>OY730192.1:71443436-72043436 GCA_963422505.1 Pseudognaphalium luteoalbum
GATGACCAACTTCAATTATTGGAGTTGGTTGGCTCCCATTTGCAGCATAAAATACCCGTATTTTTGTACCCGATCATAAAGTAGTATAATATTTTCAAATGATAAATTTCTAAAAATGGAATCATATGCATTTTTAATCGGAGTATTTTATAAAAATACTTTTAGTGAAATATAAAATTATAACTTTGTTTTAAGTTTGATTGACGGATATGGTTCGAATGGTTTTGTCGTGTTGAGTACAATTTGAATGAAACGTAATATGTTATAATTTTTATTCAGGTATATAATAATTATTATTTTCGATAATACATTATTTATAGGTTTTTTCGTGAATGTTTTGATTTGTACGATACGAATTACTTTATATATTATCAAAATAATATATAATAAATAATGAGTGTATTAAATAATAGTTCCATGTTACTTAATACTTGTGTTCACCAACGCCCGTATTAAGGAATCAAAAATTTGGCCGATTTTAATAATGCACGATTAAATTTAATCACGTACCGATATATATATATATATATATATATATATATATATATATATATAGGGTTTTTTGCTGAAAAATGCATCAATAGTTCAGTTTTTTGCATTTTCGGGTATCAACTAATTTTTTTTCCAAAAAATAACCACTAATTTAAAACTTATCATTTTCGGGTATCGTTACCGGATACCAAAAAACTTATATATTTTTTCCAAAAAATGAATCAATAGTTCTATTTTTTGCATTTTCGGGTATCAACTAATTTTTTTCTAATACCCGAAAAATGATCAATTTTAAATTAGTAGTTTATTTTTAAGGGAAAAAAAATTAGTCAATACATGAAAATGTAGAAAACAGAATTATTGATGCATTTTTCGGAAAAACCCAATGTGATATGTTGACCGGCAACCATTTCAAACGGTAACTAATACCCGAAAATGGTTGATTTTAGATTAGTGCTTCATTTTTAAAAAAAAAAATTAGTTGATACCCGAAAATGTAAAAAATGGAACTATTGATGCATTTTTCGGCAAAAAACCCTATATATATATATATATATATATATATAGATGAATGACAATATACATATTGATACACACAATTAGCCTAATACATAACACTAATTACATGTATTACTAGATGATTAGGAACTAATAACTAGTCCTAATTTGACGGGTGTCACATCGGGTATCCTTTGAATTTCAAAAGTTATTATGATTATCTTCTTATTTTATATTTAGTCGTGTATCTTCAGTGTATATGTGCTACATGTATTCAATATATGAGTTATCTGACATTAGATTATCTTTCGTGATACACCAGTAAATCAACCAGCTTAATCACGCGTAAGGAAAAGGATCACATCAACATTGTGGGTATTGACTATGTGGACTCTGGTAAGTCAACCACTACTTTACTGGTCACTTGATTTACAAGCTTAAAGGTGTTGACAAGCATGTGATCGAGAGGTTTGAGAAAGAAGTTGCTTATACATCTTGGAGTGGCTATCATCGCAACTGGGGTTCCATCTACTTATTCATGGGTCAATTTAGATTATGTTTCATCTCAAACATGTCAAATGCAAGTGAATCACTAATTTCAGTGGTTGACCATGAAGATGGCCAACGCGGGTAACCTGCGCACATATTGCACCCCATTACATAATTGTTCAAATTGTCATTTTTTATTCATTTTATTTCTTTTTCTTATTTATTCCTACTCATTTTGTCAACTAGACCCACTCACGAGTGAATGAGTTACATGGATCTCAAAATGGACTATAGATAAATTTGGGCTAGCTATGCGCAAGACTCTAAAATTCTTTTTATAAATTGCTATTTGTTATAGCAATTTGGGGTGTTACAATCTAAATAGGGGGAATTGAAAATTTGGGTTGGCATTCTTCTCATTTTTAAAAAACAGATGGGTGATGGAACTTTTTTTTTCCGGAAGGATTTGTGGGTAAAGAATTTTTGTTGTTGAGATAAATTTAGGTGCTTCTACACTCTAGAAAGCGAGAAGGATCTGAAGGTGTTCGAGGTGGAAAATTGACTGATATTAATGGGTTTGGTCATAAGAGGCCAAGGGAACCAATTGGAAGAATCAATGAGAAATTTGAAGAGTTATGTAATATATCATCTTCTTTTACTCTTGCACGCATACAAGGGACAAGTAAAAATCCTTATTGGAGGATTACGACCATTTTTTTTTATAAAGACATTATCATGGATAAAAGATGAGAGGATTCTGGCAAATGGAAATAAAATAAGAAAGCAAGTGGGATGGAATAAATTGATATCACTTAGATCAACATATTCATTTAGCGGATGCTTAAAGGTAAAATTCCAGCATGAATAAAACTTATTGCCATAACTACATTAGCGCACAGTTTTAGTTCTAATTAAAGCTAGCAAGTTTGACCCCTTTTTTCCATTTTAAGTAATCTAAAATTCTAGATCAACAAGTTTGGGAATTGAGATATGTGTATTGTTTAGCGAGCAATGAGTGTTGTAGTTTGATTATAACTTTGTTTACTTTTTATACATCTTTGATTTTGGATAACATATTTTTTTTATGTATCTTTGTTATTTTACAGAATTGAATAATTGTAGAATTCAAAAATGTATTTCTTTTGAGTGTAATATGACCATTTATGATGCATTGGTTGGTCAAGATTATATTATTTATAGTTATAAATAGTTGACACGGATGTATCAGTTGTATTCCTAACAAATGATGAACTTCAAAGTTTATGCTCTTATAATGTTAGTTTAGTTATGAGTTGCAATCAAATTGATAAGTACATTTTTTACTCTTATGCCAAATTGTCAAATACTTGGATTATATATATAAATAAATCTGTTTCAACATTATAATTTGGAATATGTATATATTTAGTTTACAAAGCTATATTAAATATTGTAATTGATAACCCGCCATTGAACTTTGCTTGATAAAGATATTTAAAACTTATCGATTCTTATTTTTTTTCAACTAAAGTTATTAAACATATATAAACATGAATCACTAAACTGGGATTACCTTAATTTGTAGTTGTTTATTAGAAAATACGTGACAACTATATAAAACTATTTATATTCATCTACCTTATAACAATTTTATCACATAGTGTAAGAAAGTATTGCGATAAAAGGTTGGTTGCGTTGTATTAATCATTGGATTACAATTATTTCATTGAACCTTTTGTGATAAAAGGTTGCGGTTTATACACATATCTAACATAACAATATGATTTGCCATTTATCGTAATTCATTGAACCTGTGTAATCTTTAAGATGATATCATATGTATGAATACATATGCCAATCTTTAACAAATATGATTTTGGAATACATTTATCTTATTTGATAAAATTTAACAAAACAACATTGAATTTAAAACTATTTTAACAAACATAAATATCAAAGTCCGTGTTGTCGCAAATCTTAAATCTAGTAATAATAATAATAATAATAATAATAATAATAATAATAATAATAATAATAATAATAATAATAATAATAATAATAATACTAATAATAATAATTAGGTAAGAACGTTACAATAAGAGGATTATGCGGTTTTTCTTTCAATATATACTTTTTAGTAAAATCGGTCTACATGATTGGTTAATCAAAAGTTTAAATCAAATTATTCGATTGATGAGTAGGTCTTTATTTTAAGGAATATTTTAATAGAAAGCGTTACCGTTTATTAACAGTTTAAAACCCGTGTATACACACATATATAAATGTATATAAACATGGCAATGACATTGTAACATATATTTGATGATGAAAACGCAAAAAAAGTTATTATCTTTAAACACGTGTATGTACATGGATCGTTAATGGAAATGTATAAATTTTTAAAAAAAATACACATTTAAAGATATATGTTAATTGTATTCATTTGAAACAATTGATTTGCATAAACTTGACATATACCTTTTAATGTTGGTTTAAATGAGTGATCCCTTTTAAATATAAAATTAGTTGATATCTCAACACACAAAAAAGAAATAGATTAGTTGTTTATTATTTATTTTTTTTTTGGCAGTTTTCTATATTTTAGAATAATAGTCATTGACGACATAATAAGGTAATAGTGTTTAATTTCTTAATGATTATTCTTTTTTTTTACAGTATCGGATATAAATATGAATGGTCAGTAATTACAACTTTATTATAAACAACTGATTTTTGATGATTATTCTATGAATCTATAATTCGTGGTATTATCTTTACAACTTATACCACTCACATTTTTATCTTTCAATATACCCCTTTTTTGTAATGACCATTTCACATTTTTATTTATAATTATGAATGTTTAATGATTACAATTATTATTAATATATGTTATATATAGAGAGATGGTAATAAGAGATTTTTTATTAAGATTTTAATTAGTTTATGCTTCAAACATTTTATGGCATTGTTTTTTTAATTTTATTAAATAATATTTATATATTTCATAATAATATTAATATTAATATTCCTATTAATTGACATAATATTACTAAAGCAATCGTGAGCTAGACAACTACTTTTCATAAATTTAATATTGACAGTAAAAGGATATATTTATTTAATTTAATTTAATTATATTAAAAATCTATTTTTAAAAGAGATTTTTTAGGTAATTTGTTGTATTTGATTGGTTAATTAAAAGTTTAGTAAAATTGAAGCATTTGATTGGTTAATAGGTCTCAATTTTTTTTTAAAAAAATAGTGGGATAAGTTCTCTTTTATTAATATTTAGATTAGATTATATTAAATCAGTGAAGACCTAAATATATTTTAATGTGTTACGAGTATTTTTTTTAGATCGTCTCTCTTGAAAATGTACGCACACTTCTCTTTCTATTCCCCCTAGGCTCATTCAAAATATTCATATTCGAATTCGTTAATTAACTCAAAAATTCAAAATTTATATTCATTTATCTTAATTTTGAATATCTTATTTTCCGGCTTCAAATAACGCTTTTCAGATAATACGAATAGTTCAGATATCCGATATTTGAAAAATATAAATATTGTTAAAAAAAAATCTTATTTAAGTAAATATACAAAAGATAAAAGGATTAAGCATACATGATGCTCTTGTTTACTTTTAATCATCATTTATGTTCAAATTTGGCGAGTTTACCACGATTAAAGTTAGAACATATACACCGTTGACAAAACGTTACGTAACACATCTAAATCAGATATACCAGTTTCATCTATTTGATTCGTTTTAAGATGATCCAACCAACAAACACCCATTTAAAACCTTTGAAACTTCAACTTTCTTGATAGAATATACAGAGTATATAATATTAATATTTGCAAAAATACTTGTCCCATTTTGATGTTCCCATTATAAGTATCTATTTAAAAACCAACAACATTTTAAGTTTCGATTAGAAAATGAAAAACAAAAACTACTGCCATCAAAGTCGTTTCAATATATAAATATGAGTACATCTTAGTACTTGTATCAATTTATTATTGCTCATCATATATAGTGAAAATACAAGTAATCAGAAAATAATATATCGCGTATACATAAGGTATTAAGGACATTTTGGTGTTCCATACTTGGTTTTCATATCTCTATAGCAAGGACACTCATCTTATTTTCCAATAGTTCCTGAAGGAACACATTTGCAGTTCCCACAACAATCTATGCATACATCCATGCATTGCCCTCGATGACTTGTTGCGGAACAACGAACTGAACATGCTGCTGGACATTCTACAAAAAAAAAAAAAAAGATTAATTAATCGCTCCATCTCTTCCATTGTCAAAAGGTCTCAGCCTAATGATATGACATAAACTCTTCAACTAAAATGTTTGGGATTGTATCCTCATTTGAGGCACTGAGTTTGTTAATATTCGTTGTGGTTAATTGTACGTACATAATATGTGTATAAGATTCTAAGTTTGCAGTTCTAAAAAAAATGAATTTCTACATATTTAATAGAAGAAATTAGAGGTACAAAATATTTACTTTCAACTGGGCATGAACCTTCACCTCCTGCCTGAAATTATACAAAGATTATAACTTTTAGCAACATTAAATATGGTTGTCAATGTACCAAATAAATGTAAGGGATAAACATGAATCTAAATATACAATGTGTGATTATAAACTTACGATCGAAAGATTTATGATCGCCATTGATGCGACAAGAAAAACAATGAAACTCAACTCAAATCTTCCCATTATTTTTATGAAAAAGAAGTACACACGAATAAAAAATTGAGATTTAGTGTTTTAGTTCTTTGAAAGTATAATTTAGTGTGTATTGAAATTAAATCCATTATGAGAACCTCATTTTATATGCACAACATCTTGTACATAAAATGGATAAGATCATTTTAAAAGCACTAGATTATCATATTATGGTAAAATATCTTAAGAATTAATGATTGTAATATATACAATAATTAGCATAATATTAAAATTTGTCCCGATTTGATAATGAATAGATATAGAAAAACATATTATTGTGGAATAATTCGAATTTATCAAATGAATCACATACTATTAT
This sequence comes from Pseudognaphalium luteoalbum, assembly GCA_963422505.1. Classification (NCBI taxonomy): domain Eukaryota; kingdom Viridiplantae; phylum Streptophyta; class Magnoliopsida; order Asterales; family Asteraceae; genus Pseudognaphalium; species Pseudognaphalium luteoalbum. The sequence continues at coordinate 71,449,968 of OY730192.1, forward strand.
TTAAGGAATTGAATTCTTGATGATAATTTAATTCGAACTAGCATATTACCCGCGTAATGCGGCGGTGACAGTTATTTCATATTTTTGTAATACATACAATAATATGTTAAGGTTATCTTTATATATTTCATGTTACATATTCCAATTTTATAAAACAAACATGCCAAAAAATTTACAAAAACACTTTGTACATTTTGGATTCATTAATATCATTTCATAAAACTATGAGTTGTTTGAGTTTATTCTACAAATTAAAAAAATTACGTGGTAGTAGAATAAAGTAATACAAAATAAATAATGTTTAACCAACTTATTATTAGTAAATAATAATTTAGTTAATGCAAAATTGCAAATATTACTTCCTTATAAGTAATAGGGGTAAAATGGGTAAAAAAGTTAAGAATTAAGATTCAACATCAATAAGATGTTTTATAAGTAGTATTAGATATATTTGTTTTTACGTTGAATTTTTCAATTGAATAGTGAAATGAGGTCGAACCGTCGAACTGAGAAATTTTGTGAAACTTGGGAAATTCAATTTAATTTAATCATATATTCACGTAACTAGATTTTAGACCCGTGTATAAACACATGACGTCGAAAGCAAACTATCTTCATATTATTTGTGTTAAGTCTCATTATCTACTACTTGTATATCGCTTTTGGTAATTCTTTGAGTGATAGATTATAACATACATTACCTAAAAATATTTACAGAGAATGTGTATACTAACTCATTTTCATATTGCTTATTAGCTATCAATACATTTTTAAAATTGAAAGTTATTAAAGGATGATAAATTTGATACTCATAACTTGAAACTAATTTGAATAAGCTAAACGATAATTATAATAACCTATATTTGTTGATCAATTAGTTACAATCTATATTGAAGTGTAATTTTTACTAATTAATAGTAAATAATCATAAACATTGGAGGTTTTTTCTTCTTCTTATAAAATGGAATATTAAGTACAACTTATATGTTCATATGGATTCATAATTGACAAACCAATAACCAGTCACTCTAAATTATATTTTTTAATAACAAAAACTTCCTCGAGTCAACAAAGTAATACGAAATGCTCATTTTCAGTATATGATAAAATGATATAATATTCTTACATAAACTAATAATACTAATACAATAATGATAACTGTATATATAGTAAATTAGTAATAATAATACCAATTGAGCATGGTTCAAGAGGTACTATCACCGTAAATGCACATAATCCACATGCTTGACCTATAGGGCAGGGGTTCGATTTTATTCCTCAGCACATGTGGTTGATTTGTAGACATGTGATTTATCCGACGTTGATGCACTTGTCGGATGTGACGGACTCGTACCATTGTAACATGATACGGGAGGGGTCAGAGGTACCCTCTAAATTACTCTTTAGTGATAATAATAAAAAAGTAATATTTAGGTAAAAAGTTTATAGTAAGGGGATAATTTTATTTTTATTTTCAAAACTTACTTTTTAGATAAATCAGTATATTTGATTTGTTAATCGAAACTTTAATAAAATCAAATTATTCAAGTGGTTATAAGGTCTCTATTTTACGATATATTTCAATAGCAAAGGTTTTCATTTATTATTAGTTTAAACCTGTATATAGATACATATATTAATACAAACATGACAAGTACATTGTAATATAGATTTTTTTAATGATAACACAAAAATGTATCATTTTAAAACCCGTGCATATAAATGCAGGGACAGAGATAGGGTGTGGGCAGCGTCGGCAGCCGCCCTTACCAGAATTTATAAATTGCGTAAAAAGAAATTTTTAAAAGGTATTAATTACATTTTAAAAATTTTGCCCCCACGAAAGTATAAAAGAAATAAAAATAATTTTTTTCGCCCCTACCAGTCGAATTTTCTGGCTTCGTCCTTGTGTAAATGGATCATTAAAAATGTATAATAATTTGTTTAAAAAAACACACACATTGAAAGGTATATGTTAATTGTATTTGTTTGAAACAACTTATGTGCATAATTTAGACATATACCATTTGATGTGTAATTTAAATAAGTGATCACTTTAAAACATTTTAATGATACAATTTCTTTGAAAGGATTGTTTATTTAATTAAATTATATTAAGATTTTAATTTTAAAAGAGAACTTTTAGGTGAAAAATTATATTTGATTGGTTTATTGAAAATTTAGTAAAACTGAACCATTTGATTGGTTAATAGGTCTCAATTTTGCACATAATTTTAATAGGACAAGTTTTCTTTTATTAATATTTAATTAATATTTTTATATTAGATTAGATTAGATTTAGATTAAACAGATTTTTAATGGGAATGAATCCTCATAAATTCTTATTCCAATTTGTTACCAAGTTCGATGAACCAAACGAAAGGTTATTTTTCCCATTTATTTAGTCTAGAATATAAGTTGATCAAAATATTTTAGAAAATCAAAGATATAATCAGTACTAGTACTAGTATAATACTCGCGCAATGTAACGGAGTTTAATATTTTTATTAAAAAGAGTGACTTAAAAATAGTCATATATTATTTTTGTTATTTACTGATAAATTACCCTTGATTAATAGTTGATATTAGTATTTTGATTGTATGTATAATTTGAGATTCGGTATATAATTGATAAAAATTGAAAAATGAACTATATGTGAAAATAATATGGTTATTATTGTAAAATGTAAACAAAATTATAACTCGCAAATTTGAGTTATTTTATAATTTATAATATAATATAAAGGTTTATATGTTACTTTTTCTTTAGTGTCTGTACGATTTGTATATAATCGTGTACCATTCTAAATGGGCCCTGGAAACAAAACAGGCAAGCCCATTTCGCGAGCAAACCCAATCCACATGGATACTTATTAACAGGAGACCTTATTGATAGAGAAGCCTATGTAAATGAGATCTTATTGATAGGAGAGTCTATGTACAGGGGATCTTATTGACAGGAGAGCGCACGATGTGAAGCCCAATTAACAGGAGGCCCAACTCATAAAGCCCAAGCAGATGAGGCGATCCCATCTAACTAGGGTTCATGTCGTCCGTTAAGAGACAATCTTATAATGGATTCCACCTATGTTAGTGGTGGTCTCCTCAGGGGCCTATAAGGGTTTCTCTCCGGCCATACCATTGGTCCACGTCACCACAGGGAACCCACAAACATGAAGTATCAATCACAACCGTACGATTGGTACCACCAAGATGATGAGTTAACCGTACGATGAACAGTACCACCAGATGGTGATCCAGGCGTACGATCAAAACCATGAGATGGTGACTCAACCGTACGATGAACAATACCATCAAGATGGTGAGTTAACCGTACGATCAAAACCATGAGACGGTGACACATGGCAAACTTGCTCACCAAGGTGATCATGCATCACTATAAATACTGGGGTATGAACACTATTCAATCTCCAACACCTCCAAATATACCCTCACCATTCATACCCAAACTGTCATCATCTAGAAGAGATCACTATTCATCTCCTCACCACCGATTCACGCCACCAACGGTTTTGTTCCATACACTCCGGCGGGTTATCCACGTAAGTTACGGAGAGCATCGAATCGGACCCGTACTTCTTGCACTCAGGTATAAAATTATGCTTCATCAAATGGCACCATCCATTTATTGAAACCCTAGATCTATTGATTGAGCTAGCAACATATCCTAACAATTTTTCTTATAATAAATCTCAGTGATACTCAGCATGGCGTCAAACACCATCCTCACTCCGACGGTCGGCGAGAACATGATGCATTTCACTGCCCAAAATGCTTAAACACCAATGGACACCTCAGGGGACCGCCTTTGATGGGAGTGGAACTCAACAGTTCCCACACACTCAATCAAGTGTCGGTTAGCAACCACTGAATGTTGTCCACCAAGCTTTCCTACAACCCCCCAACAAAGTTTCCAGCAAACGTTTCAGCAACCCTTGATTCAGAATTTTCAACAACCCCCTGTCCAAAAATTTCAACAACATTCCTCAATGCAGCAACAGCCATACGGCCAGAGTTTCCAACAACTTGTTGTTCAAAATTTTCAACAGCAGTCACAACAGTTTTATACGCCACAACAGAACATTCAGGTACCATTTCAGGCACCAACTCAACAGGGGTACTTCAATACACAATCACATATCCCGCAGTCAACTGGCCCGATGCAAACGTCGGTACAGGAGACTGCGAACGCCCTGGTCCAACTACTTGCATAACTAATGCAACCCCCTGCAATACCACCACCTCCCCCGCTACTTACACCAATGTTGGCAAATCTGCTAGCAGTTATGTAGGGAAAAACACCGCAACCTCAAAATATAATCCCTGATTCAAACACTCAATTTCACCCAGCTATTGCTAGTGTACCACTTCGCCTAGGAGTAGCGGTTCCTGCTACTTTGGGAACGTGCGACGGAACCACAGATCCGGAAGACTTTATCCAGTCGTTTCATCATGCCATAAAAACACAGCACTGGGAAGACGCAGTTTCCTGTCAGATGTTTCCTTCCGTACTCAGATCATATGCCAAATCTTGGTTCTGGGACTTACCAGAAAAAAGCATTACCTGCTTTGATGATATCAGGAGAAAGTTCGTAAGTCACTTCCACCAAAAGAAAAAACATGTCAGATCACATGTGGAAGCACACATGATTAAACAACACCCGCATGAGCCCCTGGAATATTTCATAGACAGGTACACTGACGAGTGTTTAAAAATACCAGGGCTCCCTGAAAGTCAACAAGTCTCTGGTTTTATTTCATGCCTGGATGATAACCGCTTCCAAGCACTCGTTGATAAGTTTGTTGGAGACACACCTCCCACATTTGTTGCACAAATTTCACAAACCAGAGACTACATCAGGGCGATGGAAATAAGACAGTTAAATCGAAGAAATATATAGGCTGCAAACAATTCCAGGGGTGATCATAAGTACCAGTCCTATCAGGGGAGAGGAAAAGGACAGCAAGGGGGAAGGTTTGGCAAGAGATTTCAACCATACAACAAAAATGCAGAGAAAGATATGGTTGTCGCATCCCTGTCAAAAACTCCACACGAGATATTGACCACTGAGCCTGTTGCCAAAGGATTTAAGAAGCCACAACCCATGGTTTGAAAGGCAAACGATAATGGTAAGTACTACAAATTTCATAAAGAAGGGGGCCATGACACAAATGAATGCAGAGAACTCAAAGCTCAGATATACAAAGCAATAAAAGATGGCAAACTAAAACACTTGGCCCAAGGAGCCAGGGAGTACCAGCAGGGTGAAAGCAAGAAAGGGATAAGTATAGCTAAGCTACCTAAAACCGATGCAGTGATACTTATGATAAACCCCCTTGGCTCCAACAAAGAAACGAAAGATAGGCATAGTGGAGTTATGGGAATTGCAGGAGATAAGCTTTCCAGCAATTCACAGGGTACCCCCCTCTGCAGAACCGCTGGTCATCACCGCGAGAATAGCTAACTTTCAGGTTGGCAGGGTGTGCCTAGACAGCGGAAGTTGTACAGAAATAATGTATGAACATTGCTTTGAGAAACTACCAGAACACATTAAGGGATGCAGGGAGGAGTTCCTACAACCGTTGGTTTTTCTGGAGAAACAAATTGGCTGCTGGGAAAGATTAAGCTCGAAGTTACCATGGGGGAATACCCTCGCTACAGGACAACCACGCTTGATTTTGTAATCGTTCATTCTCCATCAAAGTATAATGTCATATTTGGAAGAACAACTATGCTCCAGTTTGGTGCAGTAATTTTGACTGTCCACGGTATGGTGCGCTTCCCAACACCAGAAGGAATAGCAACTGTTCATGCTGACAGGGCGTTACAAATTGAGTGCTCGCAAGTAAGCCAGACAAAAGAACAAAAGGTGGCCCCTCAGCAGGAGAGTGAACAGGAGGAGATTGTAATAAACCAAGCCTTCCCAGACCAAACAGTCAACATCAGTAGGAAACTCCCCTCCAGAATCAGGCAACAATTAAAGGAATTTTTAATTGAAAATCAGGACGTGTTTGATTTTCAACCTGCTGACATGATCAGGGTACCAAGGAGCATAGCAGAGCATCGCCTAAATGTAAAACCTACCATTACACCATCAAGACAGAAGATGCGAGGAATGGCACCAGAAAGAAGTGCTTTCCTACAAAAAGAAGTAGAAGATTTGGTGGCCGCTGGCATCCATCGGGAGGTCAAATATCAAACATGGGTAGCAAACCCTGTCATGGTAAAAAAGCCCAATGGGTCTTGGAGAATGTATGTCGACTACTCGGATCTAAACAAAGCTTGCCCAAAGGACAATTACCCATTTCCAGAAATTGACTGGAAGGTCGAATCCATATCAGGATATAGACTCAAATGTTTCTTGGATGCTTACAAGGGGTACCACCAAATCCAGATGGCAGAGCAGGACGAAGATAAGACAACATTTCATACCAACCAAGGGATCTTTTGTTATAAGAAGATGCCCTTTGGCTTAAAGAATGCAGGAGCAACATATCTATGCGTCATTGATTCAGCTTTCAGGAATCAAATTGGAAGAAATATAGAGGCTTATGTTGATGATTTGGTAATCAAAAGTACAACAAAGGTAAACATGTTGGTTGACATCTCAGAAAATTTTGCAACACTCAGGGGCATCAACATGAAACTCAATCCCTACAAATGTACTTTTGGAATGGAAGAGGGTAAATTCCTTGGCCATGTAATTTCGGCGGGGGGCTTCCAGGCAAACCCAGATAAGGTTACCAGCATGCATTCTCCAAACACCAAGAAGGAAGTGCAAAGCTTATCAAGAAAGCTAGCTGCCCTAACAAGGTTCTTATCCAAAGCCGCAGAACGTTCCTTGCCATTTTTTGCTACGCTGAAAGGTATAAAAGGGAAAAACGACTTCCAATGGACTTATCAGGCAGAAAAAGCATTCCAGGAAATGGAAAAAATTCATGGCAGAACTACCAACCCTCACAGCACCAATTGCAGGGGAAACCCTAACCTTGTATCTTGCAGCATCTAATATGTTGTAAGCTCGGTGTTAATAGCAGAACAGAACAAAGTACAAATGCATGTGTACTTCGTTAGCAAGGCTCTACAGCCAGTTGAATTGAACTACTCACCTATTGAGAAACTAATCCTAGCATTGGTTCACTCGGCACGACGCCTGCGTAGGTACTTCCAGGCACACCAAATCATTGTACTCACTGATCAACCAATCAAGCAGGTGTTGCAGAAGCCAGAAAAGTCAGGAAGGTTAGCCAAATGAGCAATCGAGCAGGGGGAACATGAAATAGAATTTTGCCCTAGAAATGCAGTAAAAGGATAAATCATGGCTGATTTCCTGGCGGAATTACCAGGGGACTTTGAATGTAAGACCTCGCTGACCACTAGTACTCGATTCGAGGAAACATGGGAGATGTATACTGATGGCGCAGCAAGTTATGGGGGGTCAGGAGCTGGGCTGATACTTACAAGTCCGGCAGGCGAAGAGCATACCTACGCCATGAGATTTGACTTCCATGTAATAAACAACGAGGCTGAGTATGAGGCTCTGATTGCAGGCCTGAAAATTGCTGAGCAAATGGACGTTCTGTCCATCCAGGTGTTCATTGATTCACAATTAGTAGCAAACCAGGTCAATGGAAGTTTCGAAGAAAAAGAACCAACAATGAAAAAAATACCCGGAGGTAGCCTAGGGAATGACTAAGAAGTTTAAACACTTCAAAATTGATCAAGTCCCAAGAAGTCAGAACAAGAAAGCTGATGTACTAAGAAAACTGGCATCCCTGACATTTGCCCACCTGACAAAAGAAATCTTGGTAGAAGTTCTGAAACAAAAGTCAATTGAAAGGGAACAAGAGGTGCTCCCCATTGAAGAAACAGAAGACAATTGGATATCTCCAATTAGGGAATATCTTCTACAGGGTAAACTTCCCAACGACAGGTGCCTCACAACAAAAATCAGGGTCAAATCCTAGATGTACACCATCGAAAAAAGAGAGCTCCTCAGGAAGTCTTTATTAGGACCAAATCTCAGGTGTGCTTATAACACCCCTAAATTTACTGTTTAGCGGAAGCAAGCTTTGGGGTGCTACTAATCAATATTCAAAACACACAAGGTATACAATGAATGACTCTATATGCGTCATTTTACAAATACATTGATAATATAAAGTTTTACAATGTATAATGTTTACAAAAGCCCAATAATTACAATGTTTAGAGATTATGCAACATAACTAGGTTAGAAAATGTAGTAATGTAAAATAATCTCCTGATGTGCATGCTGACTCGAGCTATGAGCTTTCTGAATGAACATGCCTACTGCTGTTGGGTACCTGAGAACACCTGCTAAAAGGGCCAGCTAATGCTGGTGAGCTCACAGGTTTGAATAATGAATAAGTAGTGTGAACCACAAGATTTAATAATAATTATTTGAAATGAATCAAATGATGTATATGTCTGCCATGAGGTCATAGTCTGCGCTTAACGTGGGTGTTAGGATCACAATAAAGTGCCTGATCGTGGGTGCCTCCAGGAGAGTGTCTAATCCACACTCGTATGAACAAATGCTAATGCGTCCGTTTAACCGGTCAGTGCTTGCTGACCTGGACGTGGATGGTCAGTCCTATATGGTACCACACACTAACATTCACACTACATTAAGTATTACCAGAACTATGATTGTAGAGGACTTAAAAGTGATTAGAAAATAGCTCATGCAGAATATAGCGAGTTTTGTACTCGTGTTCACATGTAAAACAAGGTAAAGCATGTATTCCCACCCTTGGGTTTAAAACAGTAAAATGAGGGGCTATGAGACTCACCTGAGCCTAAAGAGTTGCAAAGAAGCAAGTGTGATGATATGCAGTGGGGCATCCGTAGACTGTAACCTGCCAGGCGTTTATAATGCCCAAGGTTGATATAATAAGTAGGTATCTTAAGAGATAACATGTGCTAGTTGTTCATCCAACTAGTGATGTTCAAATGATTAGGTTTGATTGTTTGTGTTTTTGAAAAGGTGTACGGCCCGTTGGTGATGGATTTGTAATAATGATCCTCAATCTTATTATTTTGATTACAAGGTGTTATACTTAAAAGCGTGTCCCAATGTGTTTTAAAAGTCGTATCATGTAATCGTTTGAGGTTTCGAGTGTTCAACACTTAGTGTGAAAAGAGTTGCAAACTTTCTGTTTTTAGCGTCACTTATAGCGACACTTAGTGGTTTATGCGACACTCAGGAAGTGCCGCATCAAATGGAAAATTCTTAGTTATTAGCGTCACTTAGGGAAGTGTCGCATAAGGGGCGACACTTAAGGAAGTGTCGGGTACAAGTGTCGGTATTCAGGGTCATGCGTCACTAGGGTCAGTGTCGGATGAAATCAGAATTCATTTATAGGCGACACTTAGACAAGTGTCGCCAGAAATGTCGGTTAGAAGTGTCGGGTATTGAATTTGCGACACTTAGGCAAGTGTCGGGAAAAAAAGGATTTTATGCGGCACTTTGGCAAGTGACGCAAGATTAGGATTTTATGCGACACTTAATGCGTCACTTGAGGAAGTGACGCTATACTGGATCTGGTCGTGCGACACTCACGACTGGTCGTGATTTTTGAGCCCAAAAACGTGTTTTCCGGTTCCCGTTTGGTCTGATTCTTTTACCCAACCCATATTTGGACATTTCAAGCTTATACAAACAACATTTAAGCAAAATAACAAAGATTTAAGAGTTTTTGAGAATTGTCGGGATCTTACAACTTAACGCGAGGAGATTCTGGAAAGATGGAAATGTAGATCGTTGCGAGGTGAATGTTTTTCTCTAAACGAGCAATATGATTTATGGTGATTTGGTGGTGATTTTCGGGGTTGAAGGTGGTTGTGGTATGGTGGTGAAAATGGAAGAAGAAAGAGAGAAAAAAGAGAGAGATAATGGTTGTGTGTGTGTGTAAAATGAAAAGAGAAAAGAGAGGGAAGAGGGTGGGGGTTGGGCCGGTTTAGGGGGCCCCACTTGGTGTGGGAGTCTCCCAAATTGTTTCCCTGTGTTTGTGCTCCGTGCGGTGTTCGTTTCCCCGGTCGTTTAAACGTTAAATAATCATTTTGTACATTTAAATATACATTTTAAAACACAAAAAATTATTCGGTATTTTTGCTGAAGCATTTCATCAAATACTTTATAGTTGAGTTATAAAATATTACTTAACTTTGTTTTGACTGTTTGTGCGTTTAATATTTTAATCGCGTAGTATTATTTGTACGATACGAAATAGAATTGAAATATTATCAACATAATATTTTGAATATAATAGCTTTATTAGATAATGTTATATTATTTACTAAAATTGTTCACTAACGTTTGTATTAATTGAACCGATTTACATTTGATTGAAACGTGCGCGATTTAGCCAAATCGCTTAATTGTATATATTCAACAATATATATATATTATTTGATACGCAAATTAGCCTAACACAACACTAATTACATGTATTACAAAATGATTAGGACCTAATGACTAGCCCTAATTTGGCGGGTGTTATATTCTCCCCTTGTTAGGAGAATTTCATCCCGAAATTTAAGCCTGACAAGTCTCGTTAGCGGAGTCGGAGAAAAGTTTCGGGTATTTGAGTCGCATTTGATTCTCTCATTCCCAGATGAATTCCGCAACACGCCGTGAATTCCACCGGACCTTGACGATGGGGATATGACTTTGTTTAAGCTGTTTGACCTCGCGGTCCATGATTTCCACTGGGGTTTCAACGAAATGGAGTTCTATCATCGATTTGGATTTCCTCCAGAGGAATGATGAGTGTTTCGTTGGACAGACATTTCTTTAAATTAGAAATGTGGAAAGTAGGGTACACACTATTGAGCTCGTCTGGTAGTTGCAATCGATATGCGAATGGACCAAACCTTTCTAGGATTTCAAAGGGTCCAATGTATCTGCGGTTCAGTTTTCCTCATTTACCAGAACTGTGTTCCAAGGCGATACTTTGAGTAATACTCGATCTCCAACCTGGAACTCGAGTTGTTTGCGTCTCACGTCAGCATAACTTATCTGACGATCACGTGCGGCTTTTAGTTGTTGTTGAATTACAATGATTTTCTCGATGGTTTCATGAATGATTTTAGGACCAGTGAGTTGGATATCCCTCACTTCGGCCTAACAAATAGGTGATCGGAACTTACGACCGTACAGTGCCTCAAATGGTGCAGCTCCGATACTGGTATGGTAGCTATTGTTGTATGAGAATTAACACAATGGTAAGTGGTGTTCCCAATTGGCACCAAAATCAACTACGCAGGCTCGTAGCATGTCTTCCAGTGTTTGAATGATTCGTTCACTTTGACCGTCGGTTTGTGGATGATAAGCGGTACTCATATCAAGGCGAGTACCCCACGGATTTATGTAATGATTTCCAAAAGTGTGAGGTGAAACGACTATCCCTGTCGGAGATAATCGCGATAGGAATGCCGTGTCAGGATACGATCTATTTTAGGTAGATTCGGGTGAGGCGTTCCATTCTATCGGTTTCCTTGATGGCGAGAAAATGGGCAGATTTGGTGAGACGATCAACGATTACCCAAATGGTATCGCAACCGCTTGATGTTTTTGGGAGTTTGGTGATGAAGTCCATGGTAATTTGTTCCCATTTCCATTGATGTATATATGGTTGTAAAAGTAAACCGGATGGTTTCTGATGTTCGACCTTGACTTTTGAGCACGTGAGGCATTTACTGACATAGGTGGCAATCTCGGCTTTCATGTTTAGCCAACAGTATAATTCCCTGATGCCATGATACATCTTGTTGGATCCAGGATGTATAGAGTATTTGGATTTGTGGGCTTCGTCCATTACTAGGTCTCGGAGATTCCCGAAGCACGGTAACCAGATTCGGTTCGCGAAATATTTAATCCCATTGGGTTTGGTTTCAAATCGTTTCTCCATGTTTCGTAAAGCCTCGTTTTTTATATTTTCGGGTTTCAGGGCCTCGAGTTGGGCAATTAGGATTTAAGTGACAAGAGTGTTGTGGATTGTAATACTGAGGACTCTGACTCGAAGAGGTTTTGGTCATTCCTTTCGGCTGAGGGCATCGGCAACAACATTTGCCTTGCCAAGGTGATATTTGATTTCACAATCATAATCGGTAAGCAACTCGACCCAACGACGTTGCCTCATGTTGAGATCTTTCTGATCGAGAATGTGTTGGAGACTTTTGTGGTCGGTAAAGATCGTGCACTTAGTGCCATCGAGATAGTGTCTCCAGATTTTGAGTGCAAATACTACGGCTCCCAGTTCGAGGTCATGAGTGGTGTAATTCTTTTCATGGATTTTGAGTTGTCGTGAGGGGTAGGAAATGACTTTGTCTCATTGCATAAGAACGCAACCGAGACCTTGATGCGAAACATCACAATATACCACGAAGTCATCGGTGCCTTCGGGTAAAGATAGAATAAGTGCGCTGCATAATTTTTGTTTTAGGAGTTGGAAAGCTGACTCTTGTCTGTCAGTCCAATCGAATTTCTTTTCTTTTTGAGTGACGATTATGAGAGGCTGGGCTATCTTTGAAAAGTTTTCGATGAAATGTCGATAATAACCAGCGAGACCCAAAAATTGGCGTACTTCGGTCGACGTTGTCGGTGCTTGCCAACATTTGATAGCCTCGATCTTTGATGGATCAACATGAATTCCTTGACTATTTAGAACGTGTCCAAGGAATTGAACGGTTCGCATCCAGAATTCACACTTAGAGAATTTGGCGTATAACTCTTCGTGTTTGAGAAGTTCTAGAAAAATCTTAAGATGTTGCGCGTGTTCTTTTTCGTCGCGCGAGTAGATTAGAATGTCATCAATGAAGACGATGACAAACTTTTCGAGATATGGTTACACAGTCAGTTCATGAGGTCTATGAATACAGTCGGTGCGTTTGTCAAACCGAAGGGCATGACTTGAAACTCATAGTGCCCGTAACGAGTTCGGAAGGACGTTTTTGGAATGTCAACATCGCGAATTCGTAACTGGTGGTAACCGTGTGACACCCGTCAAATTAGGACTAGTAATTAGTGCCTAATCAAGTGTAATACATGTAATTAGTTCTGTGTTAGGCTAATTAATGTATCAATATATATATTGTTGAATATATACAAGTATGCGATTTGATTAAATCGTACGAGTTTCAAATCGAATGAAATTCGATTCAATTAATACGGACGTTGGTGAACAATTTTATTAAATAATATGATATTATTTAATAACCCTATTTTATCCAAAATATTATTTAGATAATATTTCAACTCAAATTCGTATCGTACAAACAAGGATTTCGCGATTAAAATAATAAACATGCGAACCATCAAAACAAGAATAAGTTATATTTTATAACTCAAGTAAAAGTATTTGATGAAATACTTCAACAAAAACATTAATAAATATTCGTATTTTAAAAATAATTATTTAAACGATTAAACGATCGGGGAAACGAACACCGCACGAAGCGCAAACGCGGGGATTAAAAATTGGGAGATTTCCCTCCCCTATTTCTCCCCCCCCCCCCCCCCCAAAAAAAAAAAAAAATCTTCCATACACCCCCACCCCCCTCCCCTTTTCCTTCATTTTTCATCCACCCACTCTCTCTCTTCCATCTTCTTTCTCTCTTTTCTCTCTAACATAACCACCACCCCACCACCATCTAATTCCATCAAAAAGCACCATAAAACGACATCAAATTACAAGACTCGCTTAGGGAAAAAGAACCGCGACAACACGATCTACATTTCCTTCTTTTCGGATTTCTCCTGCGTTAAGTTTGTAAGTTTCCGACAAAACCCGAAACGCTCCGATTTCCATTATTTTTACTTGTTTAAGGGTTATTTAAGCTTAAAATGTCCAAATATGGGTTAGGTAAAAGTTTCAAGTCAAACGGAAACCGGAAAACACCTTTTCGGCTCATTTTCCGGCCAACAACGCGTTATGTCGCAGAGGCTCCAGGCCACCTGCGATATAAGCCCTTATGTCGCTAAATCAGGTCTTATGTCGCATATAGCGACATAAGCCACTATGTCGCACTAATCACAGATGTCTCATATAGCGACACAAAACACTATGTCGTAAAACTTATTCCCGTCGCATTGATGGTGCTCCGACCGTCGCAAACGTGAATGATCGCAACGCCAATCGATGGGTGTTTTAAATTTATATTTGCTGGGGTCTAAGTAAGACTTACTAATACTGAACCAAGGGCTAGTAGATGGTAAGTATGACCTAGAGTCGTTCTTAAAGAGAAACTGAATTGAAACGGAGGTGATCCAATCAATCATTACTTTCTAGTACAGGTTTTTTAAAGAGTGCATTGGGGGTTTGGTTCTGTTAACTAAGTAGAGTAAATAGAGCGAATAAAATGTAATAATAAATCAGATAATGGAAAGTAGTATTTGTTGTGAGTTCATTAGCTAATAATATGGGATGATGACTTTCATGGGAAAAATGATTAACTAAATTAGAATTATTTGCAAGATTCTATAACTTATGGTATAACCAATAGATTCCCTATTAGTCGGTTATCAACTAATATGTCACGAGGAACTAAGGTGTCATGATTCTGGTCAGACAGATGATGCTTAACTCTCCACACTCTCCTGTGAGGGAGTCAGTGGCCCATATTATTGAACACATTTGCTCGTGGGCGAAGTAATAGAGTAGCAAGTCCATAATACGTCTAACCGTTCTTAATACCATAAAGATTATGAGTCTTGTAAATAACTAACTTAGGGTTTATGTTCGGACTTGCTTACCAATTCCTATTAGTAAAACTTAAGAGTGATAAGCGAGGGAAAACATTTAGGTTTCTTGTGTATCTTTACTTTAGGGTTTTACCGATTAGGGAAGAGTATCGGTTTAGATTGGATCTTAAACTTGCCTTTCTTGATATAATTAACAAATCCCTAGGTTTTCGTAAATGGTTATTTAGCCTATAGCCTACCTACTCTAATATAATTTAAACTAATCTAATTAAAATGCTGACGGCTTTTTATAGAAAGTTAAACCCAAACCATGTCAAAAAATGCTACGGTAGTTCACAATGTATTTAATCGTTTACCGATGTTTTCGTTGTGAATTTAATTGCTTCATGGTGTTTACATGATAATTATATTGTGATTGGAAGTGTACTATACTCATGGTAATTCCACATAATCACATTGCTTTTTATGATGCTTGCATGACGTTACAACTAAACCATAGTTTTGACGCAGATAATTATTGACCAAGTATTAAGGTTCGCGACTCCTCTTTACAAGGTTACAATCACGTTTGTTAATCGAAAGGCGAATGTAAGTTTTAGGTTTAAGATCACACGATAAGTCCATTCATAAAGTTTCCATTTTTATAACGTTGATCCATAATATAACTACCTTCGGTCATTTACCGGCTTCCATACGTATGTACTTTGCTTAAAAGCATTTCCAGCACTATACCAAGTAAACATTCGAATAGGGGCCGTCATATTATTTCACGACGTATTTAAAGTCATCCCATAATTATATATGCTAACTACATCACAACAAATACAATAGTAATCTACTCGCTAATCATGGCACAAACTAATTCTAGCATAATTAAAGCATACATATTTAATTAAGATAGAATAGAAAAGAAAGAACCCGGATTAGAATGCGAGAAGGAATAGACTTGAATTAATAAGTGTAATTCCTAGCATACACCCAAGATTACAAGATGTTCCTTGCTTTTGTGTTACTCTAAATAAGCTTCCTAACTAGTCTAACACTAATTTTGAACTAAGAAAAAAGAATGAGAAAGTAAGAAAGTAATATCACTAATACATATAGTGTTTGGAAGGTGTTTCTAAGGTGTGTCTTCAAATGAATCCTCATGCCTCCTATTTATAGGAGAAATCTGGCTCATGTTAGCATCTTGAGGAGCACCTTAGAAAAAAGGTGGAAAAGGTGGTGCACCAGGTACGTACAATCGCGCAAAGGTGTGGCACCGGTTACGAACAATCGCGTAAAAGTGTGGCACCGGGTACACAAAAGGACCAAAAAGCGTAAATGAGATGGGGGAGGGTGGCCGGCGCCGCCACCATGGTGGCCGGTGGTGGCCTGGTGGTGGCCGGCGGCGGCTGGCTGCCACCCGCCCCGGTTCGTCGTCTTTTGCTTTGTTTCTTAATTCGCGCGTGTTTTCTTCGTTATGCGTCCGTTTTCGTCGATTCTTTTTTTGTTGGATTCGTTTTTCAAAAACGAAGACTTTGATGAAAAGTAATCCCAAAATTGAGCTTCCTATCTCCAGATATTGCGTACGAATCATTTGAATCTTTCGGTGGACGTAGAATCTTCATTCTTTATCCGTTTTTGTTGATTCTTCTTCAGTTAGACTCGTATTTTGAAAAAGAACATCTTGGATAAGATGGATGTTGATGATGGGAACTTTAGTCTTAAAATCTTGTTTTGATACCTTGAATCTTCAAACGTGCGTGGAATCTTCATTTTTCATCCGTTTTGCTTGATTTTTATCGTGCAACCTTGTTTTGACCTCCTTGGCAGATTCTCATTGATTTGAGTTTTATTTGAGTTCAAATGCCAAGAATCGTTCCAGAATGAGAGAGATATCGATAGTAAAAACGTGACTTTTTACGCGATATCACGCATATAGGGACACAACGCCTTACGTCTCATTAAATTGCGGATGTCGCACTTAGCGACACAAGCCTTTACGTCGCAGTCATGATCTGCGACACAACAGCCTATGTCGCACTTAGCGACACAAAGCCGTATGTCGCACACTATGTCGCAGGAAACAGAATCAAGAAAACATAAATTTTACTAAGTGTCGAGACCTAAAATTTTATCACTTGATTTCACTCAAATTCAAGTCCAGATGCGTTTTTCACCAAAGCAATTTAGTAGAAATAAAAATTTTTCGAGCTGACTTGGACCAGGGGCCAGCCCATTGGACCCCGCCAGGGGTTGCCACCCCTGGAACCCCGCTAACCAGGGGTGCTGCCCCCGGACCCCCATCACTTAAAGTTTACAAATACTTTTTAAGTATAACACCTTTCGAAAATCAAAATAATAATGTGAAATTATTATTTCAAACAAATCACCAACGGGCCGTACACATTTTTAAAACATAATCAAATCAACCAAATTGTCGTAATTTGGACATTCTAGTTGGACGAACAACTACAAAGGTAGTCTTTATAGGTACCTGCTCACATTTATAACCACCGTGTGTCATGGACACCCTCAGGTTACAAGTCTTCGGACATCGATTCTCGGCTAATCAACTCAAGTTTAATTAGTTAAACCCTCCTGACTCAGGTGAGTCTCATAGCCCCTATTTTACTGTTTTCATCAGGGGTGTGATTACATTGCTCATTTTATTTTAACTATATGAATGCAAGTACGAAAATAAACAATTACTACATGAGTTATCTCACTAATCTTTCAAAGCCCTCCTCAGCAGAGTTTGGTAATACGTTGTAGCGTGAATATTAGTATATGGTACCATATAGGATTGACACTCCTCGTCCGGGTTAGCATGCACTAACTGGGTAAACGGACGTACTAATATTTGTTCAGACGAGTGTAGATTAGGCACTCGTGGGAGGCACCTCGATCAGGATTCCTTAAATGTGGACCTGACACCTCATGTTAAGCTTAGACTATGTGCTCATGGATATATAACTTTTATTTTGCTTAATTACGTTTTAAATTCAATTGAATCTTGTGGTTCATACAAATATGTGTTGACATACAAACCTGTGAGCTCACCGGCATTTCGCTGACCCATTTTAGCATGTATCACAGGTACTCAGTAGTAGGTTGGCTGCCCAAATCAGGAATAATTAGCTCGAGTCTGCATTCAATCAAATCGGAGATTTAATTGCATTATTATATTTTGTATAGATTAATTATGTAATGTAAATCTCTCAATTTCAAGTAACTGAGCTAATGTAAACAATATTTTGATGTAAACTTTGGTTTTATCAATACAAAGTAAAACGATGCATATAGTGGTCGTTCATTATATCTTTGTGCTTGTGATTATTGATTAGTCGCGCCCCGACCCGATTCGCTTCCGCAACCCGAATTTGGGGGTGCGACAAACCGGATCGTAAATCAATTTTGGAATAGAAACTTGACCCTTGAAGTTGGTCGAATAGGTCATCGATGCGTGGAAGTTCATAACGGTTCTTGACGGTTAACTTGTTTAGTTCCATGTAGTCGATGCACATGCGGAAAGAACTACCTTTCTTATTGACAAACAAGACCAGCGCTCCCCAAGGTGAAGAGCTCGGTCGGATGAATCCTTTGTCAAGGATTTCCTGTAACTAAGTGGATAACTCTTGAAGTTCAGATGAGGCTAAACGGTAAGGTGCTCGTGCCACAGGTGCTGCTCCAGGCACAAGATCGATGGAGAACTCTACCTGCCTAAACGGTGGAAGGCCATGTAATTCCTCAGGAAAGACTTCTGGAAAGTCCTAAAGGATAGGCACATCCTCAAGTCGTTTCTCCTCCGACTTTTTCTCCATAATGTGTGCAAGGATTGCCTAATAACCTTTCCTCAGATATTTGCGGATTTTTATACATGAAATGATGCTCAATCTCATCCCACCGGTCTCCCCATGCATGGCTAGAGTACCACCGAAGGCGAGAGGTATGCGAACAACTTTATCGAAGCAAATGATCTCGGCATGATGCTTGGACAGCCAGTCCATGCCGATGATGATGTCAAAACTCCCAATCTCGATAGGTATGAGGTCTATGGGAAATAATTCGTTGGCTAGATTTAGAGTACAATTGGGTAATACACTATTGGTTTCAATGAGGTTGTCGTTAGCTAACTCTACTATATACGTACCATCTAGGGAAACAGGTGTGGTATCAAGTAACGGACAAAATTCATCAGATATAAAGCTCCTATCAGCGCCAGTATCAAATAGAATAGAAGCAGATAAGTTGTTGATGAGGAACATACCCGAGACCACATTCGGGTCTTGGCGGGCATCCTTTGAGTTCCGGACAAAAGCTCTACCTTTAGCGGTGCTATTGCCCTTGTTCTTCAGTTTGGGACATTCGTTCCTAAAATGCCCTGGATTACCGCACTCGAAGCAGGCCCTGGGTTGACTGGTGTTGGAGTTGGTGGTAGATTTGCAGTCCTTGGCCATGTGCCCAAATCTATGACAGTTTGAGCATTGGGTACCACAAGGACCATCATGGTGACGGCAACACTTAGAGCAGAATGGCTTGTTTCCAGAGTAGCCCCTTCTTGGTTCAGACCCATAAGAGTATGCCTTGATGGTTTCGGGTTTCTTGGATGATGAGGTGTTGTTGTTGTTGTTTCCAGACCATTTGCATTTGTTATCTCCGGACTGGTTCAGATTGTTGGCAGCAGATGTTCCTCCACGGACCACCTGTGCCATGAGGTTATGTGCCATGCGGACGACACCTTGAATGGTGGCGGGGTTGGAGGCAGTGACCAAACCCTGAATGCATGGGGGAAGTCCCTAGATGTAACGCTCGATCCGCTTGTATTCCGGATCCACAAGAGATGGGCACAACAGTGCCAGTTGGTTAAACCTGGTAGTTTATCCGGCAATGTCATTGTCTTGGGTGGTGAGGTGCCAGAACTCGTGCTCTAATTGCTGAATCTCATCTCTAGGACAGTACTCGTCTTTCAGCATCTGTTTCAATTCTTCCCACGGAGTAAAATAAGCAGTATCGATACCCAGTCTAAGCATAGGTATTCCACCAGGTCAGAGCACCATCCAGAAAAGTGCAGGTGGAATATTTGACCTTGCAGTCCTCCGGGAAATTGCATATGCAGAAGACTGACTCTACTTTCTCCAACCAGCGCAATAATCTGATGGCACCCTCAGTGCCTTTGAAGTTCAGCGGCTTGCAGATCTGAAAATCTTTGTATGAATAAGGCGTAGGTTGTGGCCCGTTGGCAGCCGTGTCTTCACTACCAGAATTTGTTGCTCGGGTAGCCATGGCTTGAGCCACACTCTGGGCAATGAGCTGGGCAATGTCGGTATTGTTGAACGTGTATCATCTCGGAGGCATATTGCTGAATCAGGAAAAAGGACAACTGAGATATTTGTATGACATTACGATGTATCACAATTGTATATGTGGTGAAATATACAATGATAACACAAAATGTTAATTATAATTCATTCAGATAACTAAGTTAGATACAAGGCACGAGTTCCAAAAGATACAGAACATAAAGATTACAAAAGATGCCGAGAATTGTTACATCCGGTCGAACTACAACCATTTTACATAGATAGTTAAAAAGTTATAAGATAGGACTACACTAGTATTGACGTAGGTTAATTTGTTCCATCATTGCAATGAGACGATCCACAGTGTTTGCAAGTCTGCTGGCTTGTCGGGCGTTGTCTTCTGCCAAGACTAGCCATTGCACTAATCCACGGGCGTACTCTTCAGTATCCCGTAAGCGTTGCTCACATTCTTCTAGTCTGTGTTGCAAAAGTGTGGCTTCCACGGCTATCTCTATCACTTTTTGTAAAGGACGTCCATGTTGTTAACGGCGTTTTCATGGTCTTCAGCAACATTATTGATATGTTCCATTGCTGTGAGTCTCCAGTGCTCGCGAGTTTCCTGGAGTTCAATGTCCATATTGCGTAGTTGTTGCTCGTGACGGTGTACCCTGGAAGTGAGCATGTTCTTGAGTATAGGGAGAGACTTCCATGTTGGAAAGTCCTCTGTTCGATGTGGGGAGTTGGATTCCTTCCTCATCCCTCCAGGTGTTAAGTCGGTTTGATAACCATCACCATTGGCTAATTGTTGTTTGCCTTTGGGGCTAGTTATTGAGTTGGTTTTGAGTGGGATATGGGCTAGCTTGAGGCAACCCAATGTTCCTCCTAGCTACCCTTGAGTTTTGTGATCCGTACGGATGAGAGCTTGACAAATTGGGTGGTGTGTTTGCCATTTCTGAGACAAAGCGTTAGAAAGAATGAGGCCTATATTCATATATAATATAGCCTAAGATTTGGAGAGAGGTCTATCTATGTGTGTGTATATATATATATATGTATATATCACATAATAGCCTATTATGTGTCTAGCACAGACATGTTTGAGTCCCGGTTCTCTCGAGGTCAGAGTCAACTAGTGTATCCCTGTTCAACATAACCACTGCAGCTCTTACATCATCTTCATTTAATTGTACATAGTTGACCATGCTATGTTAAATTAAACTCGTATGATGTAATCCCTGAACCAATCATACCTAATAAGGAAATACCGCCTAACGATCATAGTCTAGGCCCACTAAATGCAACCTAGTTCACTATTACCTTAGACTCTGATTCCAATCTATAACACCCCGAAATTTACTGTTTAGCGGAAGCAAGATTTGGGGTGCTACTAATCAATATTCGAAACACACAAGGTATATAATGAACGACTCTATATGCGTCGTTTTACAAATACATTGATAATATAAAGTTTTACAATGTATAATGTTTACAAAAGCCTAATAATTACAATGTTTAGAAATTATGCAACATAACTAGGTTACAAAATGTAGTATTGCAAAATAATCTTCTAATGTGCATGCTGACTCAAGCTATGGGTTTCCTGAATGAACAAATCTACTGCTGTTAATCTTCTGATGTGCATGCTGACTCGAGCTATGGGCTTCCTGAATGAACATGTCTACTGCTATTGGGTACCTGAGAACACATGCTAAAAGGGTCAGCTAACGCTGGTGAGCTCACATGTTTGAATAATGAATAAGTAGTGTGAACCACAAGATTTAATAATAATTGTTTAAAATGAATCAAATGATGTATATGTCTGCCATGAGGTCATAGTCTGCACTTAACGTGGGTGTCAGGATCACAATAAAGTGCTTGATTGTGGGTGCCTTCAGGCGAGTGTCTAATCCACACTCGTATGAACAAATGCTAATACGTCCATTTAACTAGTCAATGCATGCTGACCTGGACGAGGATGGTCAGTCCTATATGGTACCATACACTAACATTCACGCTACATAAAGTATAACCAGAACTATGATCGTATAGGACTTAAAAGTGATTAGAAAATAGCTCATGCAGAATATAGCGAGTTTTGTACTCGTGTTCTGAGAGTCCCGAATTCACTATTGATTAGTGAAATGGAATCGCAATAAGTAAATTTTAATGGTAGAAGGGGGGGTTGAATACAATTAAAAACTTTTCCTGATTTTAACCAAGTTACTTAAATAGTTTTTAATTGTTTAATACAAACAGAGGATGCAATAATAGATATGACAATATCAAACTAAAGGAGTAATAGTAGTTGAATGGTGAATTATATTAATTTTAAAATTCACAAGTGTTGATTGCGGAATGGAATAGCCCAAGCTAATCCAAATCAAACACACAAGCTAATCTATTACAAATGAGATGAACAGCAGTGGACAAACGCGCTGACTGTTCACTCGTTGAATCGACAATACGTGCTTAGACAAACTACTCACCGATAAACAAGTGATTAACACGTATGAAGACTAACCTCTAAAGTACAATATACTGGACTATTTATACTACAAGAGTTCCTAGAATATCTCCTACAAAATAAGATCTTGGAATGGCACATGTCGCTGCTTGATTGGCTTGATCTCTGATGAACCGACATTCTGCGGCTCCCAATTCTGTTACCGCAAATATCTCTTTTCCTTTAAACCAATCATTCGCTGTCACGTAATCCTTCTGAATATTCTTCACATGTGACAACTCTTTCTGAAGTATACATAAGTGCAGTACATGTGTACTTGTTGATGGAGAGGCTTTATTGAATAGTCACTGAAGATGCACTAGCTCTCCTCACTCACTACGAGCTAACATGCTCTTGTAGAGTGACTTGAAATATTGATCTTCAGCGACTAGCTGTTATTCGGGCAGTGACTTTTGCCTTTATTGATTTGAAGATGTAGAACTCTCGCTGCTTAATATCAGCGACACACATAGTTGAGTTCTAATCTTCCTTAGCATATCAATTCCTTGAGAATAGAATGACTAACGATTAGTAATAACAAACTTCAGCAACATCAGCTTTGATACAATTCATTTCTTCATCGAGTAGTGTATAGTTGAGATGGTCAACGACCAGCAACTTCAGTGTGGTCAGTGACCAGTGACTTAACAATCTCCCCCTAAATGATTGTGATCGAAGCTCCCTAGACAAACTTGTTGCTGTGAAAGTTTATAGTCAATGTTTATGAATTTAAACATTCAGTGACTTGTACTTGTGATCCATTCATTTATCTTTTTGGATTCTTTTGATATGATCTAAGTTTTGCACTTTGGTTTTTCTCAAAAGATCAGATATTATTGAACTGCAGAATATAAATTGCAAAGAGTTTTCAGTTACAATAAACCTAATCTATTACAGACTACACATTTTTCCATATTTCTTCTTCCTTCACAATACCAAGCTCATCAGCTAGCTCGTATTTCTCTGTAGAGGGCAAAAATCTGAACTGTCTTGCTAATCCTTCTTCCATAATAGCTTTTCTCATCACTGAATCCTTTGGAAGCATACTAACAGATCTGATCAAGTGCACAAGTTGCTCATGATCTATCTTTTCAAGCTCTGACTCTCTTTGAAATCTTAATACACCATTGAAGTCTCTGCAGATGAGTCCCTTCACACCTTCAGTAACTTCAGTACCCTCAATTCTTGGCACACTATCAGGGAAAGAAAGATCTAATCTTGAAGTGTTTGGGATTCTGTATATGCTGCTGGTACCTGACCTATACCTTGGGCTAGGTGGTTGCACTATGTCTTCAACAAATATGACAGTGTCTTCTAGTCTAATTAGTTGAAGTGTAATCATCTTCTGGAATAATCTGTCAATCTCATTCAGTACTTCATTCTTGGCTACACTAGAGGAGTGACTGATAGCAAGTCTGATTTCATTCCATTCTTCCTTGTGCAGCTTACAAACTTGATCAAGATTGATAGCCTCAGTCTCCAATCCTCTATGAATAAGTAGCTGAGCTTTAGATCTATTCTTTGGCTTTTTCAAATGTACTTTGGTGATAGGTGCAGGATTTGATCTTCCAACCATTCGAGAAACATATTTCTTTATGTCTATTTCATTCCAAAGCTTATCCACTGATGGATTTACTCCCCCTTTCTTTTTCAACCCTTTGCCCCATTTCTCAGCATCAAGTTCTCGCTGAAGTTCAGAGTTTTCAACATCCTGAAGAAGATTGGCCATATTAAAATCAAACTCTTCTTGCTGCTTCTTCAAGAACATTTCTCTTTCTCTTTCTATAGCTTCATCTCTACTTAATTTCAACAGATAAGCTTTATCAGATTCTGACATTATTTTTCTTTCTTCTTCTTCTCTAGCATCTGCCTCAGCCTGGATTTTCATAAACATCTCACGCTCTCTATCCTGTCTAGCCTTCATCTTTCTGGCAATTCTCTGTTCATCAATTTCTTTTGGAAGTAGATTTTTTGATGAAGAATCAGAGGAGAAAAGGAGAGCAGGAGCAGAAGTCTCTGTCATTGTAATTTCTGGAGAACAGGTAACTGTGTGAATAGAAGATAATGTGATGGTCACTATTGTTGCTTCTGTTGGTTCTGCTGCTGTTTCTGTGAGTGGAATTGTGAGTTGTTGAGTAGCTGATGTGGTGGATTGTGGATTTGTTGTGATGGTCACTTGTGTTGTGATTGGTAAGGTTGCTATTGGGTTGATCTCAGATATGACATTCTTTATTTGAGTTGTTGTGGGTGAATCAGGCTTATCAAGTATGGTTTGAAGATGAGACATAGTTGCTGATATATCCTCCTCACTGATGATTAGCTTTCTGTGCTTGGAGGAGGTGTACCCTGATGTAGACGTTTTGCTCGTCCTTTTTCTTTTGATTAATATAGAAGAGATGTGTAGCTGATCCTCCATGTTTTCATCAGTATCATCTTCTTTGTTATCAGCATTTTCAACTTTCTTATCATTATCATCATCATCATTTCCATCATCATTATCATCTCCTTCATTCATGATAACATCATCATCAGCATCTCTATTCATCCATTTCCAGCGAGGTAGTTCGTAGCTCACTGACTCCCCCTCAATCCTTGCTGCCTCATCAACAGCCCACTCCTTGATCTTTTCATCATACATCCTGAGTTCATCTGGATGAAACTCAGGAAATTAATTTCATCAAACTCATACTCCTCCTCATCATCTTCATCCATTTCAACCCAAAGTAGCTCAGCTTGTAGCTCAGCTTCCAGTTCTGGCTTTTCAGCGATAGGGCGAAGAGAGAAAGATTCCAACAAAATATTTTTGTGGTCAGCATCTTCATTGATGAAAGCAGTATTATCAGCAACCAAACTCTCCCCCTTTTCATCATAGAAAGATGCTACACACTCCTTGATCCAGCGATACAACTTTTTGTTATCAATCCGGAAAGCAGCAACTTCAGCTTTAGTAGCATGATGATGTGCGATTATGGAAGAAACAATTTTATCAGTGGCCTCAATATACTTTGAAACAGAAGCTGCCATTTCCTTTTGTTGAACATAGAGAGCTTTGATGGTTTCATCATGTATGTTGAAATTCATGTTTGTCATGGCAATGGCTTCAGAGAGAGCCTTAGATTGAGTATTCAGTTATTGAGAATGAGAGATGCCGGCATTTGTTAAAATGTTTATCTTGTTACTAATCTATGAGCTGCAGGTAGGAATTGGTTCATAGCCATTTGTTAGAGCTTTGACAGCAGAGGTGAGATTAGTAACTTGGCCTTTGAGAGATTCCCCATCTTCAGTGAGAAGTTTAATTTGTTGCTGAGACGACGCAATATAATCCATCAGCAGCTTCTCAGAAGTGGAGGGAATGGGTGAAGAGGCATGATCAACTTTAGGAGATGGGGGTGGATGTGATATTTGGTGAATTGGTGATTGTGGTGGTGTAGGTAAAGGTGTGGATGGTGCTCCCTGATCCCCTACACCCATGGTATTTTCAGTATGGGGATCATCACCAGCTACCTGAGATATGTTCTCACTGGAGAGAGACATTTCGTCTAGTTCCTGGATTGGTGAAGAAACAATAGTAGCTGGTGGAGCAGGGGGGAGTGATGAGGATGCAGCAGCAGTAAGTGGTGGTGGAGGTGCTTCATCTTCAGAGGTGGAGGTATCCATTGGTTGGGTTTCCTCGTCATCACCAGCTTATGTTCTAACTGATGGATCATCGGAAACAGAAGTGTCAGTCTGTATCTCTCCATGTGACTGTGGAGAGACATTGGCGACTGGTGCAGTGGTAGATGAGAGGTGGCTCGGGTCTTTAGCCGGTGGTGTGACATCAACAATGAGTGTGTTATCACCCGCTGATGCCACTAGCCCTTTATCTGAAATGTTATCCTTTTGTGAGGATGACAAGTAGCTGATGGGTTGACTCGATAAGGGGGTGTGGGTTGCACCCGAATCACTGCTGAGCCATTGTAGCTGTCTGTAGTTTTCCCTTTTTAGAGTCACTGGACTTTCGGGAGTCCAGCGAAGCAGTTGAAGGCTTGGGTCTATCAGGAGTGCCCGCATGGACTGAACGTTCAGTCTCTGCTTCACCCTTGGCATCCTTAGACGTCTTCCTTTTGCTATGCCTTGATCCTTTAATGTCTTGGACCCTAATTTGGATTTTTTCTTGGGAACAGTGGATGTTTTCTTAATTGATGGTTTAACCACAGTAGTCACTGGGGGTTTTGTCAGTGACGTGGTCGATGGGGGGCAAAAGATGACGGATGTACAGTTTGTAAAGGTTGAGGTGCAAGTATCCCCTTTGTTTTCATGAATTCAGGGAGAGACACAGTCGCTGGTTTCGAAAATATTTGAGAGCCAACCAGAGTAGGTTCGAATCCTTTGAATCAGACTCTTTCATACTCAGGAAACTAATCTTTAAAGATCAGTGAGAGGAACCTACAGTATGGAACATACTTGCTTCTGGTGTTCTCAGTGACTCTATGAACCAGCTCGTTAAAGATCACACTTGCATAATCAACTCTTAGAGAGTTGATCAGTGACCAACTGATTTGTGCCTCTAGGGTGCTGAATTGATCATAGCTCCCTGTTTTTGTGCCCAAACATTGAATAAAGTTTGAAAATAGGGCATTCCACACACCATCCATTTTGGTTTTATGTACAGTGGAGTATTTACAATGACCACTGCTGTCAACGGAGTATTTACAGTCAATCCAAGTGAGATTGACTATGCCTCCCTTGGCCACATCTCCATCAGGCAGTGGGACATAAACATCGTGTACAGGGAGTTGTGAAATAGTACGGATGATGGTGGCAGAGATTGTAATCGTTTGAGTCCCATTGTCAATAAATCCCTGAAGTTGGGATGTACCATTAACAACTGAATGAGTACAGGTATACCAGAACTCACTCAGCCATACAGGGTTCATCTCTCCAGGGGACAAAGTGAGAGCAGGGAGAATAAAGTGATTATTTAGAAAATTGATTATCTCCACATACTTTGTTTTTGAACAATTAAGATTACCCAAATAATTCGATTTTGGAACCGTAATGACAAGATCTTCACTCACTGCAGAGGCTCGATGAGCTTTAATCTCTGCAGTCGGTGTGTATGAGTTCAAAAAGAATTTTGATTTTGCCATTTAGAGTTCTAAAAATTGATTTGTAGGTTTATTAGGGTTTTGAAAAATTAGAGGATTTTTGAAAATACGAAAATCAAGTATGCGTAAAAATGAATATGAGTTTTAAGTCACTGATTTATAGTATACGCAACTTGATAATCGTGTGGTTAAAACTGATTCGTCGTGGACGATGGTGGTGGTTGATGGTAGATGTATAGGGGTGATAATGGTGGAGAGTGGTGGTATTAATGGTTATTTGATTGGCGCCGGAAAAGTGCATTGACGTAAGAAAGAGAGTGTCAGAAATATGCGACTTTTCTGATATACCATAATACATTTAATTTGAAGTCCGTTAAATTAAAAACAAAACGAATTTAATCTAAGGAATTTTTGTCGATTGAGAGATCACCATTAATTGATACATCAGCGAGTCACTGATGCACTTAATCAAATAAATTGATTATCCACCAAAGAAAAATATAAATATCAAAGAGAGATAAGAGTAATCTTATATCTGGCTATGATGTTATCTCGCTGATTTAATCACAACTTAGAATACTGACTAAATCATAGAGATGTAACCAATACACAGATATAAATCAAAAACTATCAATCTTTAGATGATATTTAAAGAAATGAGCATAGATTATGTTTTATATAAATTGTATAGCATATTACTATATTAACTTTTGCTGATCCAGTTACAACTTAGAATACTAACCAGATTAGCTAGAGAAGAACATATAGCAATGCTTTAGAATTAATATTAAAACATAATAGATACTCATGAGACTATAAGAATTATAAAATTAGCAGAACATAATAAACTGATTATTACGCTTGCTGATTAGATCAGTTAAAGTTAATTAATTAATGACTATGCTCAACTAAAGCTATATTTTATATAGACAAATTATTAATATAATTTTTTTAAATAACACTAAAACATTAATAAATAAACAAACTCAATGAGTTCATTTATTCATTGAAGTTTAGCATACTGATAACATGATTAGTTCAATTGATGAACCCCTCCAGAGATGGGTTCATAGTGGCCAAGCCTTGTTTTTGGCTTCCAATGATTTGAATAAATAGTATCTGAATGCTCACTGATAATAATCTGTTTTGAGAAGGGTATAGCCGAACATTCAGATGACACATGTTTCCTGTTGCCACACTTATAACACTTCTTATTTGCATAAGTGGCCTTTTTTACTTTCTTTGATGATAGTTGATGATCTGACACTATCAAGCAACTTTCCCTACTGATCTTTACCTCTTGCATCTTTAACTTAAGATCAATGGTAGAGTCGATATTAGTGACTGATGCAGTGTCAGTGGATATGCTGATGATAACTTTTCCATCAGCGATGGTTTTGATGAGATTAGGACTTACTGATGATTTAGTTGTTAAAACATTCATCTCATCATTACCATTTGATGTATCAGATTCTTCAGTGACCAATATTCTTTTTGTAAAGTAATTTGGTCTTGGCTCACTGAGAACTGATATTGGTTCAAATACAGCTTCTGAAAAGGAACCCTTAGGATTAAAGATAGGATCAACTTTTGTTGAATAAGCAAGTGAGGCAGCATGTCCATAATCTCCTCCCAATATAGCTTTATCTTGTCTTGGAATTTGATTATTAACACATTGATTTACTTTTCCAGTGGACTTACACCAAAATTCAGTGACCTTTGAGTTGTAAGAATTGTGTTTCAAATTGTACTTTTTCTTGAATACAAACTTGATTAGCATAAATTTGAGCTTCAAGATCCAGTTTTATCCTTTTTAATTTTGACCCATTCTCACTTTGATCACTGAGTTGAGATTTCAAGTCACTGATCTCACGTTTTTGTCTTTTTTGAATGTCATGAGCATTTGATAAGTCAACTATCAAAGACTCAAGGACATTATCCTTTTCAGCAACTGAATATGATTTAAAGCAATGTACCTTGTAGATGGTTCAGGATCCCATACAGACGCTGAGCATTTCTGAGCGACTTCCTTGATGTCTTTATGGGATTCAGCATCATCAGCCATTAGACAGTACTCCCTGTCCATACAAATCATTGCTTCTTCTTCTTTATCAGATGATGAGGATGAGTCGGATTCGCTGAGTGAACCTTCTTCAGCGATAAAACCTTTTCCCTTCTTCTTTCAAGATTTGGACATTTCCTTTAGCTTCTTGTACTTTGCCTTGTACTTGTTGTACTTGTCATTTCTGAAGCTTGGCTTTGGTTCAGGGATTGGGTTTACTGACTTTGATCTACAATCAGCTGCAAAGTGACCAGGTTTGCCACATTTGTAGCATTCACCTTTTGATTGGAAATTATCAGATGATGGAGCACCAACGAATCTTTTTGATCTAGTGTTCCTTCTGAAATTAGCAACCATCATGGCCATGTCTTTTTCCAGCTTCTCCAGACCCTCATCATATTCATACTCTGGTTGATCATCAACCTGATCACCTTCTTCATCAACTTTCAACGACTTAGAGCTCAGGTTGGAGGCTTTTGACTTCTGTCTCTGATCGATTTCATCAAGCTCAGATACAAGGGCATTAGATATCTTCTGACTTCCAAGAGTTGCTTCTCAGACTGCTTGCTTCTCAGACTGCTCCCAGTTGAGCAAAATGCCATAGACTTGAGTAAGATTCAGAGTTGTATAATCATTCCTCTGTCTGGTGCACGTTGCAATGGTTCCCCAGACTTTTTTTGGCAGCAACTCCAGAAATTTCTCAACAACAAATCTTTGTTCCTTACCTATACCAGCCTTCTCCATTTTGTTCATCAGCGACTGGTATCTGGAATAAGTAGAGGATAGAGACTCATTGGGCTCCATGGCAAACAACTCGTACTGGCGAGTGAGATTCACTTCCCTGCATCGAATAATATCAGGAGTTCCAATATAGATATTTCTCAGGGTATCCCACATGTCTTTAGCAGTCTTACAAAGTCTAACAAATTCAAACACTTCATCAGGGAGTGCCATGCCTATGTAGATTTTAGCTTGTTTATCCAACCTAACCAATCATCTATCCTCATCCGACCACTGTTCCTCTCTCTTGGCCATAACCATTTCCGATATAGCAGGAGTAGTAACTGTAGCAATAACAGCATGAATAATTGTGGTTGGAATGTGGGGACCATTGGTTATTATATTGCAAAGATGATCATCAACTAGGTCCAAAAACATCATCATCCGGGACATCCAGGTTTCAATCCTAGAGGGATCAAACGCCGAAGGTTTGGTAGTAGAACCATTTCCCTTTTGATACTCAGAGTCAACACAACTGTACTTTACTGATTCCATTGCAGATCTGGTTAATTGATTTAAACCAACTCTGCTCTAATACCAATTGAGAGTCCCGAATTCACTATTGATTAGTGATATGGAATCGCAATAGGTAAAGTTCAATTGTAAGGGGGGGGGGGCTTGAATACAATTAAAAACTTTTCCTGATATTAACCAAGTTACTTAGACAATTTTTAATTGTTTAATACAAACAGAGGATGCAATAATAGATATGACAATATCAAAGTAAAGGAGTAATAGTAGCTGAATGGTGAATTATATTAATCATAAAATTCACAAGTGTTGGTTGCGGAATGGAATAGCCCAAGCTAATCCAAATCAAACACACAAGCTAATCTATTACAAATGAGATGAACATCAGTGGACAAACTCAATGACTATTCACGCGCTGAATCGACAATACGTGCTTAGACAAACTACTCACTGACAAACAAGTGATTAACACGTATGAACGACTAACCTCTAAAGTACAATATACTGGACTATTTATACTACAAGAGTTCCTAGAATATCTCCTACAAAATAGGATCTTGGAATGACACGTGTCGCTGCTTGATTGGCTTGATCTCTGATGAACCGACATTCTGCGGGTCCCAATTCTGTTACCGTAAATATCTCTTTTCCTTTAAACCAATCATTCGCTGCCATGTAATCCTTCTGAATATTCTTCACATGTGACAACTCTTGTTGAAGTATACATAAGTGCAGTACATGTGTACTTGTTGATGGAGAGGCTTTATTGAATAGTCGCTGAAGATGCACTAGCTCTCCTCACTCACTACGAGCTAACATGCTCTTGTAGAGTGACTTGAAATATTGATCTTCAGCGACTAGCTGTTATTCAGGCAGTGACTTTTGCCTTTATTGATTTGAAGATGTAGAACTCTCGCTGCTTAATATCAGCGACACACATAGTTGAGTTCTAATCTTCCTCAGCATATCAATTCCTTGAGAATAGAATGACTAACGATTAGTAATAACAAACTTCAGCAACATCAGCTTTGATACAATTCATTTCTTCATCGAGTAGTGTATAGTTGAGATGGTCAGCAACCAGCAACTTCAGTGTGGTCAGCGACCAGTGACTCAACATGTTCACATGTAAAACAAGGTAAAGCATGTATTCCCACCCCTAGGTTTAAAACAGTAAAATGAGGGGCTATGAGACTCACCTGAGTCCGAAGAGTTGCAATGAAGCAAGTGTGATGATATAAGTAGGTATCTTAAGAGATAACTTGTGCTAGTTGTTCGTCCAACTAGTGATGTCCAAATGATTAGGTTTGATTGTTTATGTTTTTGAAAAGGTGTGCGGCCCGTTGGTGACGGATTTGTAATAATGATCCTCAATCTTATTATTTTAATTACAAGGTGTTATACTTAAAAGCGTGTCCCAATGTGTTTTAAAAGTGGTATCGTATAATCGTTTGAGGTTTAGAGTTGCAAACTTTCTGTTTTTAGCGTCACTCATAGCGACACTTAGTGGTTTATGCGACACTCGGGAAGTGCCGCATCAAATAGAAAATTCTTAGTTATTAGCGTCACTTAGGGAAGTGTCGCATAAGGGGTGACACTTAAGGAAGTGTCGGGTACAAGTGTCGGTATTCAGGGTCATGCGTCACTAGGGTTAGTGTCGGATGAAATCAAAATTCATTTATAGGCGACACTTAGACAAGTGTCGCTAGAAATGTTGGTTAGAAGTGTCGGGTATTGAATTTGCAACACTTAGGCAAGTGTCGGGAAAAAAGGGTTTTATGAGGAACTTAGGCAAGTGATACAAGATTAGGGTTTTATGCGACACTTAATGCGTCACTTGAGGAAGTGACGCTATACTGGATCTAGTTGTGCGACACTCGCGACTGGTCGTGATTTTTGAGCATAAAAACGTGTTTTCCGGTTTCCGTTTGGTCTGATTCTTTTACCCAACCCATATTTGGACATTTCAAGCTTATTCAAACAACATTCAAGCAAAATAACAAAGATTTAAGAGTTTTCGAGAATTGTCAGGATCTTACAACTTAACGCGAGGAGATTTCGAAAAGATGGAAATATAGATCGTCGCGAGGTGAACGTTTTTCTCTAAATGAGCAAGATGATTTATGGTGATTTGGTGGTGATTTTTGGGGTTGAAGGAGGTTGTGGTATGGAGGTGAAAATGGAAGAAGAAAGAGAGAAAAAAAAGAGAGAGATAATGGTTGTGTGTGTGTGTGTAAATTGAAAAGAGAAAAGAGAGGGAAGAGGGTGGGGGTTGGGCCAGTTTAGGGGGCCCCACTTGGTGTGGGAGTCTCCCAAATTATTTCCCTGCGTTTGTGCTCCGTGCGGTGTTCGTTTCCCCGGTCGTTTAAACGTTAAATAATCATTTTATACGTTTAAATATACGTTTTAAAACACGTAATACTATTCGGTATTTTTGTTGAAGCATTTCATCAAATACTTTATACCTGAGTTATAAAATATTACTTAACTTTGTTTGACTGTTTGTGCGTTTAATATTTTAATCGCGTAGCATTATTTGTAAGATACGAAATATAATTGAAATATTATCAACATAATATTTTGAATGTAATAGCTTTATTAGATAATGTTATATTATTTAATAAATTTTTTTACAAACGTCCGTATTAATTGAACCGATTTACATTCAATTGAAACGTGCACGATTTAGCCAAATCGCGTAATTATATATATTCAACAATATATATTATTTGATACACAAATTAGCCTAACATAGCACTAATTACATCTATTACAAAATGATTAGGACCTTATGACTAGCCCTAATTTGGCGGGTGTTACAGCACTGGTCCTAGACAAGCGGAGATGATTATCAGGGATGTGCATGAAGGTTCGTGTGGGTTACACTTTGGCCCACGGGCGATCACATGCAAAATAATGAGGCAAGGTTACTTCTGGCCAACCATGCATCAAGATGCCTTAGCCATTGTAAGAAAATGTCAATCCTGTCAAATTCACGCTCCAATATCAAGAACCCCAAAACACGATATCATCCCTGTCACTTCTCCTTGGCCATTCTACAAGTGGGGGATCGACATCGTAGGGCCTTTTCCCCCAGCCACCGGCGGAGTCAAGTTCATCGTAGTTGCAATTGACTATTTTACCAAGTGGGTAGGAGCTAAACCTTTAGCTCAAATAATAGGGAAGAAGATGGCCAGTTTTGTCTGGGAAAATGTTTGCAGGTTTGGAATCCCACATGAAATTGTTAGCAACAACGGAACACAATTTGCCTCCGACCCTTTCAAATCGTGGTGCAGTGAATTGTCAATCAAGCAAACTTCCACCTCCGTTGCCCACCCTCAAGCAAACGGACAAGCGGAAGTCACCAATAGGGACATCGTTACAGGAATCAAGGCCAGGCTGGGCACGTCAAGAACTGGATGGGTTGATGAACTGCCCAATGTACTGTGGGCTCATCGTACAATGCCAAAATGAAACAACACTTGGGTAACACTATTTAGCCTCGTTTATGGAATAGAGGCAGTCATTCCTGCCGAAATCAGTGTACCAACTCAAAGGGTTCTCAACTTCGATGAAGAAACAAATTTGGTATCCCTAAAAGAAAACCTCAACTTCACAGAAGAGGTCAGAGAAATGGTAGCGTTCAGGAAGCCAAAAACAAGCATAAAATGGCTAGGTACTACAATAGGAAGGTCCAATACAGGGAATACAAGGCAGGAGATCGTGGTATGGTGAAAGAGCGAAGCTTCAAGAACTGAAGACGCATGGAAGTTAGGCCAAAATTGGGAAGGTCCCTACCAGGTGGCCTGAAGCTCACGGCAATGGAGCTTATTCCCTAACTCACTTAGATGGTACTCCTGTTCCCCGTAACTAGCATGCGACTAACATGAAAAGGTGTTACATATGAACAACTATCTATAAGCCCATGAAAGCTTGATCACCTCTCCTGACGGGCATATTTTGTTGAATCACCTTTCAATAAAATCAAGTTGTTCGTGCCAAAAATTTATTATTTGTTTCATATGTTCACCTATTTGCAAATGTACCAAGGACAAGTTTTTCACAAAATTGTCATATGCACAAGGCCATCTCTTCGGCCGGAATCATATCCCATGGTTCCACCGTACCCTGCTCCCTGCGCTCGGCTGACTTAGTCACCCAAACTAGCAGGCAGGAGCAGCGGTCCTGCCATAGTGGAAGGTGTATTCTAGCCCTATCCCTGGTAGAGATTCACCTCAACCAATAGGTTGGCTAGTGATGAATCATTCCAAGGCAGGAATGACATAAGCATTCGCCAATAGGCTTGCTAGCTGATCATCCCTGCGCCGCAGGCAAACTAGAATTTGATAGGTCAAGACCAAAGGTTAAATACCAAAAAGAAATACACAAACTGTATGAACCTTACAAAACGAGTACTCAAGGCAATCAGACAAACACAAAGTAAAATGTGTAAAGATAACAACATAAAAATGTATTACAGGAAGTGTGTAAATGTACATTACATATACTTGTACAGAATGTTTACAAAATGTTTACAAAAATCCAAAGCACATAAAAACTAAGGCTTGGGCTTTATAGAGAGAAGGGCCTCGACCGGCATGTCAAGGTCTTCAGTCAGCCTCTCTAGAAATGGGGAGGTAGATAACTCAGACAATACTTGCTGAGCAGCCTTAACCTTGTCGGCTAATTCTGGGTCAACCTGTGCAGCTAACTCTGCAGGAAGAGGATTGATATGCTTTGCCGCCAGGGTTGCTGATTCATGTCATCCCTGAGCCCTGACACATTGTAACAGCTGGCCAAATGGTCCTATTATTCCAGGACAGCCCATTAAGGTGATAATCAGGTCGGGAAGCCGACTTTGGAGTTTTTTCTTCTCCTCTGCCGCTGCATCCCTCTCAAACCTGGCCTAATCCCTCTCCGCCATAGCCCCGTCCTTAGTAGCCAGAGGCTCATCTCTTTGTGCAGTGATAGAGTTAAGCTCAAGTCCACTCTGCTGCAAGGAAGCATCCATGTCTGCCGATTTCTTCGCCTGCATATAAACGAGGATTTTAAACAACAATTGATCACAAATTAAAACCTTTCTCCAAAAGAATTAGGATTACATGCACAGAGAGCTGTTCTCTCATGGATTTAATCTCTGAAGACATCTGGCTGACCTTTGCAATGTCAGCGGCATGCTCAGCCTTAAACTTGGCATGGTTCTCCCTCTCCTGTGCAGCCTTGGCACGATCGTCCTTCAAAGCCAACCCTAGTTTCCTGCTAACCTTCTCAAAGTGGTCTGCCACCTTCAAGATGTTGATGCTCCACATAAAAGAGTCAAAGGTGGCCTTGAGGCCACGGTTAATGCTCTGGCGGGCATTTAGGGCTGCCATTTTTTCCTCAACGGCTGGAGGCATCGCATGCATCACATAGTCTCTGTAGGACTAAAGATCCCGACCAGGATTTTCTACCTGGAACTTCCATCCAGGAACAAAAATTGAAGAGCCGCTGAGATCAGCCTCAGGACCAGCAGGGATGGGGCCACAAGGGCCACCCAAGAAATCCGCAGCATCCTCATCCTCATCTACATCCATGTCAGGGAGAGAGAAGCTAGAAGCAATGCCCGTCTGGAGTCTGGAAGAGGAGTCATCACCAGTAGAGAATTGAATCCTCCTTTTCTTGGTAATCGGTGTCTCACCTTCCTCTTCTAAAAGAAATTAAAAGATCTAGGTCAAGATCAACCAAGTACAAAATCAAAAATAAAAAATAGGAGGATAGCTTACCAGTAGTTTCATCTCGCAACTCCTCCACAGGTCGAGACTCAAAAAATGGTCCAGCTGTCTCGGAACCACCATCATCCATTCCGCTGGTCTCAAAAAATAGGGCGGCTGACCTTCTTCTTTTTCTTTCCACCACCAGCGGCAGACTTTTTTTTTCTTTCCTGCGAATTCCCCCAAGTCATCCACGGTGGTGTAGTTAGAGGGAATTGCAGACCCAGTGGGAAGAGTGGACATAAGGGTACCGTCCGGGTTGGTGGGAATGTTGTCAACCGAAGTATGACCTATCTCAACGTCAGATAGGTCATCAGCAGACAAGAAGCTGTTAAAATTCATCACTGCAAAACAAAGAAGTCATCAGGATATATCAAAATATGGCAAATAACATGGAAGAAAAAAATCGAAACCACCTAAATTCCACCACTTCCTACCTTTATTTTGATATTTGCAGATAAGAATCCTGCCCTCCATACTAAAATTCCTGCTCATACTAACCATCGCCAAGACTTGAATCCGGATACGGCCTCATCACAACACCGCCTTGCCTCAACAGGCGGAGAAAATCCATATCAACCTCGGGGTTGGTCTCGAGAATCTCTGGAGGGGCATTCTTCATAGGCGCCAGCCTATTAACCCAGTCCTTAGGATTAACCCAGCGAAGAAGCCCTGGATTTCCAAGAGGGAGCATAGAAGCGTCGGCAAAGAAGAACCCCTCCTTCCAGCCTCTCAGGCCATCCACTCTAGGACCGCAAAAGTTGGCAAGTCTCCCCGATCGCTTAGCCACACAGAACCAACTCTCAGGGGAGTTAGTAATGGAAAAATGAGAAGAAAAATAGAGCACGGAGGGATCTTTCCTATGTAATCTACTGTACACCTCAAACATAACAATTTTCTGAAGACTTAGAGGATGGAGCTGAGAGAACCTTATGCCATAATATTCTAGCAGGGAGATCAAGAAGGGCGTAGGAGGAAGCCTAAAGTTGCTGATCGAAAACCAATGGGAATAAACGGTCACTTTACCTGCAGGCGGTGAATGGGCGCGTTGTGTGGGTAACGGCGCAATAGGCTAGAACTGATCTATTCATGGATACAACGAAGTAAGATCTAATAGAGCATCCATATCGATCAAACTTTGTACGGTATCTATAGTGCTGCCAGAAAATGGTGAAGTAACTTTGGCCATAGGGCCGGACATGGTAGAGACAAGGGAAGAAGTGGTGGTGCGAGACGACGGTTCCATATTTCAAAGAAAACAAGAGATATATACGCAAATAAATGATACAAGAGAAACAAAAAGTTTATAAAAATAAGAAAACAAACCTAAACAGTTGCCGGAATCCTAATGAAGTCGTCGAAATCGAAGAGAGAAGAAGAGAGCGAAATTTATTGAAATTTTGAAAAAGTGAAAGCGTAAAGGAAAAAGGAGCGAAAGGGACCCTATTTATAGGGAAAGAAGTTAACCGTCATAGGCCATGGGCATGTGGGCCTTGATCTGCACCATACACGTGTAACTTACAGATGTAATCTCGGGAAAGCGCGTTGCCAGCTACAACAATTAATGCTACACGCGCCTCTGTCACCGCCTACACGAATCCCCATGCACTCAAACGTCTAAAGCATTTAATGCTCTGACACATTGATGAGACGCCATCAGTCAATAATATACTGCTAAAAATCAGGCCACGTCCTCCCTGTTACACGGGTCTGCCTTATTCTTTTTTTTTTCCTGCCAAAGTTGCGAACATAAAAATAATCGGCCAAGATCAAAAGGTCGCCTGGAGTTCTCTTCCCTGTAAAATAAGGCTTTGAGTTTAGTTCCCAGATGCAGGCACCAGTAAAGTAAACTGGGGGGACTTAATTGTGTACCATTCTTAATGGCCCCCGGAAACAAAACAAGCAAGCCCATTTCGCGAGCAAACCCAATCCACAGGGAGGCTTATTAACAGGAGACCTTATTTGACAGGGAAGCCTATGTACTGGGGATCTTATTGACAGGAGAGCCCACGATGTGAAGCCCATTTAACAGAAGGTCCAACTCATAAAGCGCAAGCAGATGAGGCGATCCCATCTGACTAGGGTTTATATCGTCCGTTAGGGGACAATCTTATAATGGATTCCACCTACGTTAGTGGTGGTCTCCTCAAGGGCCGATAAGGGTTTCTCTCCGACTATACCATTGGTCCACGTCACCACAGGGGACCCACAATCAGAAAGTATCAATCACAACCGTACGATTGGTACCACCAAGATGATGTACCACCAAGATGATGAGTTAACCGTATGATGAACAGTACCGCCAGATGGTGATCCAGCCGTACGATCAAAACCATGAGATGGTGACTCAACCGTACGATGAACAGTACCATCAAGATGGTGAGTTAACAGTACGATCAAAACCATGAGATGGTGACATGTGGCAAACTTGCTCACCAATATGATCATGCATCACTATAAATACTGGGGTATGAACACTATTCATCCTCCAACACCTCCAAATATACCCTCACCATTCATACCCAAACTCTCATCATCTAGAGGAGATCACTATTCATCTCCTCGCCACCGATTCACGCCACCTACGGTTTCGTTCCATACACTCTGACGGGTTATCCACGTAAGTCACGGAGAGCATCGAATCGGACCCATACTTCTTGCACTCGGGTATAAAATTATGTTTGATCAGTATACACCTTTGATTGGAGGTTGTTATTGCATAATCTTTTTGAAACCAAATGATCATACCAAACAATATATAACATCGAACATAGAAATTACATAACTAACAACAAATCGGCAGCAAAATACGATAATTGTTGAAACTTGATCAACTTGATGTATAATATCCCAACTTCGAGCATTTGGAAACCACATGCATGTGGCCCAAGACTTCAATCATTCATGAAATACTTCACTTATCGTATCCACAATATAATCATAATCAACAGCATGGTCATACCAACTATTTTCATTAGTTATTAAGGACCTTCTCGCAAACTTGTTTTTGTCTACATTGAACTTCAGCAAACATATATGCTAAGCATGGAAAAATATTTCACCATGTGATAGTAAACGGTATACAACATATAGCTTATTTTGGTTAGATTTTATTATGAATCTACTCATATATTTTTTTTATAACCTGCAAATCGCGCTATCACATGAGTGGAATACAAAATATATATTATATTTTTGTGTTGATACGTAAAGCTTCAGCCGGTTTCGCAGGATAAACATGTGATCGTACGATAAATAATAATAATTTAAATGCTTGATAATGCTATTATGATTGTATTTTAATAGTCCTCAATGAAAGTGTATAGACTACGATGTGCATATTAATTGATCGATATCCTACTCCTTCGGGCGAGCTAGCCAATGACTACTAAGTGCACCGAGTCTCAAGAAGATATCGATCATTTACTGCAAACGGTGCAAATGCTGATTGTCGTGTTGTTAGTATATTATGCATATGGTGTAATACCCCTTCGCGTAATTGATAGACTAGATAATTTCAAAACCAATTAAGTAGATGATTAAAATGGTATTTAACGTCAACCACAAAATTTTTTAATTTTTTTTGGTTAACACCTTAGGATTTTTTAAATTTTGAAATTTTGAAGTTGATCAATGTAGCTTGTATAGAAAATTTTCAAGTGAGTTTAACTTCCTCGTGACTAAATCACAATCGGTTAATTGTTAATTACTCTTGAGGTGGTCGGTCATATGAGAAAAGTGACCTTCGATAAAGAAACTAAAAATATTGAGGTACAAACGCTTGAAGTTATTCCATGTTGGGATCTTGTGAACTTTAAGATCTTGGGGTGTTTAGGATTTGATTATTTATAATTGCTTACAAAATAGATAGATGTCAAGATACTTATTTTTAGCTGCTTAAATAGGCAATCACAAAAACTTTTTAATGTAGATGAAAAACACCAAGCTTATAAGGTTGTTGTTACTCTAATATTCGGGTAGTATTTTGTAAACAAATTTTTCAGTGTGAGTTATTCATTGTTTTTTTGTTCAAAAAAAAAGGTATTCATATTTTTATCAATAACAAATTAACATATTCATGAATGCCATCTATCGATCTATTCATTCATATAAAACAAAAGATTTTTTTTCTTATATGTTATCTTTTTAGTCATTATATAATGACATGTCTAAAATTTAATTACTCATATATTATTTTTAAAATTCTAGGGATGCCACATGACTTTCCATTATAAATCATTTTGAATAAGAGTTAATAATAGTTTAATTCCCACACTTTTATTTTCTATCCTTTAACCCTTACAAATTTTGTTTCTAAATGTTGAAACACCTTAACTTATACATTGACCAAAATTTAAACATTTAAGTTTATTTTGGGTATGTATCTTTTGCATTGATTAACACAAGAGTCAAGTACACCATTTGTCTCATTGTCGTTATCTCATTGAGTTTATTTCATTAATAATCAAATTTAATTCATGATCAACTATATGTAAACATTTTACGAGTTAAACATATTGGTAGATTAAAATGTTCAGTTGAGACAACAATGTTAGAAACCATTACATATATGTTGCTTATAATAGCCGTTGTCTCATTGAGTTTATTTCGTTAATA
Source organism: Pseudognaphalium luteoalbum (assembly GCA_963422505.1). NCBI lineage: Eukaryota > Viridiplantae > Streptophyta > Magnoliopsida > Asterales > Asteraceae > Pseudognaphalium > Pseudognaphalium luteoalbum. The sequence continues at coordinate 71,491,273 of OY730192.1, forward strand.
ATCACATTTCATAACGATCAACTATATGTAGACATTTTACAAGTTAAACATATTGGTAGATTGAAATATTCAGTTGAGACAACAATATTAGAAACTATTACATATATGTTGCTTATATTAAAGTTGTATAACATTTGTAATTGTAATATTTTACGTTAACATTTGTGAATATGTTGTATATGTTTCTAGATCTCATGCATGTTGTTACTCACAAAAACTTTAAAGTTTTCATGCTCATATGTTTAGGTTGTTGTATACTATTTCTCTATTTTTAATGATAAAATTATAGTTTTCAATTACAATATTGACATTGTTAAAAAAATTTATAATATATAATAGTTTTGCATACATTACCGTACTATCACGGGAGCTCACAGACCTACAATTTTTTACTAATACATGTAATACTTATTATATATCTTTCTACAATTCATTGTGCTTTATTTGGCTCCATATATTAATTTCGACAATTCATCGTAATAGTTTGATTACTTTATTATATAGTTTTATTTATGTAATTATTATTTTTAATTCTCAGTGAAAATTGCAATTTTTAAGTTAACAACACTAATTCATTGAACTACTATATAAATAAACATATTATTGTATTTTTTAACGATCGTGCTTTGCACGGGCTAAAAACCTAGTAAAAATATATAATACAGAAACACTTATATAACTAAATAGAAAAATGAAAAATATGTGAAAGTAATATGGTTATATTCAAAAATGTAAATTATCTTTACTATTTTATAATGCATTTGACCTATCTATATATACATATAAAACAAATATTTTTCCTTGATTTTTAGACATGCCACATCGGAGAGATTTTTCGTTGATTTTTAGACATGCCACATCATAACATTTTTTTTAAGAGCCTCATAATTTGCCACATTATCATATTATTTTTTCATTAAAAACCTTAAATAATAATTACGAGGATTATTATTTATCAATTATACTTTATTATAATAGCCTTTAAAATTCCTATAATTGTTGAAGCAAAAGTGTTTAAAGCTTGATTTTAATTTTGTTTGAAAATTGTTTAAGTGTTATGCGACAATAGAGATATTACGAGAATAGTTTAGTCCGTGAATGCTTATTGTCGTATGTAAAGTTATTCCGACAATGGTATTGTCGGAATTGACCAAGTCAAAGTTAATTTAGCATTGTCGCATAGTTTAGTCTATAAATAGGCTTTTGATAGAAGTTTTTCTGTAAGTCTTTTGTGCATTTTGTCTCAGAAATTCTCTGTTAATACAAAAGCAAGTTTGATCAAATACTTCTTGTTACTTCTCATTCTAATTCATATCTTGATTGATTAGTTTGTATTCCGCACAAACTAGTTAAGTTCTAATTGCGATTCGGTGATCCACAGCACTACAAAGTGGTATCAGAGCCGTACGAATAGACATTAGGACTGTTTGATTGAGTTAGAATAGAATTTGAGGTATTTGTTTGATTAAAAGGACTCGAAAGCTTGAACATTGTCATTTAATTGCTATTTGACACTGTTTCATTGGTTTAAACGACAAAGTGATATCTTTTGAGCTCAGTTTACTTCGGATTTGGAAGAATTACTGCTGTAAGTGATTCTGTGATCTTAATTCATCTGAATTTGATCTGAATTTGCTTCAATTTGTTTCGGATTGATTACGTGTTTATCATCAAGTGTACGGATTCTTAAATTTGACGGTAAAAGATTAAATTGAGTACTTACGAGTGTCAGAAATCAAATTCCGAGTTCAGTGATATCAATTTTAGCCAAAACGAACTAGAATTGAAGGTTTTACAACATTTTTCAATTTCTGGAAAATTCTTCCGTGATTAGTATTCCGGAGAATATTGGATAAGTTTCTTCCGTGATTAGTCTCCGACAAAAGCATTACCATTTTATCCGTGATTGCACTTACGTGAATAGTAATCCGACAATAATCTATTGTCGCATGAACAATAGCTATTGTCGCATAAACAGTAGTTGAGTATTGACGGATTCTAGCTTACTGTCATATAAACAGTATTTGATTTAACGGAGTGTTATTCACGGACAATTGTTATTGACGGACAATTGGTATTGACGGACAATTGGTATTGACGGATTATGATATTGACGGATTTTGTTAGTTTCGCATAAATAGTGATAGTCGTGTTTAACGGAGTGGTATTCACGGAATTGTTATTACTCTCGGATTCATTGTTATTCTCGGAATATTTTTGAAGCTGTTATTCTCGGATTATCATTTTGGTATTCTTGAATTTTTCTAGGTGTTGAAATGGCTCATGTGAATTGGCAAGTTATGATGAAGAATGAACAAGAGACTGGAACCACAACCAAACCACCAAAGTTTTTATGTCAAAATGATTATGATGATTGGAGGTATCGGTTTGAGTCGTTTATTGCTCTATATGATCCAGATTTAATGATTCCTATCTCAGAGCAATACATTCATCCTAGAGCTGAAGGAATTTATAGAGATAATAATCCTCCTCCCAAGTCACTCAAAATGATGACTTCGGATGAAAGGAAAGAACATGATCGAGACAAGAAAGCAAAATCAGTTATCTCTATGAGTCTTCCTAGTGATGTTCTTGCTGGATGGAAGGATTTGAATACGGCTTATGAGCTCTACAAAGCAATGGAGAAAAGGTTTGCTAGAAATGACAAGTTGAAGAAAAGTAAACGTGATTTGTTAAAGAAACAATGGGATGTATTCACATGCATGCCAAATGAATCTTTTAATGATTTGATTGTACGATATTCTCAGCTAATCAGTGAGCTCAAAAGACATGGTTTGATTTTGGAACGTCTTGAAATCAATGAGAAGTTGATTGAAGCTTTACCTTCAAGGTGGGATATTAAAGCTAACATTTTGATGGAAGATGAATCGTTGGGTGAATATGCATATGAAGACTTGATCAATAAGTTGCAAGTATATGATGTGTCTTTACAGAAGAAGGAGACTGGAAAGATGATGCAATATTCTCAATTTGGTTCTAAAAAAACTTCAAAAACAACAGCATTGTTTTCTGGTTTTGAGACATACAATGGTGGGAATTCTAGTGGATCCACAGGTGGATATTCAGGTTATGGATTTTATGGATCTGGAAGTGCTACAACTACCAGTCATCAACAACAAAATTCCAATCAACATGTTTCAAAGATAATCGAAGATCATGCAAATGTTGTCACAGCTTTTCTCTCATCATATGAAGCGTTTATTGCTGGAAAGGTTGGTAATATAGACTTGACGAAGAAGATTATGATCAGTTACATCCTGACGATCTTGAAGAAATGGATCTTCAATGGAATCTTGCTATGTTAACAAGAAAGGTGAAAAAGTTTCTTTAAAGAACTGGAAAAAGCAAGTTAGGGGGTAAACCGGGTTTTGACAAATCGAAGGTTCAGTGTTACAACTGTCAGAATTTAGAGCACTTTGCTCGAGAATGTGAGAAAAGTAAAGCACCTACCTCTGGTTTCACCAAGCCTTCCACATCCAAAACCTATTCTTCTGCTCAACCACAATCTTCTGGAAAAGATACTACTCCTGTTTCCACATCATCAGCACTAATTTCAACAACAGATGAATTTTATGATTGGAGTGCACACGTGGAGGAATATTCTCATAACCAAGCTTTCATGGCAAATGTCTTTGAGGTTGATTCTTCTCCATTTGAACAAATTTGTTCAAAATGTACTGATTTGAGTGATCAACTCAGTCTTTACAAAACTCAAAATCAACAACTTTTAACTGACATTGAACTGATTAAAAATCAAAATAAGGAGTTGGTGGAAAACAACAAGCTTTTAAATAAACGTTTTGAGTCAACTGATGTTGAGACTCATGATTTGAAAGCTAGAATTTTAAATCAGCAATCCATCATAAACAGTTATTTGGTTGAGATGGATTTACTTAAACAAGAAAAATCTGAAGCTGATTCTAAAATTTTAGATCTTGAAAGACAATTGTTGAATGTTTCTACATCAGCAGTGGTTTTTGATGAAATTATCCATAAACAGCGTTTAGATACTAAATCTAAATCTGGTATTGGACCAAAATGATTTAAATGAAAAGGCCAAAGCATCAAAAGCAGAGTCTAATGTTGGAATTTGATATCATTTTGTTCCACCACCAAAATCTTATTTTCAGTTGCCAGTTAAAGATGAATCTGATTCTGAGTTTGTGTATGGGAAAGGAAAAATTGATGATTCAAAACCTCCGAAAGAAACAACTCAAAAGGTTTCTTCTAAAGAGAGTTCTAAATCACCACATGAGAATAATTCATCAGATTTCGCCAATCAATCTTCAAAGATGAAGAATGATGATTGTGATGATTGTGAAAAGCTTAAGAAGTGTGTTTTAAATCAAAAAGATAAAGAAAAATCTAAAGCTTGTGAAATTCCACAACAAGTTACCAAGATTTTGAAAAGAACTTCTTCACACAAATCACAATCATCTTCTTCATCACCAAAAGGTCAATATCATGCTTCTAAATCTGACTTTTCAAAATGTGAAGCTTCTACTAGTAAAAGCTCATATTCTAAGTATGATGCTTCTACAAGTAAAACTTCATATCCTAGTTCTCATAAAAGTTTTTATTCTAGGAGAAAGTATGAAACACGAAGTTGTTTCTATTGTGGAATTCGTGGACATCTTTTGAATGATTGTCATAAACTTGCTAGAAAACGTTCGAGAGAACATTTAAAGCAAGTTAAATCTTCAAAGGAAAAAAATGTTTCAAAACCATCTACTGAAAATCCACAAAAACCGAGAATTAATACTTTTGTTTCTTCTAAGAAGAAATCATCATCTTATGATGCGTCAAAAGATTTCAAAAAGGATTTCAAAGAAATTGACGTTTTCATCATAGATGAAATCACTCTCCATTAGCAACTAATTGTTTCCATCAAATGTCTTGCAGTCATCCCGAGCTATTGATAATGTGTGGTACATAGATAGTGGGTGCTCAAGACATATGACCGGGAATCTCTCCTTATTAGAAGATGTTAAAATCAAAAATGGAGGGTTTGTTGCTTTTGCGGGAGATAAAGAAGGAATGATTTCTGGTGAAGGAACTGTCACAAATGGCGAAATAAGTTTTGACAAAGTGAATTATGTTGAACAACTTCAACATAATTTACTTAGTGTTTCACAAGTGTGTGACAAAAAGCTGTCGACATGGTTCAATGATGAAGAGTGTTTGATTCTCAAACCAGGTCTTGTTATTCCAAAAGAATGGATTCTTATGAGGGCTCCTAGGGTTAAAGATATGTATGTCCTAGATATGCGATCTATAACTCCTACAATGGAGCATACTTGCTTGTTGTCAAAAGCATCAAAAAAGGACTCAGTTTTATGGCACAGACGGATGAGGCATATCAACTTTAGGAAAATGAACTTTTTAGTCAAAAATGATTTAGTGATTGGAGTTCTTAAATAGACTTTATCACTAAATAATCATTGTATTTCCTGTAAAAAGGGAAAACACACTAAAAAGTCTCATAAGCCTAAATTGATGAATTCTATTAACACTCCATTGGAACTTCTTCATATGGATTTGTTTGGCCCAGTTAGTGTGAGGAGTATTGGTAGTAAATCCTATTGCTTAGTAATTACTGATGATTACTCAAGATTTTCATGGGTTTACTTTCTAAGTACTAAAGATGAAACAGCTGAGAAAATTAAGTATCTAATTTTACGATTAGAGACTTTATTTTCATTGAAAGTAAGGAGGTTACGAAGTGATAATGGAACGGAGTTTAAGAACTACATCATGGAAATGTTCTGTCTTCAACATGGTATTTCTCAACAATTCAGTGCTTCTCGAACTCCACAGCAAAATAGAGTTGCTGAAAGAAAGAACAGAACATTGATTGAAGCCGCAAGAACTATGCTTTCGGATGCAAAATTACCAACAACTTTTTGGGCTGAAGCAGTTAATACGGCTTGTTTCGTATTAAATAGAGTTCTTGTGGTTAAAGACAAAAAGAAAATGAGCTATGAGTTATTGAATAATCGGAAGCCAAATATTCACTTTCTGGAACCTTTTGGATGCCCATGTTTATTGATGAAAACTAAGGATCGTATTTCCAAATTTGCTGAGAAATCTGAATCTGGATTTTTCTTAGGTTACTCAGCAAATTCTCAAAACAAAAGAGTTTATAACACGGCCTCACATCGAATAGAAGAATGCTATGAGGTTGAATTCTTACGGTATTCTTCTCCATCCAATGGGATAGGTCCAGAATGGTTATTTGATTATGACTCATTCTTTAATTCTCTTGCTCATTTTCAAAATGATGTGTCATCTCATGTTGAGGATTCTGATGATTTTGTCATTCCGGTTCTTTCTTCTCCTGTTGAGCCGATTCTTTCTTCTGTTCCACCAGTATCTACTTCTAATCTTTCTCCTCCTCAATCAACTGAAGAATCTGTTGCTCATGAACCTTCTCATCCTTTGTCAAATGATGAAGTTGACACAAACTCAAATCCTGATGATACTGAAGCTTTTCATGATCCCTCTACTGAACTAGAAGAATCAATACATGATGATTCTAGTGATGAAGTATTAAATAATCCTAATGATTCACATTTAGGAACTAACTTGAATGTGGAATATGTTCCTACTTTGCGGGTTAATTCTGAGCATAAACATCCACTCACAAATGTGATTGGAGATGTTTCTGAAGGGATCAAAACTCGACATCAACAGAAGTCTTCTACATGTTTCTTATCACAGATTGAACCAAAGAATGTTCAGATAGCTTTGTCAGACTCTTCTTGGGTTCAAGCAATGCAAGAAGAATTGCAACAGTTCGTCAAATTGCAAGTTTGGACATTGGTGAAACCTCCCAAGGATATTCATCCTATTGGCACGCGTTGGGTTTTCAGAAATAAGAAAGATGATCGAGGAATTGTGGTTCGTAATAAAGCAAGATTAGTGGTTCAAGGATTCACTCAGATTGAAGGTTTGGATTATGACGAAGTTTTTGCTCCGGTAGCTAGACTTGAATCCATTCGGATTTTTCTAGCATTTGCTTCTTTCATGAAATTCAAAGTGTATCAGCTCGATGTCAAGTGTGCATTTTTGTATGGGAAAGTGCATGAAGAAGTGTTTGTCAAACAACCTCCAGGTTTTGAAGATCCTAAATACCCAGATTATGTGTTTCGTTTGGATAAAGCCTTATACGGGTTACATCAAGCTCCTCGAGCTTGGTATGAGACTTTATCTCAACATCTTCTTGCTAATGGGTTTTTACGGGGTCAAATTGACAGTACACTCTTCATTCGGAAAACAAACGGAAATTTGCTTCTTGTTCAAGTACATGTGGATGACATTATATTTGGGTCTACGAATGACAGTTTGTGCAAAGAATTTGAGCATATCATGAAGTCTAAGTTTGAAATGAGTTCAATGGGGGAAATGTCCTTTTTTCTAGGTTTGCAAGTTCAGCAACTAGACAAGGGTATTTTCATACATCAAACGAAGTATGTTCATGACATCTTAAAGAAATTTAAGATGGTGGATGTCAAATCTATTTCAACTCCCATTGATCTTGTTGACAAAATTGGACCTGCTTTTGATGAATCACCAACTGATCAAAAGGAATATCGATCAATGATTGGTTCTCTTATGTACTTAACTGCTTCAAGATCTGATATTATGTTTGCTGTGTCTATTTGTTCGCGGTATCAAGAAAATCCCAAAATCTCACATTTGAAGGCCATACAGCGAATCTTTCGATATTTGAAGGGCAAGTCTGATTTAGGCATTTGGTATTCAAATGATGCAAAATTTTCACTTTCTGCATATTCTGATTCTGACTATGGCGGATGTAGTATTGACTTCAAATCCACGTCTAGTGGATGTCAATTTTTAGGAGATCGTCTCGTGACCTGGCAATGCAAGAAACAAAACACGGTTTCTACCTCTACTGCGAAGGCAGAATATATTGCTGCTGCCAATTGTTGTTCGCAAATCCTTTGGATTCAACAACAACTTTGAGATTATGGTTTACTTCTTACCAAAACTCCTTTGCATATTGACAATACTGCAGCCATAAGTATCATACGTAATCCCGTTCAGCACTCAAAAACTAAACATATTGAAATTCGTTTTCACTTCATACGGGATTGCTATGAGAAAAACTTGATTATTTTGGTTCATGTTGACACATTGAAACAAAGAGCTGATTTGTTTACCAAAGCTTTTTCAAAACCACGTTTTGAGGAACTCATTGCGATGCTCGGCATGAAACATTTGGATCAAATTAGGTAAACTTTGGATTTTTTTTTATTTTCTGTTTGTTATTTGTTTGATTTTCTTTTATATTCTAAAATTCCAAAAACATTTGAAAAATAAAAATACAAAAACATTTGCAAAATCAAAATCCAAAAACATTTGAAAAATAAAAAATCGGGGGAGATTTTGTGTAAAAAAAAAAATTGGGAAATGATAGTACATTGGGAATTGTATTTATAAATAATACATAAAAGAAATGATAAGTACTATATTTGATGTGTTAGTAGGTCTACATAGCATTTTTAAACCAAATTTTCTACTAATTTATTTTACATGTGATATATTGGTAGGTATTTTTGCATTTAAACTATCTTGTCTAAGAAATTTTAAACATATGTGCATATTATTTTACATAATCCAAAATATTAATATATGACAATCAAAATATTATCAAAATGATGATAAAATGTCTTAAATTTTGAAGGATTAGTATATTATGATTCATGATTTAGGATCTTAATATTATGATATCTGGAAAAATATATTTGACTATTTGTTGTACTGTGTACAGACCTTAGTTTGATATATTTTTATAAACGGACGTGCAAATCTTCCAAAGTTTCATATAAAAAATTCAAATAAACTCTATCACTCTGTTATACGATGTATAAACCTGTGATACAGTTTATAAGTCCAACCCGGGGTATGACATATGTGACTAAGTATCATTCCAACATATGTGTGTACTTCTAAAGATATCATCATATTCTCACTCTTTATATGAAAATATTAATATATTATGAATTTGAAAATATATTTTTATTTAGATTATATAAAGTAATATGCATGCTAATAATAAAAATTTAAGATTTTTAAATGCAAAAGTGTTTAAGAAAAACACTAATACCAATAATCACATGTAGAATGATTCTTAGAAAGAATGTTTTATTAATGCTAAGTAAATTTAAAGAGGTTAAAAATACTAATAATTAAAATAGACTTTCATTTCTAAACAATAAATATAAATACATTCATTTATCCCAATATGATCCCAATTCATGAGAATTACCCCAACAAAAACATTTTACTTTTATTTTGTTATGATAAGTTTGTAAATATTTAGTTTAATGATTTTTTTCATTTTTTAAATTTTCAAATTTTTAGCTTCAAATAGTTTAAGCAAATTATCCAAAGTATAGTTGATTTGATCAAAATGTTTTATTAAACTGTTATTGTCGGAAACAATATTTCACGGATGCATATTCACGGAATTTTTTATTCACGGATAAGTATTCACGGATAAAGGATTAACGGATAAGTATTCACGGATAAGTGTATAAGTATTTCAAATTTTGAAATTTTATTCACTTTTTCAAAAAATCATCCGACAATACATTTTTCCGACAATAACCCTTTCCGACAATACGATATCTTTCTTCGATTACTTTCTGTTCTTCGCATTTCATTTGATTCTGTTCCGATAGAAGTGTGCGCCTCATCATTACGCTTCGATTGGTATAAATATCCCTCTTTATCTCTCTGTAAATAACTTTTAATTGTTGAAACTATGCGAAAACTACTGTTCATGAACAGTACTTCAATTTTCGTCCGACAATACTTATTGTCGGATGAACAGTGAATTAGGGTTTAATGCGTGAATAACGTATTCACGCATGAACAGTGTTCCGAGAATTTGACTTGTTGACTTTGACTTATTTTGAATGCGTGTTACGACAATACATTATTATCGCATGAAGAGTACATATTCTCGCATGAATAGTACTCCGACAAATGTTATTCACGCATGAACAGTGTTTTGTATATAACTATTATCGTATAATAATGGTATTGTCGCATGAACAGTGCTCAAAATTGCTATTGTCGCATACTTTCAACACTTAGGAAATTTTTCACTTTTTAGAAACTTGAAAATTTTGAAGTATGTTTAGGTTCTTTGCTTAACATATACTTTGTGCAGTTTGTATTTGTATATCCATGGCAGCTCTTGATCCTATTGCTGCTGCTCAACCTGATGTGATTCGACGACCTGCTGTTTTTGAGAAACGACACAATGCCACTGCTTATCTACTTGAGGCACCGGATAAACCTGAAACCAAGAAATTCTTTCCTATGGTTAGGTTTCTTTTACGTTCAAGGATATCTCATGCCTTGACGGTTTCAGTGGACAACATCTATGAGGATCATATGACGGATTTCTGGATTTCTGCTGAATATCACACGGATGTTCAACCTTCCTGCATTACGGCTACAGTCGATAGAAGACCTCTTGTACTTACTGAGGAGTTAATCAGGCATGCTTTGCAATTTGGAGATGATGTAAATGCTTCCAATGATATTCCTAGAAAAATTATTGATGATTGCCTTCAGCAAATGGGTTATATCAAAGGACCACAGGATGTTCAGATTCTTAAAAACCATTTTTGTCCACACTGGAAATTCTTGGCACACACATTGATTGGATGTATTTCTCCACGAAAAGATGGATTTGATGCAATGAGTTACCACTTAGCTGGTTTAATGACAGCTTTGGTACTCAACATTCCATATAACTTCTCAAAATATATTTTTGATCATTTGGTTGGAAATATCAATGAAGATGGATTTTTTATGTACCCACGATTTCTTCAGCTGATCTTTGATCAACATATTCAAGGGATTACATATCATGGAACAATTTTGCATTACACTCCGATTCCCAAGAGAGTATTCGCTGACTGTAACAGTTATCGTGGTAAACCTACACCACCAACTGTTGATCTCTTTGGGCATATCATAGATGATGATTTTCTTCCACCTCAGATTGCTATACAAATGGAATCAGATGATGATAATGAGGAAGCTTCAGCTGAGGGGGAGTCAGTTCAAGGAGAAGATGAACTTCATATGGATAATGACAATGATGATATTGTTCACCAACTTCTTGATCATCCTGCTGAGATAGAATCATCTAGTTCTGAGGATGAAGAACCTATTCGTCCAAAGACTATTGAAGAATCTTTAATTTCTCAACGTCTTACTGAAGAAAATATTGAGAAGGAACGACAAGAGTTAAGACGACAACGTGAGGAGGCACAGGATCCTGAATATATTCCTGAGTTCAGACCTACTCAATGGAGGAAGTTGATTGTATCTTCTGAGGCTGGATCTTCTTCTTCTTCTCTACCAGTGACTTCTTCTGCAATATCTATTTCTGATTCTTTGCCAGTCACTTCTTCAGCACTGCCTTCTTCTATATCAATGCTTGTTATGTCTTCTGCAGATGGTATTTCTACTTCTCTTCCTATTCCTTCATTCATACCTGCTACTTCATTCTCTACAGCTGCTGGAACTTCATCAACCACATCTACTCCTATTGTGAGTATGACAGCTCTCGATGCTTCTCTTCAACGAGCTATGACTCCTTTGATGTCTCTAGTAGAAAAATTGCGAGATGATTTATTTCATGCTCTGCAACGCATTGGCACCCAGGATGTCCTTATTGCTAATCAAGGTCAACAAATCGCTTCTCAGACCTTAAGGATTGAATCACTAGAACAAGAAGTCTTTCTTTTGAAAGAAAAATTAGGTGATCAGGGGGAGAATGTGCATGAGGTTGCTGATATTGATGATAATGATAATGATAATGATCAGAATAATGATGATTAAGGAAATGCTGAATTAAATGATCAAGGAAATGAAGGATCTAATGATGATGATGATGGTGAAAGGCATGATGATAATGATTCTGATGATTCTGATGACTCTGGTGAAAATGGTGGTGAACAGCCTGATTTTTCTCAAGCAATGGTTTTAGTTCAGAATATCGAAGAGGAAGAACCTTTGAATGTTGAACCAATAAGTTCTGTTCCTGCTTTGATATTGACTCCTGAACCAAGCTTTGAAGATATAGAGTTTGATGATCTTGGTGAAATGGATTTAAATGATATACATCTTGAAAGTTTGTTTGATGATATTGAAGAATCTTCTATGTTTGAGATTGGTGAATCTTCGAGTAAATTTGATCAAGAGGAGTTATCGGATAGTATTGATGATCAAGAAGAAATTCTATGTCCTACTTCTTTGAATATCATTATTGAAGATTTGGTCCCGTTTGTGGAGATATGCAATGATGGCGAATATGATTTTGATGAACTTGAAGATCCACTATATCCTCCAGGGTCTGAGCCTGATTTTGATGATGTACATGTTGAAGACTGGGAAGATTCTGAAGATGAACTACATCCGGAAAAGGTTCAGTCTGAAATGTGTTCTCAAGAAGGGTTTTTGATTGATTCTGATAAAGAAAAAGAGCCAGAACAAAAAGTTCCTTGGTGGTTTCCTAAACAATCTGAACCGGAGATTATAAAGATAAGAAAATTCTTCAAGATTCCAAGACATGAATGTGTTGGAAGAATTATTAGTTGGAAGTATGATAATGACAACAAAGTGTTTATCATCAAAAGAACAGATGGGCTGCAATACTTTTATCCAACATTCAAAGCTCTCGAGAAACTTCCAAAGTGCGAAATAAATCATATTGCTTCAATTGATATTATCAATCACTCTAAGAATGGTTTGGTAAATTGGATGACTGAAGTTCTCGCTCGTGAATGCTATAAAGGAAAATACACTTGGGTTAAAGAGACGTTTCCAAGGAGAACTGTGGATTATTTCGACATTGAACCTGTTTCAAATCAACCACGAGTAATCATTACTTATCCAAAGGTAAAATGTCTGAGAAAAATTCCACTTGAGAAACTTCCGATTAATTTTTGGAAATTTGTGAGTTATTGGAAGTACAATGGAAGCACAGGAGAAGCAGAGATTGCATGTTATGATAGAGATCACAATGGAGAAATTATGTGGAATCGAGAAACGATTGTGTATGTGTTTGATCCTTTGAGTTTGATAAATCTATCAAAAGATGATCTGGAAGTTCTACTAATAAATCCGATTATCTATGATGATGCCTTTGATGATGAAGTCATGGCCTTGAAGTTTCAAAGGGTAGTTGAAGTATGCTGTGCACAAGGTGTTTATGCTGGATGTAATTTTCCTGGATATACATAAAGCTTAAAGTTTCAAGAAATCAAGCATTATCCAAGGGGGAGTTTGTTGAAGCAAAAGTGTTTAAAGCTTGATTTTAATTTTGTTTGAAAATTGTTTAAGTGTTATGCGACAATAGAGATATTACGAGAATAGTTTAGTCCGTGAATGCTTATTGTCGTATGTAAAGTTATTCCGACAATGGTATTGTCGGAATTGACCAAGTCAAAGTTAATTTAGCATTGTCGCATAGTTTAGTCTATAAATAGGCTTTCGATAGAAGTTTTTCTGTAAGTCTTTTGTGCATTTTGTCTCAGAAATTCTCTGTTAATACAAAAGCAAGTTTGATCAAATACTTCTTGTTACTTCTCATTCTAATTCATATCTTGATTGATTAGTTTATATTCCGCACAAACTAGTTAAGTTCTAATTGCGATTCGGTGATCCACGGCAATACAAAATATATATAATATATAACAGTTTTTACCTACAAAAAAAATGATTCATTTCTCTAATCCACATCTTATACATTCTAATTAACAAAAAATATCATCATCAACTACCATGTTTTAAGAAAACTAGTTTTAATAAAGATATCTGAAATTGATTATTTTTTGTACTTTTTGGTATATATTGCTATTGAATTTCAGTATAAATTTTAAACTTTCAACAATATTAAGATACATTATCTATACAAAAAAAAGATTCATTTTCTAATTCATATTTTAACACTTCAATTAACAAATATCATCATCATCAACTACCATGTTTTAATAAAATTAGTCTTAATAAAGATATTTGAAATTGATTATTTTTTGTACATTTTGGTATATATTGCTATTGAATTTCAGTATAAATTTTAAACTTTCAACAATATTAAGATACATTATCTACATAAAAAAAGATTCATTTTCTAATTCATATTTTAACACTTCAATTAACAAATATCATCATCATCAACTACCATGTTTTAATAAAATTAGTTTTAATAAAGATATCTGAAATTGATTATTTTCTGTACATTTTGGGATATATTGTTATTGTTCAGTAATAAGTTTTAAACTTTCAACGATATTAAGATACATTACTTACAAAAAGATAAAAAAGATTCAGTTTCTAATCCATATCTTATACATTGCAATTAACAAATATTATCATCATCAACTACCATGTTTTGATAAAATTAGTTTAAATAAAGAAATCTGAAATTGATTATTTTTTGTACCTTTTGGTATATATTGCTATTGAATTTCAGAATAAATTTTAAACTTTCAATAATATTAAGATACATTACCTACGTAAAAAAAATCATTTTCTAATCCATATCTTTATACATTGCAATTAACATATATTATCATCATCAACTACCATGTTTTTATAAAAATAGTTTTTATAAAGATATTTGAAATTGATTATTTTATGTACATTTTGGTAAATATTATTGAATTTTAGTAAAAAAATTTAAACTTTCAACAATATTAAGATGTTGAAAACCTAAAAGTCATATGACTTTTTTTTTATTACCTTGCATTGCATATTTTCAACAAATGTATTAAAACTTAACATAATAACTTACAAATTGATTTAATTGTATTATGTATTCATACTTAAACATAATAATATACAAACTAATTTTAGGTAATATATAAGTGGTCGTGAATCGCACGAGCTCAATGCTTAGTTATTTATATATAAAGTGAAGTTTTTTAGTGTTTAATTACCTATTATAGCGTATTATATTAGTTAACGATTCGTGTTATTAATTTAAAAACTCTTAAACATTGTTTGCAAAGAAGTTTGGTTTATAACTTTATGCTGAAAAGTAAGGAATGGTATATATGAAAAATATTGGACTAAACGTAAACTAATTGATCAACACCACAAATTAACTGTGTTATCGAATAATTAGTCGATAACACTAATTATATGTCCATTAATATATTCGGCTACTTACACATTACTATATAATTGCACTTTTTAAATGGTCGTGCATAACACGGGCTCAATGCCTAGTTCTTAAATTTAAGCCAATCTGAGATCTTAACCGTTAGATTTGAATTTGAGTTAACCTCCACCTTAGATGAACCTCCTTTATCTTTGTTACTCCTGGTATATAAACTCCCACACAGAGCTAAAACATACTACAGTCACCATAAATCATATTTTTCTTCTTCAAGAATTGCTGAGCAAATACACTCTCCGTCATTATTGTTTTACCTTCAATTTTTACACAATTTTTAGGCTCATATTCATACATGTAATCAAGTGAATTTAAAAAAATAAATTATACCACACATTTTATAAAATGAACAATGGAATTGGGATAAATATAAAAGAAATTGTGGACTATAAATTTACGATGGATGACTAGAAGACTATGCGTCTATGCCTGTGTTTAGCAACAAAGTTGTTAAGGATTTTTGAATATTGAGATTCTAAATTTTAAAAAACTATATCGACAATTCATGTTTGGCAAAAGTACAAAAAATAGATATTCTTAAAAAAATAATCTCTCATGATGAAAACTCTTGAAATTATCTTACAAAATAATATCTGTATTGAAAATGTATACAAACTTAAAAGTTATTTAAATTTAATAATTTTCATGTGGGTTTTAATATTAGGATATTAGAAAAATATGTTACGCACTAAGTGCACGTGTTGTTTTACCACCTTATTTATAAACACGGGTCATTTAGGTCACTTTCATCCTTTTTCAATCACTTCCAAATCACTTCTGTTATGTCAGTATCATATCAGCTTTATTACCCACTGTCATCAATGACTAACCACTTCATTTTTCTAGCTCACATTTACCAATATACCATAATTTTTATGCACTAAAAAAGTATGCGGCCCTCATATTTTTCAACCGATTACCAATCAATTTTCCAATTAGAATTCCAACTGATTAGGAAGTGATGCAACCAATAGCACCACCACTCCAATCACTTCCCAACCGATTTGGAAGTGATGCAACCAATGGAAGTGACCCTATATGTAAAACTTGATAAAAAGATATATAAAACTTTTTCAGGAGACAACACAAAGTCTTTCCATTGTCGACAACATGTTATACCCTGTTGTTTGATGTATGAATTTGATTTGGATGGAAACCATATGCATGCGTTTGCTTGAATTTTGTGAATTTGAGTTGGTATCTAGGTAGGGGTGTTCATAGTTCGGATATAACCGGATTATCCAAATGTTTACTTGGATTGGACCATACGGATTGGACAATTTAGTTTTTTGGATCAGATCGGGCAAAAACCAAGTTTTTTGCATCACTAAACCGGATTATCCAAATTTAGTTTTTTGCATCACTAAAAAAAGTATGCGGCCCTCATATTTTTCAATCGATTTTCCAATTAGAATTCTAACTGATTAGGAAGTGATGCAACCAATGGCACCACCACTCCAATCACTTCCTAACCGATTTGGAAGTGATGCAACCAATGGAAGTGACCTTATATGTAACTTGATAAAAAGATATATAAAACTTTTTCAGGAGACAACACAAGGTCTTTCCATTGTCGACAACATGTTATACCTGTTGTTTGATGTATGAATTTGATTTGGATGGAAACCATATGTGTTTGCATGAATTTTGTGAATTTGAGTTGGTATCTAGGTAGGGGTGTTCACAGTTCGGATATAACCGGATTATCTCAATGTTTACTTGGATTGGACCATACGGATTGGACAATTTAGTTTTTTGGATCAGATCGGGCAAAAACCAAGTTAGTAATTTGGTTTTTGTATTGGTTATGGATACTTTTATAAAACCAAGTTATCCAAATAAATCAAATAGTAATAATTGTATATGTAATGCTCATATGTAATACTCATTTTTATATATCAAAGTGAATGTAAAATATATATGCGTGGTTATTTTATAAGAAATGGTCACGGTTGGTTACGTCCAGTGGAGGCCAGTTCACTAACGGTGGTGGTTCGCATTTCAAATTTTTCGGCAACAAATCCACTTCGATTTCTCCGCCTCTTTTATCCGGTCATCCGACGATGACGGTGACGGTCGTGGTGGTGGATGACGGTGCTAGACGATGATGGTGGTGGTGAGTGTAATATACAGAGTGTTCATGTAAGTGTTGTGAAGAGAGAAAGATCGATAGAGATAGAAAGAGAGGTATAATGTTTGTGTGTATTTTCTAGGGAGAGAAAAGGAGAGGGCTGCCCAAAAATATCTCATCAATTGACCCCTCATATCTAATTTAACATAATTTACAATATAGTCCCTGAACAAAAACAATTAGATATTAGACCCTCGTGACATGGCATCCCCTACACCCTTGATCTTGCCCTACACCCTTGATCTTGGAAATGAACGGATGCGATTTTCTGCCCCTCTTAACTCTCCCTAACAGCCATTCTTCTCTGATCTCAAATCTACAAGTATAATTCGACAAAAGAAACCATCCATGACAAAGTGAATCACCGACGGAAAAAATATGTAAACCCTCTGTTCAAATAAAATGGAAATTTATACAATTATTTATAGCAATTTAAAGAAGGGGGAACGTTTGAGTTCCGTTCGAACAATTGGCAAACAATTATGAGAATTGATTTATTAAATAAAACTTAACTAAAAATAAAGAAATGATAAAATAATTAATTAAATAAAATATTTAATTCAAATGATAAAAGAAACACAATTGTTTAGATTATTTTCCTCAGAATCTGATTATCATTTTATTGAATCGCTAATATATGGATTTTATTGTGACATAACAAATGTATCAATTACCCTTACAAGATTAATTGATTAAACACAATCAAGAAAGATATAAATTTACCGTTTATATGATTTACTTTTGGAACTTGAATCAACAAAGTTTATAACTAATCAATAGCTATCATGTTCATTACCAATTATTAATCATAATTAACCCTAGCCTATCAAACTCAATCTATTTAGTGATAATCATCAATTAAAATTAACAATCATCAATAATGATCAATCAATAAAGAACTCAATCATAAATTAATAGATCATCACGCTAGGTTATCATCAATAATCAATAATTAAACATGGATCATCAAGTAAACATGTAAACATTCATAAAATCAAATCTATATCCGCAATTCAATAATCAAATCATCATCTGAGTATTATCATCTAAACAATTGTATTAAAAACTTAGCCACTCATATTATAACAGAAAATCAGAATCGAAATCAAAGTCATAATCATAATCAAATGAAAAGAAGTAATGTATTCGAACCGAAAAGTCGAAATAATGATTGAATGAACAAAAGCCTTCAAGTTTTCTTTCTTTCTTCCTTCAAAACTCTCTGGAATTAGGGTTTTTATTGAGAGAAAAACGACTGGAGAAAAGTGTAGGTGATACCCAAAAAATGAGACCAAAATGAGTTTTTTAGGGTTTCTGTCGACGCAATCCATACGCCGTATGGACATCCATACGCCGTATGGATTGAAAAGCCCATGGATCCAACCCGCGTACTCTGGCGACCCGGCTCACTCAATCCATATGCCGTATGGACATCCATACGCCGTATGGATTGAAATATGTAACTTTTCAGCTCCACGACCTCCAATCTTCAAACTTTAAACTTTTCACCTCCTTTTCTTCAATAATGACTCGTTTTCTGCTTCTTTTCCAATTCAAGGTCCAAATAATTCCTAAATGCAAATATGAACGAATTGAGTATCTTATTCACACAAAATGCATAAGAATTTAATTAAACAAAGGGGTAATTAGTACTATAATTTAGTACATTTTGGCGTTCATCACCTCTGCTGGTGATTTTAATGATGAAGACTTTGGTCAGATTGATCAAGAGGAACTGGAAAGGCTGGATTTGAAGTGGAACATGGCGATGCTGGCAAGAAGGGTCAAGAACTTCTTAAAGAAATCTAGCAGAACATCGGTGAATGATCCAGGTGAAAAGGGTTTAGGATTTAACAAAAGCAAGGTGAAATGCTACAAGTGTCAAAATTATGGACACTTTGCTCGTGAATGTGAGAAGCATAAGACTCCGTCTTTGGGTTTAACCAAACCCTCTCCGAATAAGACTGAAGAGAAAACAATGGTGTCGGCTGCTTTAATGCTGACTGAAACTCCATGGGACAATAGCTGGCCAGATGCAGCTGAGGATGAGGAAGAAGAAAATACGGCTCTCATGGCTGAAGTTCATGAGGTAGATGATGAACCTTTATCCTGTGTTTCATGCATTAAACTAACTAACAAGTTTAACAGGTGTAGAGAGGACAATGAATGCCTTAACGCTAATATCACGCAGTTAACTGAAAGTAATGAAATGTTAAGCTAGAGAAATTTATAAGGCATCTAAAAAGAAATTAAAAGCTGTTTTTGAAAAGGAGAAAGAACTAAAAGGCAAAAATTTTGAACATCAAGATGAAATAGGAAGTTATGTTGATATGCTAACTTCTGTAAAGAAAGATCTTGCTGACTCCCAGGCTGCAGTTCTTACATTAAATCGTAAACTATCAAACTTTTCAACGTCCTCTCTCATCTTTGATGAAATCCTTCAGAAATAAAGGACTGATACTAAAAGTAAAGTGGGACTTGGTGATCACCATGTCCCACCTCCAAAAGATTATCTTCCTATGCCTGAACAGGAAGTCATCAATGATTTTGTGCCTACTGTCACTAAAGTAGACATAAAACCTGTTGAGCCAGTTAGGGTAAAGATAAGTAAGCCTGCGCTTGGTAAGGCGGGACTTGGTTATAACCATGTCCCACCTCCAAAAGATTATCTTCCTATGCCTGAACAGGAAGTTAAGGCTGAAATTGGTAAAAATGAGTTTCAAAAACCTGTAACTAGTATGCCTGAGCCAGTTAAGGCATCGACTAGTGAGCCTGATACATTGAAGGCTCAAAAGGTTGAGTCTGTCAAGACTCTTGATGTCAGGGATGAGCCTTTTAAGCCCACATTAAACGAGTCTGTTAAGAAACCTGAATCTAAGGTTGAGCCTGTTAAGCCTATTGTTGTTTCAAAGCCTAAGACGGTTAAAGCTAAGTCCATTCCTCCAGCCAGTTTGACGGAGGAAATTGAGATTGAGGATATAACCGATGAAGAATACGGTAATTTAAAGAAGAAGAATGTAACCAACGACAATCATATCTTCACTAGTGAAGGTTATGATGAGATTTTTAAAATGAAAGGTAAAGCCAAGGCTGAACCTACAAAGTAGATTTTAAAACCAATTAATCACAAATCTACTAAAAAATCTTCTAAAACTTCTTCACAAGGTTCATCTTCTGCTTGTACACCTCAGATCTTTTGGCTGAGCTCAAAGGTTTATACCTCAATCTCAAACTTCTGTTGAGCTCAGATCTTGTTTCTACTGCAAGAAACAAGGTCATCTTATAAATGCTTGTCCATTGCTTGCTAAGAAGCACGGTAGTAAGGGAGCTACACGAACCTCATAGTTTTAAAATATGTCTCATAAATCTATGAGAGGTTCTGCATCTCCACCACCTTCCTCTGAGATTAACAATATTGAGCCAAACAAAGTCACTCATGATAAGCTCAAAGTTGTTAACAAGCAACAATCCAAATCTCAAAAGGTCTGGAAGATCAAAGAGTCATGTTCTGACTCTTCATCTGACAATGATACATCAGGCAACAATTCCGATTTGCTAAAAAATAAAATCCCGACTGATGTAATCATTGTGGATGATGCTATTGGGTTACCCAAGCCTGTAAAGGCTTGGGTCTCCCTTACTAATTGA
Organism: Pseudognaphalium luteoalbum; assembly: GCA_963422505.1. NCBI lineage: Eukaryota > Viridiplantae > Streptophyta > Magnoliopsida > Asterales > Asteraceae > Pseudognaphalium > Pseudognaphalium luteoalbum. Next base: position 71,512,302 of record OY730192.1, read on the forward strand.
TTCGTGTGTTTGTGATGTCGTAGCAATCCGAAGCAGTTCATAACAGTAGATGGTATATCGACAGTGGTTGCTCGCGACATATGATAGGCGACTTATCTCTTCTATCTGAAGTTAAAGATTACAATGGGGGATATGTTGCTTTTGCTGGTGATAAAGGAGGTGTTATTACCGGACAGGGTACACTCACTAATGGGCAAGTGAGTTTTGAGAAAGTAAACTTTGTTGAACAGCTCACCCACAATCTGCTCAGTGTGTCTCAAGTGTGCGACAAAGAGTACACTACGACATTTACCAAAACTGAGTGTTGCATTTTAAAACCAGGATACGTTATTCTTGATGATTGGGTGCTACTGAGGGCACCTAGGCAAAAAGACACGTATATTCTGGATATGAAGACTGTTGAAACAACTCAACATACGTGTCTACTTTCAAGAGCTCCTGAAAAAGAATCACTACTTTGGCACAGACGTATGGGACATTTGCACTTTAGGAAAATGAATTATTGGTGAAAAAAGATCTTGTGCGTGGAGTTCCGAAGCAATCCTTTGGAATTAATAATCATTGTGTTTCCTGCCAAAAAGGGAAACAACACAAGAAATCCCATAAGTCAAAAGTGGTGAACTCTTTTTCCAGTCCGTTGGAGCTATTGCACATGGATCTCTTTGGACCTGTAAGTATGAAGAGTATGGGAGGTTCTAAGTATTGCTTGGTAGTAACTGATGATTATTCTCGCTTTTCGTGGGTGTATTTCTTATTTACTAAGGATGAAGTTCTCGAGATTCTCACCTATCTGTTTGATAAGCTAGAGAACTTGTGCAATTTGTCGATCAAGAAACTGCGATCTGATAACGGGACTGAGTTTATGAATTCAACTATTGAGTTGTACTGTCTAACAAAAGGCATTGATCATTAATTCAGTGCTGCTCGAACTCCTCAGCAGAATGGAGTTGATGAACGTAAAAACAGGACACTCATTGAAGCCGCAAGAACAATGTTGGCAGACGCTAAGCTACCTATTACCTTCTTGGCTGAGGCGGTTAATACCTCTTGTTATTTTCTTAACAGGGTTTTTGTGGTTAAGAAGCACAATAAAACGTCATATGAGCTGCTTAATAATCGAAAACCTTCGTTACAGTTTCTTGAACCGTTTGGGTGTCCCTGCATAATTATGTACACAAAAGAGAGAGTTGCTAAATTTGGAGCAAAATCTAGTGAAGGCCTATTTTTGGGCTTTTCTAATAACTCTCCAAACAAACGTGTGTATAATTTGGCAACTAAGCGCATGGAAGAACATTTTGAAGTCACGTGTTTTCGGTATATCGAAAATCCGTACGGAAAGGGACCCACACATTTGTTTAACTATGAAGCAATCTTTGACTCATTCAATCTTCCTAAAGAATAAGATGAGGTTGATCAGGTGGTTACACTGCTACACGGACTTGATTTGTCTTCAAATACATCTCCGCCATCAGCGTCAAAGCCACCGACATCTTCTACTACTCCACCTCCTTCTCAAACCAACGCCGAGGTTCCTGAATCATCGACGAGAAATCAAGAAACGTATACTGATGTTCCTGAGTTGTCTGATGATGAAGATGAACCACTTTTGAATACAAATGAATTTGATTTTGGACAGGAAGCCGATTCTACAAATTTGGATTCCGTCATTGTGCCTGATGAAATTCCAAGTTCTCGTATCAATAAGGATCATCCGGTGGAGAATATTATCGGTCCTTTGGATAAAGGGATTCAGACACGAAGTCAAGTTGCTACTATTGAGAATTCTGAATCCCCATCTGATTCTACTGAGCCTTTCTCTCTTGCATGTCTTGCCGCAAAGGTAAAATCATGTTTTCTATCTCAAGTGGAGCCTAAACGGACAGAGGATGCTTTGAAAGACCCACATTGGGTTGAAGCTATGCAAGAGGAGTTGCAGCAATTCAAAAAGCTGCATGTTTAGGAACAGGTACCATTACCTAAGGGTGCACATCCTACTGGCACTCGATGGGTATATAGAATCAAGAAAGATGATCGAGGAGTGGTTATCTGAAATAAAGCACGTCTAGTTGTTCAAGGCTTTCATCAAGTAGAGGTTTTGGACTATGATGAAGTTTTCGCTCCTATTGCAAGATTGGAGTCGATTAGTATCTTTTTTGTATATGCATCATTTAAGGAATTCCACGTTCATCGGCTTGATGTGAAGAGCGCATTTATGTACGGACAGGTTGATATTGATGTATATGTGAAGCAGCCTCCTGGTTTTGAAGACCCTTTGCATCCGGAATATGTCTGCAAACTTAATAAGGCATTGTATGGTCTACATCAGGCTCCAAGACTGTGGTATGAGAGGCTTGCTACTCATCTGATTAAGAATGGCTTTGAAAGAGGGAGTATTGATAGAACTCTATTCACAAAAAGAGACGGAGACGACTTGTTACTTGTATAGGTTTATGTCGATAACATTATTGTTACATCTTATACAGCAATGGCAGATGGTGATGTTATTTGGGAACCACGCCACAACATCGTGGCAATTTTGGATGATTCTAAACAGGCCAATGGTGGCATTTCTACGCCGATCTCGCATTACAATGCTATCACTGCGACCACCACTATTTACAAGGATCAGGTGGGTCCATTTTGGGAGAATGCCGTGATCAATTCCGAGTTGCCATCTACCAGGATTATATACACTCTTGGCGATCATCGGCTGATCATCTCAGAACAAGTTATTCGGGAATTCTTTCAGTTTGGTGATACTACCGACATGCCCACTTTATACGGAAATCTGTTTATAGCTGGCGCTATGACACGTATTGGTTATCCAAGTGTTCTGAATGACCAATACCGAAAGGAGAATCTACCTAAGGTTTGGAGATACCTGATGCACGTGGTGATTGTATGTTTATCTCCACGCAAGGCCGGCTTTGACGGGATTAGCTATTCAACGGCCTCTTCTGTGCTTGCGTTGGTCTACATAAGCCCTTTAACTACTTTGGTTATATCTTCAAGGTGATGGTAGACAACATCAATATCAGGGACAAGCGTTGGAATCTATATCCGCGCTTCATTCGGCTTCTCATCGATAATCAGCTTCCCGATATTCCGCCAAACGCTCGTGAACGCTTGCATCCGACTCCGATGAACATCCGGATCTGGACTGTTTGTGTTGCTGGAGCTAACACACATGGTCGGTTTCCACTTTTTGGGGACATAGTTGATGAAGCTTATGTTGCTCCACCCAACGATGAGTTTATGGATGTTTTGGCTACAGCAGGGCAGCAACCTCGGGAGGAATTACATCTCCATGAGGCACAGATACAGGTTGATGACCTGTTACAGGAAATCGACAATTTTCCAGCTGGTGGACAGGCTGCTCAGCCTAAACTTGAGGAACCAGTTGCTGAAGATTCGGATGGGGGTTCCACCCCTACTACCTCTCCAAGGATTGTACCTTTAGAGAATGCGTTGAGAAATATTCAACGGTTTGATCCTCGACGGTTCAAACGTATCCAACGCCGTATGCGTCAGGGTACGACATCTGTGCGACCTGATACTGGAAAAAGACCAAGAGAAGAAGATCCTACTGATGAAGATTGGGTTCCACCCCAGTCTACCCGTCGTATCTCTACTTCTTCTGCTTCAAAGCCACGAGTCGACATTCCGCGTGTTGAGATTCCAGGTCAACCTTTTCCTTTTGTCATGCAAGAGCTACTAAAACGAATGGATGCTATGCAGCAAACAATGGATAATCAAGCTCAATTGATTCAGTCTCAGGCGTCGATTTTGGAGGTTCAAGCTGCGCAGATTAAGGCTTTGGAAGAAACAGCAGCTTTAGTTCCTACTTTGAATACTATGGCGTTAGAGTTAGAATCCCTAGTTGCTGTTCTGGGGGAGTCAAACCTGCGTGCCATAGAAACAACAATTATGACTTCAGCCAGAACACGGACTGATAATGTAAATGATAATGTAAATGTTTCTGATGATAATGAAACTCTTCGTTTGGATTACTTCTCGGTCGATGATATTCTAGGTCAACCAAGACCGCTAGCTGTAGATTACTCTCATGCTAACTTATCATTTATTCAGCGAATGGTTAATGAGGAAGGTCAGGCATCTGAACCTGAATTTGACGTTGAAGTTGATGATGATGATGTTGAGATTGAGGAAGAAGAGATGCATTCGGATGAGTTTTATGATGATACACCGACATTCGAGACTGATTCTTATGAAGATGAAGCAGAGCCAGCTGGAACCTCACAAACTGTTCCAGAGACAACACCGGCTTCTAAAACTGTTTCTACATCAACTTCTGAACGACCTGTGATAAGCTTTATTCCTAGTGAACCTATTCCGGTTACTTGCAAGTCATATAAAGTTAGTGGAAATTACATGGGAATTATTAATAGTTGGAAGACATATAAGGGCATCTTCATGATAAAGAGGAGTGATGGTATTCAGTATTTTAAAAGGTCATTTAAGAAGTTGAGTACGTTGCCCAAGGGAGAGATAAATCGTCTAGCTCAATTGGAATTGATAAATCCAACCAGAGATTCGCGAGCTGATTTCGTACAGACGGTTTTGCGTCATGAAGTGAAGAGTAAACGTTACAACTTTATCAAAATGATGCTTGGAACGAGATATATATTAAGAAAAAGCTTGATCCAGTAACAAGATAGCCGATTTGCAAAGTACACTATCTGCCAGCTGATTGTTTGACTGAGATTCTTCTTGAGACTGTTCCCCTTATCTTTTTAAGAAGATTTCATCATTGGGAACTAGATCCGCATACTGGTGAAGCGGTATTTGTTTTTGTTTCAGAATCTGAGCATCCGGAGACGACTTCGCTGTATGGTTTGAAGAAAACTCAATTCAAAGTATTTGATCCTATGAGCTTGATAAATCTGTCACAGAAAGATTTGAGGAAATTGTTTGATAGTCTAATTCGCTTCAACGTAAGAAATGTAGTGAATTCGATTCTTGCAAGACAATTTCAAAAGGTTATGACTATGTGTGTTACGCATGGGATTCATGCTAGAGGAAGGTTTCCCGCAGGCTGGGTTTGAATTGAAGAAATTTTAAAGACCAAGCTGAAGACATGGGGGAGTTTGTTGGTGCATCTTAGTGTGTCTGTCAGTTGGTCTAAGTCTGTAATGCGTTTGTTATGTAATTACGTTTGTTACGACGTTTGTATTTACATGTAATTACATTTTGTGTTTTGGCGACACAAGGGTTCTGTGTCGCAAGAGTCAACTTGGCGACACTACTTGTGTCGCATGAGTCGGCTTGGCGACACAGCTTGTGTCTCATAGATCAGATTAGGTTTCGAGTATTAATAGGCTAGTTCGGCTCATTTTCTAGGGTTGATGAACCTAGGTGAAGTTTCAGTATATTGTGCTCGAGCTATTGCAATTAATCTGATCGGTAATCTTTTGAGTATTCATATACTTTGTGTTTGTTTGTTTGTTTTAATCGTTTAAACGTTTATATTCAATCATTGGATTCCGCACGTTGATTAAGTATTAGGATTCAATTAGGTCCGACCAAAAGGGATCTACAATAATATTTAAATCGAGTTGTAGGAAACATAAGTTATACCAATTATGGATAACATTTCCAATATAATTAGTAAGAAAACCATTCTTAACAATAGTTAATCGTTTAGTAGGAAATATAGGTTTAATCAAAGATGGTAAACATCTCCTATATAGTCGTTTTGTAGGAAACACAGGTTTATCCAAATCAAGGAGAAACAATTCCTAAAAGTACTAATTTATAGGAAAACCTTTCCTATTGGTTGTATAGTTTTGTGGGAAAATATAGACGATGATCCCCCTAAGGTGAGCTAAACTTTTAGGGTTAAAGTAGTGACACCTAGTGCTATAACCAATCCACGAATTGTAAAATGTTTTTGCCTCAGTAATGGGTAAGTATACGCTCCTCGTTACGAATGTCATCGTGTGGTTGGAATGACCAATGAGTTATATACGTGGGAGGGCTGTCACCTAGATAGTACTATCCGTATACTCGGTGGCTAGAGTCACCTAGCTAATGGTTATAGGTTGCAAGCACTGGGACTTTTGTGCACTACAACTACCTCACGTAAACCTAGGGTCGTAACAAGATGCGTTGTCTTATTCCCAAAAATAGTATGAGAAGTCATTTTATATATAAACAGTTTAAGTAATTACAAGATAGTATTTATACACAGTTATGGCAGGCAGTAGCAAAAAAAATGCTATGTTTTTCACCCCAAGTTTTAAAAGCAATTAAAACGGTGAAAAAGGGGATGTGAACTCACTGTAGGTGCGGTGATGTGAGAGCTAGCAGATAATAGTAAAAGTCACCCAAGTAAGTCAACCTATACGTAATAAATGTATTAACATAAGTACATGACAGTTTTTCAAATTATGTTAATACTGTGGTTGTTTTGAAATATTGGTTATTTCAAAATTGTGTACGATTTGTTTGAAATGATATTTAAAGGTTCGTTTGTTTTCGCATTCAAAATTGTTGATTGTGTTATATATATATATATATATATATATATTAGTTATGCAAATAATCGTTGCTCAAATGTGCATATATATATATATATGGGTATATATATATATATATGTATATACATATACATATATCATTTATTTTGTTGGGTATACATATACATAATTATAGTCGTTGTCGTATTTATATATAAGTTTTAGTACTTCGTATATGTATAAATATATAAGTTTGAATTTTTATTTATCCGAATGTATATATATCTATATTTAATATTTGTCATTGTGTGTGTAAATATATATACAAATATAAAGTTAATTATTATGTATACAAAGATGCCATTTATAAAATTTGTTCAACCTATATTAATATACAACTATTTATTTAGCTCAAAAAAGTTAACATTTTTAGTGTACATTGAGTTGGACCACTGTGATGAATTTGAACTAAAATACGCGATCGGGTAAAAGTACGCGATCGCGTATTGTTTATTAATTTGGAAGACAAACGCAATCGCGTATGTAAAGCCATGCGACCATGTAATGAAACTCACGCGATCATGTAATGAAATTTACACGATCATGGTAATAAATAAAACTAGTCACGCGATCGTGTATGCATGGTCACGCGATCGTGTATTCATAGTCACACGATCATGTGGAATTTGACAATTGATATATATATATATATATATATATATATATATATATATATATATATATATTAAGCGATTCCACGTGATCACGGTTTGCAATATATGATCATACCAATACGGGTATCACACCCACTCATTTGGGTGACACACACACCCATTCGGGTGTGGTCTCACTACCCATACGGGTAAACATCATAACCCGGTCAGCTAACAAGGTTATTGGGCTGTCACCCGATCAATTACTCAATAGCTAGCCGATTAGCTGGGGGTTACCCACACGATCGGTTCACATTATATACCCGATCGGCTAACCAAACCCACCCGATCGGGTTTGGTTCCTCTGTACAGCGACTCAGATTGTGTTCACGGTTTCATTTGAAGTTTTATAAGCTTTTGTTATCTGTTTAGAGTTTAAATCTTTCATAAATGTTATAGTTACATTTTATGTGTTTCTTCAAGTGATTTACACATTAATTTTTACTTGTATACATGTTCAAATTTTGTGTAACACCCCCAAATTTGTTGATTTTTGATTAGCGGAAGCATTTAGTTAAGTATGAGGAGTACCACAATACACAGTGCATGCATACGTATCAGAGCTTATGATTACAACCGAACATAATATATTAAGATGCCAAATGTAATAGTTACAAAGTTTATGATTCGTCAAATCGTACAAATGTAAAGGTTATTAAGTTTACAAAAGTAGATTTCGTAAATATGACTAATCAGTTTACTTATATAAAAGAAATCCAGTAGACAAAAGTTGGCATCCTATTCCTTCGTGGGTCGCCTATGTTCCATGTATGCTGGAGGTTCTTACGTGCAGCTAATTCGTGGGTCGCTCCCTAGTCCATTTTGCCAGTCGTTCACTGGCACTAAAATACGTTGCTGGTCGTTCTCCAGCGTTTACATAAAAGTACCGGTCGTTCTCCGGTTTACTAAACAAAGTTTAACAAGTTTATAGTATGAAAATGTTGTTTCATAAAAACCAGTTTTGTGTAAGAGTTCAACAGTTCACAGTACTCTAATCGTTCGAGTAAAACAGGTATACAATCATGTAAGTAAAAGCAGTTATGGTAATCAATAAAGCAGTTGACTATGTTTCTCACCCCAAGTTGAAAGCAGTAAAACAGTTAAAAGTGGGGCTGTGAACTCACCTGTTGAGCTAAGTAAAGTTGCGAGCGCTAGCAAAGCCTAAATCCAAGTAGGTCACTAACTACCTAAACGTAGGAATAATCATATAAGCTATTGGCTAACAGTTTAACCATGTTACTCATTTATTCATGAAAGATCCTTGTTTATTTTGTAAGTTCGACACGAGACGTTGGTGATATTTTGTGAAACATTTCAAGGTGTAACTCATTGTTTTATGGTGTTTCATAAGGTATGAAATTGTGTACGGGGGTCCGGGGGCAGCGCCCCTGGTAGCAGGGTCCAAGGGGTGGCAACCCCTGGCGGGGTCCAAGGGGCAGAGCCCCTGGCTGGGGTCGAGCGAAAATGCGTTCGAATTCCAAATTCGGAGTAAAATCAAGTGGTAAAATCTGGTTCCGTCACTTAGTGAAAAACATGTGTTTTTAAGGTTCTGAGTTTTCGCAACGTAAGTATTGTGTCGCTAAAAGGTTCTGCGACACAAGGGTTTGTGTCGCATTCCCGTGACATCCGCAATTACATGCGACATAGGCATTTGTGTCGCAAATGCTGCGACATAAGTAATTGTGTCGCAAGTATGAGACATAGGATAATTTATGCCACATAAGGCATTGTGTCGCATAATGCGACGTAAAAATGGTACTGCGACACAAAAGCTTGTGTCGCACTACTGTTTTCGGTCCCGTGCCACACAACGCACTGTTCGACGAAAAACTTAATTTTTCACCCAAAAACGTTTAGATCTTTCGTAATATGACTTGTAACATGTTTGTATACTATAATAACAAAGGAAAAGTGAAAGAAAAGTGATTTTTCATACCAAATCGAGTGAAATCCGAAAGTTAGGTGAGCGGATGAAGATGGTGTTCTTGAGCTTGGATCTTGAAGATGAAGTTGATGATGAGTTTTGTTGTTGTTGTTGTTGGTCCGAAAATCTAAGGAAAATGGTGGTGATTTGGTAATTTTTGGTGGTGGTTGAGAGAGGGTTTTGAGAGAGTTTAGAAGTATGTGTGTGTTTGGTGTTAGATGAAAATGAAGTGAAAATGGGGTTGGGTGGGGGGTGGTGTTTGGCAGATTTTTGGGGCTAAAGGGAGGAGATTTTTTTTGCCCCAAATTGGTGGTATTTAGCCCGTGTTCATTTACCCGATCGTTAAATGTTAAAATGTTTTTAAATGATAGGTTTTTAAAAATGTTTTCGATTATACTTTTAGTTAAAATATTTTAACTAAAATAATTCAGTTAAGTAATAAAATTATAACTTTGTTTTATTTTAGTTTTACTTGTATGGTTCAAGTCGTTTCAGTTTACGGAATAAACATTATTTGACACAAAATGCTTTGTAAATATCATCAACATAATAATTAATAAACGTTAATGTTAATTAATAATTTCATATTATTAATTAATTTTATTCACCAACAGTCGTATATTTTTATCGCGTTGTTTAAATCGTTCTTTACATAATTACCACTAATTATGAAATGTAATATTATGCATAATAACTAGTTGGGCTTTGCTAGACTTACCTCTAAAAGTAGTTGTGAATTCACTCAAAGTTAGGGAATTAGCCTAAAATGTAAATGTTCCGTGTACGTAATCGCGTTTAAATTTGAGGGGTGTTACATTTTGTATCGAGTATATATATTGTTACTCAAAATCATCATCACCAACATTTCATTTTACTATGTTTTGATTTGCTTGTAGGTTTAAATCTATCATATACATCAAGTGTTACATAATATAACAATCAAAATTTTATGTAAGAAATAAAATAGAAAGAGTTTTCTTACAGAGATGATGATGATAATGATGGTTCTGAGATGATGATGAGGAGGAAGTTATTGTTATAAATTTTTATGATGATAATATTTTGCTGCAGTTTTTGCTTCTGTTTTCTACAAAGTGAAGAAGAAAATGGAGAGGAAATTGGATGTTTGAATTATTGAAGGTTGGTGGTGATGTATGTGTGTGTAAAGAAAATGGAAAGGGAGGGGTATATAAAAATTGCATACGGGCTTGTTTGTCAATGGGAGGCATGGCTCGGTATGAGTTATGTCTCCCAGATATTTTAGATGTGGTAATTTAGTAGGTATTTAACCTGTTAATTTCATGTACGGGTTCAATTATCTATACCACGTGTCCCAGTCAATTATTCATAAAATTTACTTTATAGTATGTTTCCAAATACTTATTTGCAATACTAAAAAAATAATTTTTATTATTTTGGTTGTCGGCTTTGTTTTGTATGTTCTTGACGCGTATGGTACATTTGTATAAAACGTATAATAATTTACGTTTTATTATTATTTCCCATCGTTCGCATAATAATTTTAAAAAATTTATTATTTGAAATAGTTTCGCGTTCTTTCTAAATTTTATATCACCAACAATCGTATTTGTTTTTGTCGGTTTCCTTTCGATAATGTTTCGTATAATTAATTTATAATTCTAAATAATTATAAATTTCGTAATACTTTTTATCCAAAAGTTTCGGGCACGCTAGACTTATCTCACATCATTAGTTTAGTTTTTGTTTTCATAGGGAATTAGCGTAAGAAATGCATGAAATTAAGTATAAAATTCCTGATTTGGAGGAGTGTCACATTCTCCCGCCGTTAGCGAAATCTCATCCCAAGATTTAAGTCGAGTCGTGAGTCTCGGTCACGCGTTCGAAAAGTTATGGATAATTCTTTCGCATTTCATCCTCGCGTTCCCAGGTGAACTCTGGGCCACGTTTCGAGTTCCAACGAACTTTGACAAGTTTGATTCGACTATGTCGAAGTTTCTGTGTTTTTGAATCCGTAACCTCGATAGGTTCCTCCACAAAGTTGAGTTTCGGGTCAATAAAAACTTCATCTGGAGGGATAATTAGAGTTTCGTCCGAAAGACACTTTTTGAGATTACTAATGTGGAAAGTGTTGTGAATGTTACTAAGCTCTTGGGGTAGTTTGAGTTTGTAGGTGACAGGATCAATCCTGGCAGGGATTTCAAATGGTCTGACGTAACGCGGGTTTAGTTTCCCTCGTTTACCAAATGGTGTTATCCCTTTCCAGGGCGATACTTTGAGTAGGACTTTGTCTCCTACTTGAAACTCAAGAGGTTTTCGGTGGTTACTGGCATAACTCTTCTGTCGGTCTCATGCCGTTTTTAATCGTTGGAGTACTTGAGTTATCTTATCAGTGGTTTCCTGGACAATCTCAGGTCCAGACAGCTGTCTGTCACCCAACTATGCCTAACAGAGTGGTGATCGGTACTTGCGTCCGTACAACGCCTCAAATGGTTCCATCCGTATACTCGTGTGATAACTATTGTTGTAAGAAACTTCTGCTAATGGTAGGTGAGTATCCCTGTTACCTCCAAAGTCTATCACTCATGCTCGCAGGAATTCCTCGAGCGTTTGTATCATCTGCTCACTTTGGCCGTCAGTTTGAGGATGGTAGGCAGTACTCATATCTCGTCGAGTACCAAGTGCCCTTTGGAGTGTGATGGCACCCGAAAGTGTCGGTGTCGTTGATGGTAACTAATCGGGCGCCAACAGGGGTTTTAAAATTTATATTTAGCAGGGCTTAAATTATATGTACTACCTACTCTGGTTAGTAAATGGTAAGTATAACCTAAGATCGTTCTATGAATCCAAACGTGTGGGCAATTAAAGTTGGCACTTTCAGTAGGGAAGTATCTAGGATGGAACAAAGTAGGTAGGTTTGGGGGTTTTAAACTAAAGACAAATAATTAGAATGCAGGAAATTAAAATACAGGAAAGCAGATAAAGATAAATACGTGATTGTTGAGATTTCGATAATTAATATTTCGGGATGACAGAATAAATAGGGGTGATACTAATGTGGCAACCAAACTACTAGGCGTAAACTCTAGAACCCTACCAACTTAATTTCCCATTGCCATGTCACTAGGAACTAGGTTATCATGATTCTGATCGGAGCAATACGCAAACTTCCAATACTTATCTAGTTGAAAGGTAAGCAACCTATTTCGGTTCTATACCGAGGTTCATGAATCAGTAGCGTATCGTCTCATAGGTCCGACCGTTCTTAACCCCTAAGATAGTTTACTTTTCTATTAGCATGCAGATTAATAACTTTGTATGTTTAGACCGCCGATTTTATAAGACTTGGTGTTTTAAGGATTCTAGGTCATTACGACTTTGATCTTATTCCGAAGTCCTGTTATCATTCATTTAAGCTCTAGTTACTTCGACTTATGATTAAAATCTCTCCTTTTCAAACAGTTATACATCCCCAGATTATTCGCAGTTTGTTAAAATGTGTTTCATATGCGGACCATGTCTTTCAATGATAGACAGTGTACTTTACGTAGTAGTTCCATGGTTTCTCATATCAACATGTGGTCAAGAGTAATTGACAGTGAAAGTGACACTCTATCTAACTAAATGTAAAGCAGTGTAGAAATGTAAACCTAATATATACAACGAGTGGTTTCAATGTGTCTTACTTATTGCATGTCATGGGCACAGATAACTACTTACCATAATTAAGGTTGATCAGGTGCTAATTACTAGGTTGCAGTCACGTGGATAACCAGAAAGGGTAATCCATAAATTAAACTTGAATTCATAAAGTCTTAACGCTACAAGGATTACTGATTCCTATTTTATCTGAACGTATTTTACGAACATCATATTATAGTGTTTTGACTTTCGTAGGATATACCAGTTAGTTGTGAAGTTTTATTACCCTTTCGGGATTTTAACTATTAAACCAGAGCTGATTCCAGAGATATAACTACCTTCGGTCGTTTACCGACTTCCATACATTTGTACTCCGCCTTAAAGCGTTTCCAGTACTATATCGGATAAACAGTCGAATAGGGGCTGTCATATCTCGTGACGATTGTCGTGCATTAGTTATATAATGTCATCCTTACTTATAATTATCTCTATCATCAACAATCACAATAATAAACTACTCGCAATTCATGGCAACAAATATATCACATACCAAGCAATAACACATAATTAAAATATGGAATAAAGCAAGTATGATAAAGGTTTAGATATCACCCGGAAATAAATGCGTAGCAGCGTAATATTATGATTGACAACTCGTTTACACGTACAAAGATGAATCTTCAAACCCCCTAATGTTCGTTCTAGCCTCTATACTAATCCGTAGACTATAAGATAAGAGAATTTCTAGAATGAGAAAGTGGAAATGGAAAAGGAGTATGTAAGAATATGTGAGTGTATTAGAATGTAAGAGTGTGTCTTCAAATGAGGTCTAAGGGCTGCTATTTATAGGTAAAAAGTGTCTCACTTTAGCATCCCTAGGCTCACATTTGAAAAAGAGTGAAAGGTGGTGCACCGGGTACGAAAAAGTAGCGAAAGGTGGTGCACCGGGTACGGAAAAGTAGCGAAAGGTGGTGCACCGGGTACACGCAAGGACGGAAAAGAGGAAAAGAGACGGAGGGAGGGAGGGTGACGCCGCCCACCACCAGGCCGGCGGCGGCTGGTGGCTGGCCGGCGGCGGCTGGCTGCCACCCGTCCCGGTCCGTCATCTTTCGCTGCGTTGCTTAATTCGTGTGTATCTTCTTCGTTATGCATCCGTTTGCGTTGATTCTTTTTGCGTTGGATTCGTAATTCAAAAATGAAGACTTTGATGTAAATATATCCCAAAAATATGTCTCCTATCTCCAGATATTGCATACGAATCATTTGGATCTTCGGTGGGCGCAGAATCTTCATTCTTTGTCCTTTTTTGTTGATTCTTCTTCTGTTGGATTCGTGATTTGAAAACGAACATATTAGATGAGATGGATGTTGATGATGGGCACTTTTGTCTTGAAATCTCATTTTGATGCCTTGAATCTTCAAACGTGCGTGGAATCTTCGTTTTTCATCCGTTTTGCTTGATTTTTGCCGTGCAACCTTGTTTTAACCATCTTGGCATAATATCACTGATTTATATTGTTTCTTAGTTTAAAATGCCAAGAATCATTCCAGAATGAGAGAGATATCGGTAGTAAAAACATGACTTTTTACGCGATATCAAGTATCCCACACTTAGAACTTTGCTTGTCCTCAAGCAAACTCATTCTTAAAAAGCTTCTGGAAGGATACTAATTGCATTAGTTTTTAGAGATACCATTTCCAAAGAATATAAAGTTACAGCTATGAAAGAGATTTTATCAGAAACTAAGGGTTTATAGAATTTGATACCTTCTTAGAGCAACATATATGATGATCATGACTAGGAAATCCTCACAAGTGGGTCACTCAAATCACTCAAGTGTTTATGGTTCCCTACTTACTAGTGTCAATCACTCAGGTAGCTTGTCATGCAGCATTCTCGTCATAGGCTTGATCGAGAATCAAATCTCCATCACTTTTGATGAGGACGGTACTAACCTTTCGAGATATCTTGGAAGGAATCGGGTGTTTGATTTGAAGAAAGTGTGATGGTTTTCCTTGTATTTTTTCGAAACTTTTCTTGAGAGAGTTTCTTTGGAATTTCTCAGATTTTGAAAGGACTACATAGCCTTTTTCTTCCCTTTTCTTTGGAATTTTTCTTTTCTTGGCCTTTTTCTTGGTTGTGTCGGCATAATCTTTTTGATTTCTTTTTCTTTTGTTTTCTTTTCCAATGCCGACCGTACCGATATATTTTATGGCCTGGAAGATTCCTAATGGTATTGGGTTGCAGAAGTCTTGGGAAATCAAGAGTGTCTTTGAAAATTTGTTGGAAGATGAAACTTCTGTAGGTTCGGGACGAATAATAGGAGGTTTTGATTGGGTGTGAAGAGTGAATGTTGAGTGGGTGGATGTTTGATGGTGGAAGGGTGTTTGGATTCCTTAGAAGTTATCAAAATGGGTTGTACCTATGCCACGTATGGCACTTCATCGGTGTGATCTCGAAATGCATTACAGGAGCAAGTTCTAATTCAAATGCATACATCGGCACACACATGAAACGAAAAGTAAAGCATTTTAGAGATGAATGCTAATGATGGGCTCAATCCTCACGAATCGAATGTTTTTTAGCCATGTGTTACCCTTTTCGTCCGTATCTTATTCTAAAATAGTTTTGTTTCGTTGTCAAAAATCGTTTCTTGTTGTGATTTATAATTTTGAGAGATAGGATTTCTAAAGAACGATGTTTTTGAATCTAAATGTTTTGAAATTTTATCCATTTTTAGCCTTTTAATGAAAATATTGTCCGACTTACGGACAAGAGGTAAACACTTGCTGGGTTTAGTTTTTTCTTTTTCGGCGACATAATACCTGAGAACATGAGAGATTTAAAGTAATGGATTCTCAAGAAGGAGAAAATTTAAAGCACTTATTGAAATTTCCAATGGAAGATTTGAAATGAGGGCTTTAAATTTTTGACAGTCCAAAGATTACAGTAAATATCAAATGTCCCCAAGTGATCAATAATTAGTTTAAACAAATAATAAGGCAATCATTAATATGTGAAAAATATATAGTCATGAAATGGCAAAAGGTTTATTGTGAAGTAATGTAATTTACAAAGTTTGGTGTTGCCCAATTTTAAAATGTCATTATTTTACAATTTATAATTATCGGTAGGTTTTGACTTTAAAAAGTTCAAGTTGAAGTAAGGTTTAAAAATTCAATTGATTTGTTTTAAGAATGTAATACTTCAAGTTGACTTTTTAGGTCAAATCTTACTTCAAATGATAACTTCGTATGCCAAAATTATGTCCTATGCATATGACCAAAACTATTTCAAGCATTTCCTATTTGGTAAACAAGATAGGTCATGCAATAAGAGTTGTGTCATCCATGTGTTTGATTTTATTCAAGACTTTTATTTTCACAATAATGATTTTCTAGTTATTTTGCCTACTTTGACTAGTCAAGCAAGTGCAAGATTCTAGTGAGCAAGAATTGTCAATTGATCTTAATATACTATTCTATTCAAGCAAGCTAGATAATCTTTTGTAGACTTTCAAAAGTCAACTTGCTAATCCTAATTCATTTGCATTGTGCATTTAACAAAGAGTAATCATTCAAATCACCGTGATCATTTAAATACCTAACAACTACACTTAATCAAGCAAAATCATAGACTTAATTAATAGGTCAAAGTTCATCCTTTTAATAAAGTCAAACATGTGTGAATTAGCATGGGTAAGTGGTAGTAATATGTAATTTCTAAGCATCTAACCAAGAAAAGTAGTAATTCCTAGTTACTAACTTAGCTAATTTCATAAAATAGGATATTCAAAGTTCAAAGTAGGTTTCTCTTGATCATACCTTTATTGTAGTGCGTAAAACTTCAAAACAAATGTACAACCGAGAATAATATGCAACGAGGAGTTCAAAAGGACGCAAAATTATAGAGTTTGATGGAGATTTAATGGTGGTTCATGGTGGTGTGGGGAGGGTGTGGAGGTGTCTGGCCATGGGGGATCAAAGGGAAGGAAGAAAGTGTTCTTGTTCTTTGTTTTTGAATTATGAGAGTGCATGGAAGTCTTAATGGTCCTCTAGGAATATATGTCCTAGTTCCAAGTACCATATTCCTTACATGGTCCCTAATGTACTTCTAGTACTAAGCTAATAATCTAAGTTAACTTCTAATGCCCTATTAACAATGATTACGAATCCTAAGTGTATTTATTGTGACTCGATACTTGTTAGTTTCTTGTCACGTTATAAATAATTTATGAAATGTGCAAATTTTTGCGGGACGATTATAATCAACCTAAAATATTAAACTTAAGTTATTTATCATATATATATATATATATATATATATATATATATATATATATATTTTAACAGAAACTTTCAATAATTATATGTTAAAAATAAGTTCATTTAAAGTTGCGAGCCTCGACCTTTTTGAAAAGAATTGTTTTACAATTCGTTCCGATCTCTCCGTAGGGAAAGGGTCGAGATTTGTTCCCTTAGATGAATGTTTTTAGGCAAAAAACATTTTGAAAGTTCCCAGATGACGTTATAAATTAAATAATGACTGTTCTCTATGTCCCCTAGGGTTTCTCTTTCTTCATATCCTAAATTGACAAGATCACTAATTAACTTATTATACGCCTTTCTTATCTTCTTAGGGTTTGACAATCCGTCGCGAGCTCCTTGATCTTTGTAATTTAGATCATGATTGAGTTTATCCATGATTTCCAGGAATGCTTTATCTTCTTGCGAATCAGGTTCTCCGGTTGTAGAATTGACTATTCTTACGAGTTTACTGATTAGGGCTTTTTGTGTGGAAGTGAAGGGGTATTTGGTGAAAGCAAAGATTTGAACAAGCTTAACGTGAAGGTCTTTCCGTTAAGCGAAGAAAGCGGTGTCAGGTCTTTTGGTGGAATCAGGAAAAACTTCTCACAATTTTGAGATCAAGTAAGAAGCGGGGTCAACAAAGAATGAAAATTTACCAGGGATGATGATAGGAATCATCGGGTCCCGTTCTACCCAGAACTCAAGTTCATTGATCATTGCAGCAACATTATGATTAATTAATAACATTGATATTGGATGGAAATCCATGTCGGCAAGTGATTTATAAAGTAGACCCAAATCTGCTATAAACTTTAGTTCTTGGTCTCTGAAATTGGTGGAAGTGCTTTCGCATTCATGATTTGACAGGCGAGATAAGAATTTGAGTTGTTCGTCAAGATTGGTAATCTTTTCTCGTTGGTCATATGAAAAGGGAAAGTCGGAGGAGTCTAAGTTCCTAATGAATGCCCTATAAACATCTATTCCGCGAGAAGGATTAAAGGATGCGCTGAGGTGGCGTTCTTCAGAACAAGGTTTTTCCGGCTCAACTGACGGAACTCTATCCACCACTCGATAGATGGTGTATTTGTGTTCTTGTGAAAGGAATGAAAAGATGTCGTCATTACGAGAATTTGACAGAGTGTTTCCATACACCGACATTTCAGGAATGAGGGTGATTAAGTCACATAATTTCAGAGATTTTTCTTCATAATCTTTTTCGGAAGGACTATTGAAGTGGACATAATTTGGTATTTGAGGCGAATGTAAAGTTGGAAAGTGATCTTCTGGAGATGATGCCAGGTCAGGCAAATGATCCGTGTCATCGAAGTCTAGGCAATGTTTTGGAATAGAAAGTGAGGTCCTAAATTCTTCTAGGGTTTCAGAGGTTTCTTTAGCTTTAGAGGAAGAGGGTGAAAAGAAATCAGATACTATTTCTCCTACTAAGTAGTCAAAGAATTCCGTATCGTCCATTGCTGTCAGTTCGTCTTTTGAAATGAGGTAAGAAGTGGGTTTTCGATTTGTCATTTTAAACTAATACTATCCTAATTAGCTAATACTTAGATTAATACTAAATTAATAATTAATACTAAATTAATCAAATAAACTTTCGAAAGATACCTGGAAAGGTTTCGTTCGGAAGTATCTCCTAAATACTACTACTTAAGGTGGCTTTAAATTGTACGTTTGTGATTCCCCGGCAGCGATGCCAAAAACTTGATGGCACCCGAAAGCGTCGGTGTCGTTGATGGTAACTAATCGGGCTCCAACAGGGGTTTTAAAATTTATATTTAGCGGGGCTTAAATTATATGTACTACCTACTCTGGTTAGTAAGCGGTAAGTGTAACCTAAGATCGTTCTATGAATCCAAACGTGTGGGCAATTAAAGTTGTCACTTACAGTAGGGAAGTATCTAGGATGGAACAAAGTAGGTAGGTTTGGGGGTTTTAAACTAAAGACAAATAATTAGAATGCGGGAAATTAAAGTACAGGAAAGCAGATAAAGATAAATACGTGATTATTGAGATTTCGATAATTAATATTTCGGGATGACATAATAAATATGGGTGATACTAATGTGGCAACCAAACTACTAGGCGTAAACTCTAGAACCCTACCAACTCAATTTCCCATTGGCATGTCACTAGGAACTAGGTTATCATGATTCTGATCGGAGCAATACGCAAACTTCCAATACTTATCTAGTTGAAAGGTAAGCAACCTATTTCGGTTCTATACCGAGGTTCATGAATCAGTAGCGTATCGTCTCATAGGTCCGACCGTTCTTAATCCCTTAGATAGTTTACTGTTCTATTAGCATGCAGATTAATAACTTTGTATGTTTAGATCGCCGATTTATAAGACTTGGTGTTTTAAGGATTCTAGGTCATTACGACTTTGATCTTATTCCGAAGTCCTATTAACCTTTGTTTAAGCTTTAGTTACTTCGACTTATGATTCAAATCTCTCCTTTTCAAACAGTTATACATCCCCGGATTATTCGCAGTTTGTTAAAACGTGTTTCATATGCGGACCATGCCTTTCAATGATAGACAGTGTACTTTACGTAGTAGTTCCACGGTTTCTCATATCAACATGCGGTCAAGAGTAATTGACAGTGAAAGTGACACTCAATCTAACTAAATGTAAAGCAGTGCAGAAATGTAAACCTAATATATATAACGAGTGGTTTCAATGTGATAAAACTTGTGATCGATTAAGCTCAGATTGTTTAGATCTAATCTAGGATCAATAATAACAAAGATAATAATATGCAGCGGAATAAGAATGATTCAATTTTATCATAACAAGATTTCAACATATATCATTCAATACAATCAAACGAAGCCCCAATTCTATATGATCAATATAGAACGTGTTATCTACCTATAACAAGGATTAAAGATATCAAAGATATCTTAACCTTAGGGCTAAAACAAAACTCTAGACGTCTACATCTTTTCTGTGCACAACTAAAAACCACGCCTAATATCTCTTTATATAATAGAGATATCTAGGTTTACAAAGAAATCATAATTGTATTAGAAAACTAACTAAATATAAGAAGTTCATCTTTAGTCCCTTTTGTTTTATCTTTTGGTTCTTTTGTATCATCAAATCTATATTTCCCAACAATCTTCCCCTATTTGATGATGACAAAATAAACACCTTCTCGCACAAACTTCCCCTTAATTCTTGATTTCTTGTAAACATGCCATGCCATACACAATAAGCTGCAAATCCTTTCTTCCCCTTTTTGTCATAATCCAATAGGGATCTTGTGAAGATGAGCAACTTGAATCTTTACAACTACATGTTATATACTATACTACTAATCCAATCTTCTAATGTCTCAAATTACCCTCCATGACACATAATAAGAATAATGAATTTGATCATTAGAAACTTACACTAGCTGTAATAATATATACCTAGCAGTAGTAATAAAATCTTTATCCCCAAATAATTATGCATGAACATCTTCTGATGGTTAAACATTTTTTCGATAAGCTTCCCCTCAAATCAATATGTTATCCATCTCTTGAATCTCGAACTTTGTAGGCTCTTTGTAATGATCACCGATGAAGAAAATAAAGTATAACAAACTTAATAAAGTAGTTAAATCTTCCAAACTTGTACCTTATATCTTGTACTAACCACGACATTGAACTTATATTCCAATGTATAAGTAGACCACAATCTCTTTGACAAAAATCTTTATTCTCCATAATAAGTCACTGAGCACACCATAACTCCTTCAAGTGATAGCAAATGTGAGCATTGAGCACCATCAGTTTGTAAATCACACACTTTTGCTAGATTTGTCAAGTCTTCGTCGTCACCATACAAACCAAACAAGTTATCTTCAAAGTGTAACACCCCACTTTGAGATATGATAAGATACACACCTGTAAAACTCAACTCCAATATCAAATAAGCCATAATCAATCTTCTTCGTAATCATATCTTCAAATAATCTTCAAAACAAGCCATAGAATCTATAAGAATAAATTGTTATAAAAAACAATTCCATTAGAGATCCAAACTTTTCTTATACAGTAACCATAAGAACTGTACGGATAACCATCCAATAATAGCAACGAATACCATATAGTACTACCCATGATGAGTATCACTAATTCCGCATTAGTGTTTGAAAAATGACTAACAGTGGTAATCGATACCAAGCAGTGGTAAAATTACATTAGCAGTGGCAACTACTAACTAGCAGTGGCATCTACTAACTAGCAGTGGTAACGACTAACTAACAGTGGCAATAACCGAACAGTGGTAAGATCTTCAAGCAATACCAATTTTGTACTAACAGGGGTAAGGTTATATAAATAGTGGTAAAGATCTTCTAACAACGGTTACTTTGTACAAACAGAGGTAAACCTTCTAGCAGTGGTAACGTCGAACCGTGGTAAATCTGTGCTAGCAGCGGCAACGTTATGAGCAGTGGCAACTTCAGAATTATACATCTTCCTAATGATGTATCTGATCAAGCTCAAATTTTTACACGAAGTCTATCAATGTTTCATTAACCACATATCCAAAAATCAAGTCGATCCAACGGTTACTGAACACACAACAATTAATACACAACAGCTGCGCAAACAGAAACCTCAAACGTACTGCAGTAACTTCAAAAATATGTATCTCCATGTAGACACATCCGATCATGATAAATTTTTACACGACTTAGAAACTTGTGTCTTGAATAACATATCCAAAAATCATGAATATTCGTTGAATAACGAAGACAAAGTGATCGATTTACTACAGCTCTTCGGAAAAACCATACGGTTTCAGCAACAGATTTCGACTTTATGTATCTCCCAATCAAAAGCTCAGATCGAAAATTCCTCCAGTCAGATTTTGCGTCTATTTGTTATGAACCTACAGTTCAAATTTCACGACGATTGAACGGCTAACGAATGAGATTCGGATTTTTTTACCATAGCTGTGCAGAAAGTGACGAACAGAAAATTGAAAACCCTAATTTTCAAAAATCTTCTTTGTAAGACTTGTAAACCTTGTAGATCCTAGATCATGAGCCACCATGGCTCTGATACCACTTGATAAAACTTGTGATCGATTAAGCTCAGATTGTTTAGATCTAATCTAGGATCAATAATAACAAAGATAATAATATGCATCAGAATAAGAATAAATCAATGTTATCATAACAAGATTTCAACATATATCATTCAATACAATCAAACGAAGCCCCAATTCTATATGATCAGTATAGAACATGTTATCCACCTATAACAAGGATTAAAGATATCAAAGATATCTTAACCTTAGGGCTAAAACAAAACTCTAGACGTCTACATCTTTTCTGTGCACAACTAAAAACCACGCCTAATATCTCTTTATATAATAGAGATATCTAGGTTTACAAAGAAATCATAATTGTATTAGAAAACTAACTAAATATAAGAAGTTCATCTTTAGTCCATTTTGTTTCATCTTTTGGTTCTTTTGTATCATCAAATCTATAATTCCTAACACAATGTGTCTTACTTATTGCATGTCATGGGCACAGATAACTACTTACCATAATTAAGGTTGATCAGGTGCTAATTGCTAGGTTGCAGTCACGTGGATAACCAGAAAGGGTAATCCATAAATTAAACTTGAATTCATAAAGTCTTAACGCTACAAGGATTACTGATTCCTATTTTATCTGAACGTATTTTACGAATATCATTTTATAGTGTTTTGACATTCGTAGGATATACCAGTTAGTTGTGAAGTTTTATTACCCTTTCGGGATTCTAACTATTAAACCAGAGCTGATTCCAGGGATATAACTACCTTCGGTCATTTACCGACTTCCATACATTTGTACTCCGCCTTAAAGCGTTTCCAGTACTATATAGGATAAACAGTCGAATAGGGGTCATCATATCTCGTTACGTTTGTCGTGCATTAATTATATAATGTCATCCTTACTCATAATTATCTATATCATCAACAATCACAATAATAAACTACTCGCAATTCATGGCAACAAATATATCACATACCAAGCAATAACACATAATTAAAATATGGAATAAAGCAAGTATGATAAAGGTTTAGATATCACCCGGAAATAAATGCGCAGCAGCGTATTATTATGATTGACAACTCATTTACACGTACAAAGATGAATCTTCAAACCCCCTAACGTTCGTTCTAGCCTCTATACTAATCCGTAGATTAATTACAATAATCCTAGACTATAAGATAAGAGAATTTCTAGAATGAGAAAGTGGAAATGGAAAAGGAGTATGTAAGAATATGTGAGTGTATTAGAATGTAAGAGTGTGTCTTCAAATGAGGTCTAAGGGCTGCTATTTATAGGTGAAAAGTGGCTCACGTTAGCATCCCTAGGCTCACATTAGAAAAAGAGTGAAAGGTGGTGCACCGGGTACGAAAAAGTAGCGAAAAGTGGTGCACCGGGTACAGAAAAGTAGCAAAAGGTGGTGCACCGGGTACACGCAAGGACGGAAAAGCGGAAAAGAGACGGCGGAAGGGAGGGCGGCACCACCCACCACCAGGACGGCGGCGGCTGGTAGCTGGCCGGCGGCGGCTAGCTGCCACCCGTCCCGGTCCGTCGTCTTTCGATGCGTTGCTTAATTCGTGTGTATCTTCTTCGTTATGCGTCCAATTGCGTTGATTATTTTTGCGTTGGATTCTTAATTCAAAAATGAAGACTTTGATGTAAATATATCCCAAAAATATGTCTCTTATCTCCAGATATTGCGTACGAATTATTTGGATCTTCCGGCGGGCGCAAAATCTTCATTCTTTGTCCATTTTTGTTGATTCTTCTTCTGTTGGATTCGTAATTTGAAAACGAACATCTTGGATGAGATGGATGTTGATGATGGGCACTTTTGTCTTGAAATATTGTTTTGATGCCTTGAATCTTCAAACGTGCGTGGAATCTTCGTTTATCATCCGTTTTGCTTGAATTTTTCCGTGCAACCTTGTTTTGACCATCTTGGCATAATATCACTGATTTGTATTGTTTCTTAGTTTAAAATGCCAAGAATCATTCCAGAATGAGAAAGATATCAGTAGTAAAAACATGACTTTTTACGCGATATCAGAGTGCTTGCCAAAAGTAATATGTGAATCGGCTATATCTATCAGAGATAATGGATAATTGTACACCATGTCTGGAAACAATCTCCTTCAGATAGATTCTCGTCAGCTTTTCCATCTTATCTGTTTCCTTGATGGCTAAAAAGTGGGCTGATTTCGTCAGTTGGTCGACAATCACCCTTATGGTATCTTCTCCAGATGTCGTTTTGGGTAACTTTGTGATGAAGTCCATCGTGATTTGTTCCCATTTCCATTGTGGCAATTCAGGTTGTTGCAAAAGTCCTGAAGGTTTTTGGTATTCAACCTTGACTTTTGCACAAGTTAGGCATTTTCTAACATAAGTTGCAATATCTCATTTCATGCCAAGCTACCAATAGAAACCCTTCAGATCGTGGTACATCTTATCTGCACCAGGATGTATCGAATAATGGGACTTATGGGCTTCATCCAAAATCAGCTTGCGTAATTCGTCTACACACGGAACCCAAATTCAGTTCATAAAGTACAACAAAATAAAAATAGAAGAGGTTTAATATGATTCTAAATTAAGAGTTTTGGATAGGTTTGGTTTTTTTATAACTAAATTCTAATCTAAGGAAAAAACAAAATAAAAATAAAAGAGGTTTGTACGGAGACTCGGACGACAGAGGATACGCGAGTGTTTACTATGATTTCGTTATATGTTATTGGTGAATAGTCAAGGGTAGGGATACTAGGTGTGATGATTAATCCGAAAAGGATAGAAACATAATTAATGCAAAGTATTGTACCTACGACCGTTCCACGGATTCCATACGTTTGTACTCCACCAACTGGTGTTTCCAGCACTATACTGGGTAATAGGGCATTTTACAATTTTTTTCGTTAAATTAATTAGGGTTCCACATTAGTCTCACAGATTTCCTATATCCTAATGAGCTATAACTACGAGTCTATTAGATATCTAACGTAGAGTTGTCCGCAATCAGATAAATAACATGTCACGTGGATAGCAGTTATAGAAGTCAAATACACCGGAAGTTCTCCCAAATGTACAGACCAATTTAACCGACAACTATCCTCAAATCCTAGTCCCCAGTCACAGTCATCAGAGACGTCTGTATCATAGCGTGAATTGTTGATTGAACAAGAACACGAACGGGGATAATCCCGCATACCAAGTTGGGATAGTCGGGCTAACGATCAGTTAAATTGTTCAGCATTAAAAATATAAATCATCACAACTATTCCATGCATGTTAATCTACTGTGTAAACAATATTCTGTGTCTGAAAACCTAATCATACAGTTACAGATATGAACCAGGAGGATAACTCTAGCATGCATCATTCCTAGGGCAACAATCAAACAAGAACATGCAATAGGGTGATGCATAACAGAACACCATAATCCTAAGCATAGCAGATAACCAATAATTAGACTATAGATATCCCGAAAGTTCTCTCAAAGATACCTAACAGATAAACATGAATCTAATATTCTCTAATCCTACGCTCCGTGTCTCTTATGATCTGTTTCAATCTAAAGAACACAGCCACACCGAGTTCATCAATCATTAAGCATAGAATAGGTAGAGAACGTACCACTAGTAATTGGCCAAGTTCTAGCAGGAAGCTTCTAACCACAACATAAGTTGGATAGATAAACATCTGAGATTCAGTTTATAAGTTCATACACAGTTTAAAGTAACACAGACAGAGTAACATCATGGCATGAACATATTGACTATTCTAACATGACTACATCATAGTAAACACAAAGAAATATCTAGCCTAACATTATATATCTAGCATGCAATCCTAAACAAGCATAAGCAAAGCAACACGTTTAAAAATGGAAAGTAAGAGATATATAAATAGAACTTGATACGAATCTATTACAGACAGATCTTCATGAATACAAAGTCTCGGAGCAACTCCCTACAAAAGCTAAAAGCTACCTCTACCTAACTATCTCTCTATCTAACTCAATTCTAGAGAGAGAAACTTCTAGAGAGAGAAACTATAGAGAGAGGGATGTGTGTGAGAGAGAAAGTGGAGAGGATGAAATGAGAGTGAGAAAGGTGTCAAGGTGTGTGGAAATGAGGACGAGGTATCCCCTATTTATAGGCAAAGCTCAAGATCACACGTACAACTCGCGAAACAGCACGTACAAGCAAACGAAGCACAAATGGGGGGAGCAAGGGCTGTATACGGCCTACCTGGGGCCGTATACGGTATGCCAAGGGCCGTATACGGTCTTGTTAGGGCCGTATACAGGCTCCATCTGATTTCGTTCGTTGCTTAAAATGTCAGTATCTCTTTCGTTACGCGTCCGTTTGACCTGATTCTTTCGCCTGTGGCTTCGTGATTCCGTTACGCTTCTAATGATGCCAATCTCATGGAAATTGGATGTGTAGAGCTCAGGCGTTGTTGGAATGACTTTTAATTGCTCTGAAAGTGCAGTGTCTTCTCCGTCCTTTGGCCGTTTCACTTGATTCTTGATTTTTTTCCATCTCGATTTTACCTATACAACAGATGGTAGAAGTTAGGGGGTGTGTCTTGACAGGAAAATGAGGGCGGAGGAATCGGCTTGTTTTAAAATGCCGTGTTATGTGCATTATCCGAGTGTTTTTAGTGATTTTTGTCACAACGTCTACTTTTGAACCACTTTAGTGAATTTTAGTAAATAATCAATGTTTTGGAATGTTTTCACTAAATATTGATCCAATAGTGAGGAATAAAGCTTCTAAAAACATGACTTTTTACGTCACATCAAATAGCCAGCAAGACCAAGAAATTGTCGTATCTCATATGGGTTTTCGGGGCTTCCTGGTTTTTGATTGCCTTAATTTTGGATGGGTCCACATGGATTCCTTTATCATTTATCACATGACCAAGGAAGTGAACCTCGCCCATCCAAAATTCGCATTTAGAGAACTTTGCATACAACTTCTCTTTCTTAAGTAGTTCGAGGATGAGTTTCAGGTGTTGTTCATGATCTTCTTTCATTCGTGAGTACACTAGGATGTCGTTGATAAATACGATGATGAACTTATCGAGGTATGGTTTGCATACGCTGTTCATGAGATCCATGAATGCTGCTGGTGCATTTTTCAACCCAAAAGGTATGACTAGGAACTCATAGTGACCATAACGAGTCCTAAACGCGGTCTTAGGTATTTCCTATTCTCGAACCTTCAGTTGATGGTATCCAGATCGTAAGTCGATCTTGGAATAATATCTTGACCCTTGTAGTTGATCAAATAGATCGTCGATACATGGTAACGGATATCAGTTTTTGATAGTTACCTTGTTCAATTCTCGGTAATCGATGCACATCCGTGTGGATCCATCCTTTTTCTTGAAAAATAAAATCGGAGCTCCCCAAGGTGAAAAGTTCGGTCGCATGAATCATAATTCTAAGAGCTCTTGTAACTGTGTAGAAAGCTCCTGCATCTCCAAGGGAGCTAGACGATAAGGTGCACGGACGATTGGTGTGGCTAGCTCCGGGCACCAGATTGATATGAAACTCGACCTGTCGCGGGGGTGGTAATCTTGGAAAATCTTCAGTAAACACTCTCGGATAGTCATGTACGATAGGTATATCGTCTATACTTTGCTCCTCGGGCTTCTTTTCCACAACATGTGCCAAGAACGCTTGATATCCCTTTCGTAGATACTTACTGGCTTTCATGCAAGTAATCAACTTAGTGTCACTCTTTCGTTTCTCCCCTTGTATCAGCAAAATTTCTTGTGTCGGTAGCGGTATGCGTACCAACTTCTCGAAACATATGATCTCAGTGCGTTTCTTTGACAACCAGTCCATACCGACCATTATGTCGAAACTTCCTAACTTAACCGGTAGCAAGTCTATTTTGAAGAGATGACCTTCTAACTCTACGGTGCATCCTGGTACTATTTCTCCTGACTCGTTCAACTTACCATCGGTTAGTTCTATAGTGTATTTGTTTTCTAGCTTACGGGGTTCAAGTTCTAATAGTGGTCTAAACTCAGTAGACACAAAACTTAAATCAACACCCGAATCAATTAACACAGAGGCATAATGGTTGTTTACTAAAAACGTACCAGTGACAGTGTTAGGGTCTTGGCATGCCTCCTGTGCTCCGATAACGAATGCCCTTCCTTGAGCCGGTTGATTGTTGTTGTTGGCTCGGTTGTTGTTGTTACCACGGTTGTTGGTGTTTTGGTTGCTATTGTTGTTGTTGCGGCCTTGGTTATTGTTGAGATTAAGTTTTGGGCATTTGTTTCGATAGTGCCCCTGTTCACTGCATTCAAAACACCCTGTGTTTTGTCGTTTATTGTTTGCTCGAGGGGGAGGGTTGGATCTACAATATTGGGCTTGATGACCCCAGCGTTTACAGTTTCCACAAAAAGTACACTCACCCTCATGGTGACGCACGCACTTACCACATTTGGGTTTGTTTCCCTGGTAGGTTTTTGGTTCAGTGGTGGTGGCGATGTACGCCTTTGGGTTTCCCCCATTATTCTTGTTTTGCTGACCCTGACGGTCATTACCTCCATTGTTCCACTTACATTTTGCATCTCCAGAACTACCAGCATCAGTACTGGTCGGTTCACCTTTTCCCGACATAGCTTTCTTTGTCAATGTTCCCATTCTAACTGCTTCATCGGTTAAACTTTCTGCTAAAGTGACTGCACTCCTGAATGTGTCAGGTTTTGATGATGTGACCAAACTCCTGATCTGTGGTACCAATCCCTATATGTACTGCTCAATGCATTTGTACTCAGGTGTCACCATGTGTGGAACTAGACGTGCTAGTTCTTGAAAGTGTGTGGTATATCCAGTGACGTCAGCTCCTACCATTTTGATATCCCACAACTCAGTCTCAATCTTCTGCAACTCACTACGGTGACAGAACTCTTCCAGTATCATACTTTTCAGTACTTCCCATGACATGGTGTGGGCGGTTTCTCGTCAAAGAGATTGGAGTTGACTGTTCCACCATGTTAGTGCCTTGTCGGCAAGAGTGCAGGTGGCATACTTCACCATGCAGTCACGTGCATAATTGTTGATATCCAGCAAAGACTCCATTTTCTCTATTCAATGGACAATGCATATAGCACCCTCGGTTCCACGAAAGGTGGTTGGCTTATAGGCAAGGAAGCTTTTATAGGAACACCCTCGTCCAGAATTCACGAGTGTTTCATTCACAGGGTTTCTCACTCTAGTTCCACTATTTTCCTAATCATTATGACTTGCCTCATACCTGGGCAATGCCTTCAGCTACTCTTCGCGCAATGATTTGTTCAGTGGTTTCCTCATTGTTGGGTGGTGTGGTGTTTCGTCAACTATTCCTAGTAGTTCGTTGCTTGGGTGGCATGATTCCGTTTTGCGATAAATAAAATACAGAAGTCAATGCCAAGGTAAAGAATGTGAAGAAATACGTTTCACATTGTTTAGTTATTGATCATTGGGAAGAGTTAACGATATCTCCGTCACGTATCTTACGACTTTGAAACGCCCATATGTATTTAGTATAATATAATCATGTTGGCCAGGCATCTTTATATGATACTAACTACATACTTCTTTTCATTACTGTTTAATACGATTAGGCTCTGTTGTGCTGCACACCGGTCGTTGGAATTTCTAATGGAGAAACAACACAGCAGTAGGTTTTTAATTTGTAAGGCTGGGGCCTAGGGTTACTACTATTGCTAATCTAAGGGCTAGCAAAGGATAAGTATGACCTAGAGTCGTTCTTCAAAGCGCGACGAATTGAAACTAGGAGGGTTTAGGAATTTTTATGAATTTAGCTGAGGCTCAAAAAGATGGTTTTGGTTTTGGGTTTTTCTAAATTAAAGTTAAATTTAAGATAAATTAAAAGGGTGCAGGTTACTTTAGGCGTTCAACAATTTTAATTGATTGTCTACTATGAAGTGGTTTAGGTGAAGTTAAATGAGAGGAGTTCTAACGAGGATAGATTTGTAGGTTAATGTAAGCTATTCTACAGTCCTTCTATTGGGCTAATGCGAATGTATCCACAATCAGGCAAATAGAATGTCATATGGGTTGCAGAATATATTAAAACGTGCACCGAAAGTTCTCTCAAATGCATGTTCACAGTATCCAACAGTTAATCTCAATTCCTATTCCCTAATCTCGGTCATCAAGGATGTCTGAATCATGGCACAATTTGTTGAATAAACAATCTTGCAAACGGGTTTTACCCTCGCTGGAATAGGTTGGAATAACCGGTCTAGACGTTTGGATAGCATGTCATCACTTATTCATACAAATTATCAACATAACTCAAGTATGCAAGAAAACAGGGGTGATTTATACTAAGAAAAGAAACCTAAGTAACACGTTTGTTAATCGATTCATAATATGACTACCTTCGGTCATTCTCGACTTCCATACATTTGTACTCAGCCATAGGCATTTCCAGTACTATATCAAAGAACAGTCGAATAGGGGCCGTCACATTATTTCACGATGATTAAGGCTAAATATATTTCACTATCATGATAATCCTAAGGCAACAATCAAACAAGAACATGCAATAAGACAATCAAGGTAATAGTTCAATTTGAGCATACAAAGGTGTTATATAAGTCGAGGATATTCCGAAAGTTATCTCAAAAATATCATATGTTTGAATTAAATCTTAATCTACCTCTATTCCCATGTACCGTGTCTCTTAGATCCGAATGTGGTCCAGAGAACACCAGCCATGCCGAGCTCAATGATTCAATCTGACATAGTATAACTAAGTGACCTATACCCTATGAGTTAGCTACGTTCATTTTTGGATAAGGTTTTAGTCACAACATGAGTTGGGCAGATAAACGATAAAGATTCAATCCCTACATCTATTTATAATATAAAGCATCCGCAATCTCATAACATACAATATAATCACATATTTAAACTTTCCCTAAACGACTATCATAGCAGACAATTGAGTTATTTAGTTAATCATGGTAATTCTAGCATGCATATTTAACTTTATTAAAGAAAGAACGAACATATTAAATATGAAAGATAGATTAACACCTGGAGAGAAGTACAATAACTCGTAGCTAAAATATACGTCCCGGAGCACCTCCGTACAAATCTTCCTTGATTAGTTAATTAGCTAGCCTAATTAACTAGGAAGAATTAAAAATTACAAAGAAAATAAAAGTATTTAAGTGAATTAGTGAAGATAGTAAAGGAAGATATTCAAGATTGCTTCAAATGAGGTCTAGGGGCTTCTATTTATAGGGAAAATATGGCTCACATTAGCAACCCTAGGCTCACATTAGCAAAAGAGTGAAAGGTGGTGCACCGGGTACGAAAAAGTAGCGAAAGGTGGTGCACCAGGTACAGAAAAGTAGCGAAATGTGGTGCACTGGGTACACGCAAGGACGAAAAAGCACAAAAGAGATGGGGGGTGGAGGCCGGCGCCTCCCACAGCAGGCCGACGGCGGCTGGCTGCCACCCGCCCCGGTCCGTCGTCTTTCACTGCGTTGCTTAATTTGTGCGTATCTTCGGCGTTATGCGTCCGTTTGCATTGATTATTTTTGCGTTGGATTCGTAATTCAAAAAGAAGACTTTGATGTAAAGATATCCCAAAAATATGTCTCCTATCTCCAGATATTGCGTACGAATCATTTGGATCTTCTGGCGGGCGTAGAATCTTCATTCTTTATCCGTTTTTGTTAATTCTTCTTATGTTGGATTCTTAATTTGAAAATGAACATCTTGGATGAGATGGATGTTGATGATGGGCACTTTTTTCTTAAAATCTCGTTTTGATGTCTTGAATCTTCAAACGTGTGTGGAATCTTCGTTTTTCATCCGTTTTACTTGATTTTTTATCGTGCAACCTGGTTTTGACCATCTTGGCATAATATCATTGATTTGTGTTGGTTTTGAGTTTAAAATGCCAAGAATCGTTCTAGAATGAGAGAGATATCGGTAGTAAAAACGTGACTTTTTACGCGATATCAGGCTCACATGGGATTAATGCAAGAGGTAATGGCTTAAACATAGTACGGATGGATGGAATTAACGATCTCGTGTTGTTAAGCCAATAAAAGTCGCTCGGGTATGCAAATACATCGTCTGTATAGTGCACAAATAGATTAAGTGTGCGATAGAGTCGTGCGGCGGTTTCTCGTGTGCTGATGTGTCGTTATCGTAGTCGTGTTTACATGTACAGTGGTTGTAGGATATCAGATATGTACATACAACAACTACTGATCAACCTTAGTAATATGTACGTCTGTAGGCTATAGCAGTATATATGAACTGCGCATCTGGGAATACTTTCCAGCAAATTTTATCCCATCTTTCGTTTGTATTTCAACACTGATAGGGGTATATTTGTATCTCTTGAACGACAATACTTTCTTATTTTT
This sequence comes from Pseudognaphalium luteoalbum, assembly GCA_963422505.1. Classification (NCBI taxonomy): domain Eukaryota; kingdom Viridiplantae; phylum Streptophyta; class Magnoliopsida; order Asterales; family Asteraceae; genus Pseudognaphalium; species Pseudognaphalium luteoalbum. Next base: position 71,544,817 of record OY730192.1, read on the forward strand.
ATTAGTTTGTCATTATTTGACACTAAAGGCTGAATACTACCATTTTTTTGTGTTGTATGTTATGTTTAGGCCACGAATGTAGCGATTTGAAATCTGAAATTGTCGACATTTTAATTCAGGTGTTCAATAAATATAATGACTTAGTCAAACTATTTAGAACAACTCGAGGCATGTGTGTTGCTCAACAACCCCCAGATTTTACCATTAGATTATACAGCAGTGGCAATCGAGTCCGTTATGATGATCCTACCTCAGGAACATTGGGGGCAATTGTTTGTAACAGCGGGCCTAGAAGTAGAAATGATTTTGACATAGTGATTCATACACAACTAGAGTTCCCCAAAGAATTAATAAATTGCATCCTCTGTATACGTCATTGCAATTCCCTTTTTTGTTCGTCTTTGGAGAGCACGGGTAGTCACCTGAACTTACTTTACTAAATAATGCATCTGGAAAAAACAGGCAACTTACCATGAATATGTTTTACAACTACCAAATCCATGATCGTATGAATATAGATATATTGCTACTTAAGGTAGGCAGATTGTTTCAACAATATTTAGTTAACGCATACATAGCCATTGAACAGAATAGATTATATTATATTATGTACTCTGACTTTCTAAATAGATTAAATATACCTATGGTTAGTCATAAAATAATAAACCTTAAAAGCAGCTCTTGATTAATCTTCGTTATTGACCCTATATATTACGTACGACAAACTGTTAGTGTTTCTCATGTATCAGGTACATCAACATGAAAATCAAAATGATATCAAATCTTAAAGCTGGAGATGGAGACGAACCAGTTGAGATAAATGTGCTAAGACAATGGATTTATTTTGGAAGTTGTTTCCTTTTCATCGACAAAAATGTAACATTTTTACTTCCTCAATTTTTGCACATTTTTCTACCATATGCGTTATTCGATTTGGTTAGATAATTAATATATTTCGTGATATTAGGTTGATGCGATTCAGGCCAGTGCAAGCTTAAATGATAAACCATACATTGATTCGTTGATTCAAATAAACTGTTGCTACCGCCTAACCAACTACATATCTGAGGAGTCTAAAAATTTCATGATGACTGTACCACATCGGACTGCAATAATACTCGGAAAGGCCGCAAAATTTCAGCTAATGCCTGATAATGATTTTCCTTTATACTATTTTAACTTTCTTTGATACGAAAACTTATGACGGAGGCTTAATAAGCACCAAATATTAACAAGCATGTGCACTTGCTGATGTATCTTTTTCCTTATTTATTCCAACGAGCGGTTTTATCCCGTGCGTTGCGGCAGATGTTTTTAGTTCTAAAAGAAAAATGAAATGCAGACTCTGAACGAATAATTCCGTAAACGTGTGACAATATGTAATTAACAACACATTGGTAAACATAATTTAAACATGGTTTAATTTACAGAGTTCATTTGCATTGCATCCTAAAATTTACATGCTGCATTGCATAGTGCATTACATCCTAAGACATACATAATAACATATATAATACAACTGATGTGCCAACTTGAGGTAACATTTTGAAGTTGCATCTAATAAGAACAAAAAAAAGATACATTTGGATGAGCAAACAACTTCATATGCGTGTCACCAAAAGTTGCACACCCTTCCGGTTAGTCATCACACTGCCAAAAAAGTGGACCCAAAAGATCCATACAAAGATGAGTGAGTTGCAACACCGCATTCAAAAAGGTAACCGCATAATAACATATAAGGGTTAAAGTTTTACTGTTGCGTACGTGTTTCTAGTCTTGGGAGGTGTCACCCATAGGAGCTGGTGCCTGGGTTTTGTCATCGTGTACACTGTGACCATGCTTTTGCTTCTTTAGTTTCTCTGTATCGGTTTTAGCACAAAGACAAAAACTATTGAGAAGTATAGGCATTTACATGAATGTATCTATATGTATGTATGAACATGCAAGTTTTTCAGTAATTAACAATTAAATAGATTTAGAAGTGCAACCTGATGCAGGGAAAAAGGGCTCTGTTGGCAGCAGTTTTATGAAGCCGTTTAGCCTGGGTGCATGATGAAGCAATAGTAAGCGATGGTATTGAAGGAGCGGGAGTTGCAGGACTTGCACCGGTAGACTGCTTCGTTTCAGTAGGAGTTGCAGGAGACGCATTAGTAGACTGCTCTGTCTCGGTCTATGTTTGCAGGGCTACCGTGTCTTCAAACACATTATCAACCACAAAGTCTACAGCCCCTTTTTACTTGACCCGCTGAATCGCACTTGAAAGATTTTGGGCCTCCCTCTAAGGTCAATCAGTGGGGCTGGCAGCGTGCAAGGATCAGAAAACCCAAGCTGAGTGGTCATGGTTTTACAATCCGTTTCAAGTAGTAGTGTAGCAGATTTATCAAAAAATATAGCCTTTGTTTCAGCTGTATCATCAGCGATGGTGGCAGCAAGCAAATACCTACTATCAAACTTATCAAATACTTGCACAAAAATCCATGATGCATAAGTATGTGAGAGGAGAAGTGCAGTACTCACAAATGTTTAAGTTGCAGTACGGGTTGGTGGTCTTGACACGCAAAGCTATCTCCCTGGCGGTGAAGCTTTCGGTGACACTCATCACATGCCATGTAATACCACTGTTTGCCCTCATTTATATCTGTGAAGGCTGCTCTACATGTGAACTGAACACCCTACAAAGGAATAAAATTCATAAAAATTAATAGAATATGAATAACACAAATAGTAATGCATGAATTCAACAACAAAGTAATATATGCTGACTGATAAAAAAAAAGCTGACCTAAAAGTTATTGTGGAAAGTTGAGCACAATCTAAAAGGTAAGAGTGCATATCACATAGCGGTTTGGGTTTTGAGATAATAGTTCGCCAAGTGTGAATTTGTTCCTATTTTGCTCAACTTCAGGTTTTTTGGATTTTTCATAGTCTATCTTTAGGACTGGATTAGTAGCATCTCTTATTATAAATCTGGCACATAAAAGTTATCAAAATTAAGGATATTTTATCTGCATGCGAATGTGGATAAAAAAGTTGCGAATAGAGAACTTTACGTAGCAGCCAACATTTTAGCCACATCAATATCAGGATTGATGTAAATGTAGGAGGCGGGAGTTCCAGTAAGCTGTAACCGGCCTGTCATACAAAATGCATAGAGTTACTATGAGTCGTTAGAAATGCCCCAACAAAAAAAATTGTAGAGTGTATTAATCTAATCAAACAACACATTAACTTTTCAAGTTAAGGACTAAAGTAAAGGAGAACATATGATATTTGAACAAAGTAGTAAAATAATCTCGGGTACACTAACCATAGTAGTCAGTTACTTTCATTGAAGTGACAACAGCTATAACCGGAGAAGGCAGAGAATTAACGGCTTCCTTGTTAAATGAAGTAGCAGCATCATCCCAAAAGGTTGCATCAATCATGAATTCGCTGAAAGACACAGACTAAATACATTAGACAGAGGTTTTCGAATTCTAGCAGGGGTTTTTTTGTGAGTTAGCACGAACCTCAGATTTTCAAGTTTAATCTTGATGATGTTAGTAGCCACTATTGTGATATGCTCAATCTTCCCAAGATAATCTTAAAAGAAATACATATATGTCATACATGTGTACAGAGACAAATATATTCATATACACTTATATAGAAATAAGGGTGACATGCCTGTAAGTATCGTGTGATCATCAAGCCTAGGAGATAGTTGATCATAATCAAGGAAGTTGAAGCAATAGGTAGGAAAGCCATTGATATCGTGTAAAAAGTCATGTTTTTACTACCGATATCTCTCTCATTCTAGAAAGATTATTGGCATTTTAAACTCAAAACCAATACAAATCAATGATATTATGCCAAGATGGTCAAAACAAGGTTGTACGATAAAAAATAAAGCAAAACGGATGAAAAACAAAGATTCCACACACGTTTGAAGATTCAAGGCATCAAAACGAGATTTCAAGACAAAATTGCCCATCATCAACATCCATCTCACCCAAGATGTTCGTTTTCAAATTACGAATCCAACAGAAGAAGAATCAACAAAAACGGATAAAGAATGAAGATTCTACGCCCGCCGGAAGATCCAAATGAGTCGTACGCAATATCTGGAGATAGGAGACATATTTTTGGGATATCTTTACATAAAAGTCTTTGTTTTTGAATTAAGAATCCAACGCAAAAAGAATCAACGCAAATGGACGCATAATGAAGAAGATACGCACGAATTAAGCAACGCAACGTAAGACGACGGACCGGGGCGGGTGGCAGCCGGCCGGCGCCGGCCAACAGCCAGCCACCGCCGGCCAGCAGCCAGGTGGCGCCAGCCTCCACCCCCCATCTCTTTTGCGCTTTTTCATCCTTGCTTGTACCCGGTGCACCACCTTTCGCTACTTTTCCGTACCCGGTGCACCACCTTTCGCTACTTTTTCTAATGTGAGCCATATTTTCCCTATAAATACAGCCTCTAGGCCTCCATTTAAAGATGTCCCATATGCATTAGGCATAATTCTCTCTTTACTTTCTCATTCTATTTTCTTACTTCAAAATTAGTGTTAGGCTAGTTAAGGAGCTTGTTTAAAGTAGAACGAAAGCTAGGGAACATTTTGTAATCTTTGGTGTACGCTTAGAGTTAAGCTTTTTAATTCCAGTCTATTCCTTCTCGCATTATAATCCGGGTTCTTTCTATCCTATTCTATCTTAATTAAATATGTATGCTTTATGTGACAACCGTCAAAACAAAAACAAAAAAATATCTCAGGTCATTACCGCACTCGAATCTCAAATTACGCTTACAGCATTCCTTAAATCCTAGTGAAAATCCTAGGTTATGACTCCGTAGGCTTATCAAAGTCATAAAACGTCTTAGAGACTGCTTGGTGAACTGTAAATTCCCCCTAACATGCCAAATTAGGTTACTAAGTGCCAATAAAATAAAGAAAAACCTATCTCTTTATGTCTTCAAAAAAATCCTCATCGAATCACAAAAACTGAATTTTCGGTGACACTACAAGTAAATTCAATCGGACGGTACCCGACTTAACACGAACATTAGTGAAAATATTTCTATTAATAACTTAAATCTACTTTTAGAAGTTATTTATCATATATTATTATTTTGTTTAAATAATACACGAAAAACTTAGACGTTTTGGCTAAAACGTCTCAAACGCAAAGAAAATGCGTGAATCGAATTCGGCAACCAAACGAACATCAATAAATATTTTGACAACTTAAAATAAAGTATTTTAATAATACTTAAATAAAAAATAATCCCAAACATATCGTGAATTTAAACGACAAAAGAAAACGTTACGCGATTTAACGTATTAACGAATTTACGAGTAAACGAACACAGAACGCAACACAGTCTGGAAACCAATTTTTTTAAAACATTTCCAGCCCTATGGGGCCCCAAAAATTCGTTCACCCCACCACCTACCCTCTTTTCCAATTCAAAATCATTTTTATTCCCTACAAAAACACACACAAAACACACACACCCCACCACCTACTTCCATTTTCCCAAAACACACACACACACTCTTCACTTTTCTCTCTCAAAAACACACACAAACCCTCTCCAAATCCTCTCTAATTCTCAGCCATTTTCAAAGATAAATCCAAGTGTTTGAAGGTCTTAATCCATCAAACAAATCCTAAAAGGTAAGCAACATCATTTACATATGTTAGGCTACTACTTTCTTGCTTATTTTCTTCAAAAATTCGGATTTTATGCCTCTCTCATGGCTAAAATCCTCATGCAAACCTTGATGTTTGTAGATTAACTCTCTTCACATCTTTATGTGTTAAAAGAAAGAGTAATCCATGATCAAACCAAAAATCAAGTGAAAATCGATTATTGTTGTGATATTGTTGAAATCTTGTTCATCTTTATGTTAAATCTTGAATTTTTATGTTAATAATCATCTCTAATATATCATGGATGTATTTCAACACCATGCATATGTTAGAACATGGATTTAAAGATCAAAAGATGATAATCTTCCTTATTTCATGTTTGGTGTTCATTACTTTGAATGAAACACTCAAACATGAGTTTACAACTTTCTGTCCAGAAGGCTTCTTCCACTTCAATGATTTTTATAAAAATCATTTCTTCATGAAAATGGACGTTTTTATAGTCTAGAATCAAGTTCTGGAAGTTAACTTTCCAACCACATAAGCCTCATATTTTTATGAGTTCATTTGATATTTTTTATAATTTTTGTGAATAAAGATGTATAATCTGTTAGATTAAGGCAGAAACTTTCATCTCAATGTTTTAATCATAACTGGAGCATTACAACTCCAAATGACTTGAAACCAACGCCAAAAGTTTAAAATTTTCATTGGCTACAACTTTCAAGAAGACCACTTTTATTGATTCCTTGTACATTTTTTACAAAAATAATATTTGCATGCATGTATTCAGATCTGACCTCAGATGGTAAAAGTAAAAATAATAAATACTTGGACTTCACTAAAATCCCTGGAAAAATTACAGTAAATAGATAACATATTGAAGATGATCTGTGATTTTTTCCTTATTTTATTTCGGATCATAAGTATTTTTTATAAATTCAACAAACTGATGTAATTTTCTAGATATAAGAAGGTGGACTGATTTTTGGTAAAAGTTGGAAACCGACACTTGTGGATTTGTTATTTAAGGAAAGACTAACTCTCCTTATGACTCATGAACATGTTTAAGGTTTGGGTAAAAGTTTCGGGTCAAACCGAGAAGGTTTGACTGAGTTAACAATAATCGGTCTCGATTTCGAAAACACAAAACTTACTATTTTTGGAATGAATGATAACCAAAAGGGGTTCGGGTGTCTTATGATGTATTTATCGATTTGTGTGTTGTTAATCATAATTTGGAAGGAACCAAAGTTCCAACACTCAAAACACTATGAAATTTGGACATAAACAATTACGAGACATTATATACTTGTATATTCATTATTATACTCAACGCGATTATTGGACATTAACAAACTTCAAAGCAAACAAACCATTTTGGCACTTTGTAATCTAAATATTTAGCTAAGCAATCCTATCAAACCTAAATTACCAAGAAACTAATTAGAAACCTCATGTTTATAGGTCTTGGATAGGAGTCATACCAGACAAGCACGCACGCTACATTCATCGTTTACTCTTACACTCAATTGTGAGTTTTCACAGCCCCTTTTTACTTGTTTATTATTTTGGGGTGAAAAGCATGATCTCGAACTTTAACTAAATTGGTTGTACTCTTTATGAACTTGTTGAACTTTTGTTATACTATTTATGCGAATTGGTATATACTATTGTTATGCTTGAGTACTATCGTGCTAAAGTCCCCGGAAATACAGTTTACACTACTTATTAACTCGTCCGAGAGCCAGACGAGCCGTTGATATTTATGGATAGCGCTATTTAGGGGGAAACCACTCCTCACTCACACTGTTCGTGAGTGCATAGTATCACCTTACTCATGTTAGCGAAAGAACATGGAGCTTGGGGCATGTGTCGGTTGAATCGGTTAAGTAGTGGCCTCAATTGCATTAACACTCTTGTATATTACCTTTCATATTCGCAACAATTACAACCAATCATTTTTATTCATGTCTTTATGGACAAAAGCTTTTAGTTCATTTATGTGTAACATTAAACCTGTGAACTCACCAACTATGTCCATAGTTGACCTGTTTTTTTATCATGCTTTTCAGGAGAACGACAGTAAGATGCACTCTAGGAGTACATTAGCATGGATGCATGTTCACACGCGTTTGCTTTATTTTGAAACTATGACTCTCTTTTGGAAACATTAAGAGCTTATTATAATTTCTTTTCGAACTGTGGTTGAAACTTGTAGTAATGTGTAATATTTTCTCTAAATTATGTATGGTGTTGCTACTATATCTTATGCATTGTTACCCAGTGCTGTTACATCTCGTGTTTCCGCTTTAGCGGGGTGTGACACTTTAATTATGCTAGAATTAGTTTGTGCCATGATTAGCGAGTAGATTACTATTTTATTTGTTATAATGTAGTTAGTATATATAATTGTGGGATGAATTTAAATATGTCGTGAAATAATATGACAGCCCCTATTCGACTGTTTACTCGGTATACTGCTGGAAATGCTTTCAAGCAAAGTACATACGTATGGAAGCCGGTAACGACCGAAGGTAGTTGTATTATGGATCGGCATTATAAAATGGAAACTTTATTAACGGACTTACCCTATGATTTTAAACCTAAAACTTATATTCACCTTTCGATTAACAAACGTGATTGTAACCCTGTAAAGAGGAGTCACAAACCTTGATACTTGATCAATTGTTATCTGTGTAAAAACTATGTTTTTAACTGTAACGTCATGCAAGCATCATAAAATGCAATGTGATTACGTGGACTTGCCATGAGTATTGTACACTTTCGATCACAATGTACTTATCATGTAAACATGGCGAAGCAATTAAATTCACAATGAAAACATCGGTAAACGATTAAATACATTGTGAATCATCATAGCATTTTCCGACATGGTCTGGGTTTAACTCTATGCAAAAGGCCGTCAGCATTTTAATTAGCGTTTTAATAAGATTAGTTAATTTAGATTAGAGTAGGTAGGCTACATGCTAAATAACCATTTATGAAAACCTAGAGATTTGTTAATTGTAATGAGAAAGGCAAGTTTGGAATCTAAGTTAATTGATATCCTTTCCTTAAAAATATGAAATCAATGGTAAGATACGCAAGAACATTGAACGTTTTCCCCTGTTTATCATCCTTAAGTTTCATTAATAGGAATTGGTTAATTAGTCCGAACATAAATTCTAAGTTAATAGTTTAATGGATTTGAAATCTTTATGGTATTAAGAACGGTTAGATTTGTAATGACCTGCTACTCTATTCCTTCGCCCACAAGCGAATACATTCAATAATACGGGTCACTGACTCCCTCACAGGAGAGTGTGGAGAGTTGAGCATCGTCTGTCTGATCAGAATCATGACACCTTAGTTCCTCGTGATATTTTAGTTGATAACCGACTAATAGGGAACTTATTGGTTATACCACTGGGTATTGAATCCACTAAACATTCCCAATTTAGATAATCATTTTCTCATAAGAGTCATCATCCCACATTATTAGCTAACGAACTCACAACAAATACTACTTTTATTATTAGATTTATTATTACACTTTTATTCGCTTTGTTTATCTTACTTAGTTAACTGAACCAAAACCCCAACGCACTCTTTTAAAACCTTTACTAGAAAAGAAAGATTGATTGGATCACCTCCGTTTCAATTCAGTTTCTCTTTAAGAACGACTCTAGGTCATACTTACCATCTACTAGCCCTTTGGTTCAGTATTAGTAAGTCATACTTAGACCCCAACAAATATAAATTTAAAACACCCACGATCGCGGTCCGAGTGCCGTCTTCATACGACGCTTCGGGGCGCATCAGCCATCACTGGATATCTCTTGAAACTTTGCTGCTTTTCCAAGCCTTATACCCGTCTTGTGTGGGACAGCGATCATGTATGTCTTGCCAACTTCACAGATGTAGTTGGTTAGGCTGTAGCAAGTATTGACCTTGATCAGGGGTTCAAAGTATTGTTTTTATCACTTAGGCTTGCACATGCCTGAATGGCATCTCCCTGTAAAACGTTAAATTATTAACAAATCTAGAGCAAATACCATCACCACATTAAGTGCCTAAAATGTTAGCTGGAAAAACTCACATTTTTCCGAATGAAAAGAAACCCGAGTTCGTGTTTTACACCATGCGACCACTTCCTGATGACCTTAATTTCAATGGGTTTATCTCCATCTCCAGATTTAAAATCCGATATCATTTTGCCATCCATCTGTGCGTACCTGATAAGTAACTTTTCAGTCATATAATAATATAACCATCTTTTAAGAGATCACACACTCATTACGGCACCTACAAACAAAGTAATGACCTGATCATGGAATACAAAATCAATATAAAAAAGCCCCAAATTAGGTAAACCTAAAATATAAGGTGGTTCAGAGATTTACCTTAAGCTTTTTGTTAGTAAAGTAAAAGATTTGATTTGCTGCCCCAAAATTACATGGTAGAGTAGGAAATCTGGTGAATGGTTTTGTTGCCCGATTAGAAGGTGAAGTGCGGGTACATATATAGCCAATCCTTGTTTGTACGATCAGCTCACACACACATAAGACTCCATAAACCTAGCTCAGAAAGATCTTCGACCAGAGAGAGCTACAAAACAATAACACGCTAAGTTAGGTGAAATACGGGGAGGGTCCCCGTAATTCACCTCCGGCGTGAGAATAAGTATCCATGGTTTTGTAGTATGAACTTTAGAGAAGGATAGTGAGTAAATATATTTTTAAAGTGTAGAAGATGAACCTCTCAATGAAGAAGATGAGCTCCTATTTATACTTGTGTCATTCTTCATTCCCAAGTTATCACACATTGAGTGGATGCCGTCCATCATGCGCACTACCTCTAAACTCGATCTTAGCCGTTCACCTTGATCTTGTGAATATTCTTCATGGTCCCCACGAAGATACGCTGCGCCCGTAGGTTTCATAGTATAATCCTCCGGGCATATGGGTGTAATATATTTTATTGTTAGTGAATTCCCTTATGGTAACATATACCACTGGGCATACGTTTTACGCTACTAATGTTATTTTTTATCTTCGTGGCGGATTTGCCTAGAGGGGAAAAGGTGGTTACACCATTAAGTCCCCCCAGTCTAGTAGGGGATAGGTAAATGCTTAACTAGACGTTACTAGACTCACAGCTGTTAATTTATTTTTTGGTTCGAGGTACAGGAAGCATCCGGGCGCGTAGAACCTCCGGGCGTGCAGGTCGATGGACCCGTTTTTGCTTTCATTACATCACCTCTGTCTTGATTTGACAGTTTTTCGGCTTCCCTTTATTAATTGCCATCATGGCGGTTCCACGTGTTTGACGACACTGCGACACGTGTCTCTTGGAGCGAGAAAATACGGATATTAAAAGGTTTTTCCGCCTTTGTCTGTTTATTTCTTTTCATTTGAAATTCAAAAAAACCCTAATTTTCTTTCTCCCCTCTTTCAATTTCTTCTTTGACTGTGATGAACATTTCAATCAGGTTAGTTCTTTCGCTTCTTTCCGTTTCCTCTGCTTGTTTGATTTATCCGTTTTAGGAGATGTCTGAAATAGGTGCTATTGATAAAGTAAAGTGTGGTCTTCGCCGGAACAACTTTAACCGGATTTGTAAATTGTACGGTTTAGGTGTTGGCTTGCTAGTAAAGAGGGTTATTTCGGTTTTTATATAAAATCTTTTTCTGTTGCTAATGTTCGACTCCCCATATCTGACTTCTTTCTTGCTGTTCTTAAGTATTACGAGTTGCATATTTCGCAATTGGTACCTCTGGGTGCCATAAAAATAACTGGTTTTGAGAAGGCGTGCAAGGTTCATGGAAAGGTTCCTTCTGTGAATCTTTTTAGGCATTACTTTTGTCTGGGTATGTCATATTACGGGTACTTTTCTATTAAAAAAGGCCCTCTGCCCGTAGGATCCTGTTTGGTATTCGTGATAGTTTAGAGGACTGGAAAAGGAATTTTGTTTGGTTGAACACTAGTTTGATTCCCAGAGCATATAGGGAGGTTTTGGAGTGGAAAAGAGATGATGAAACCTTTAGTGACCCCCCCAAATTGACCCATGAAGAAGTTTCTACCCGTGCCTATCTTGATTCTAACTGTCGTATCCATGTTGATGCCTATGAGGAAGAAATTCTTGTTCTTCTTGGCATGAGTGATGTCTGGGCAGATAAGGACTCTATACCTGTGATTATGGATGATGGGGAGGGTGAGTGTCTTACTTTGCGTCTGCATATTGTCTCTGTTGATTATAAAATTTTAATTTTTGCTTTCTTTGTTGTTGTTGCTTTCAGAGATGAGACTGTTGGATGTGTTGAACTCTAGTAACAAGAAGGCTCTTCAGTACGGTTCCAAGAGTGCATCGCCAAGTCCCGGTGGCGTTCCTCCTGTCAGGATTACTTGTTCTTCTGCGGCTGGAGGTGATGCTCCTACTATGGCCGGAGAAAAGTTCAAGATTGGTCAGAGTGAGGCTCTTATAAGAGATAACTCCCCGGAGCCTGTCAGTTCTGACCCAGAAGCGGAGAATGTTGTTGGTGGTGATGGCGCTGCTGGTTTGAAGCGTAGAGGAAAAAGGCCGGTTGGTGGTAAGACAAGGAAGCAGAAAAGGTCAAGAGGTGTGGATTTCAATCTGGTTGATGTGTCGGAGCAGCTGATGATCATGTGTCGGATGAAGCGTAGAGGTGTGGATTTCAATCTGGTTGATGTGTGGATTTCAAAAGGTCAAGAGCTCAAATATTGAAAACTTCATTCAGAAGGAGGTGTTGATGGTAGCCGATGATCATATTACTCCGCCTTCTTCTCCTAAGTTTGGTTGTGTTTCTCAGCCTGCTACGGACAAAGCTCCTACCACGTCTGGTCCAGAGAAAGGTATTATTGATTCTTCTTCTTTTGATATAGCATCTTTTAGTATGCCTCACCCTCCTTCTAGGGATAATTTGTTTGGGAATTTTTTCACTGATATGGATTATGTGCTTTCTTCCATTCTTGAAGATAATGCTGAGGTTAGAACATTCGGTACTAGGGAGGTTTATATACCTGGATGGAATCTTTTTGTTGATAGCAATCTGGATAGTGCTAGATCCAGACGTGAGTTTCTTTCTCATGCTCTTCCTCCCAGTTTGCAGTTCCAGGTTAGCAAGTAGACTTTTGCAAAGATGGTGGAGGGTTTGGATAGGTCTAATGTGGAGATGTCTTTTTACGGTAACTGTGTTTCGAAGGCTTTGATGGAGATTAGACAGGCTTCTTCTGAGGGTACGGTGGTAGCTTTTAAGCGTAGAATGGAAGTTCTTACCAAGGAGTCAGTTGATATGCAGTACGAGTTGGAGAAGCAAAACTTAAGTTTGATCGCCAATGCTACTACTATTTATGAGAAGGATAAGGAAATAGCAGATCTTGAAGGTCACCTTGTTCATGTTGAGAATCAGGTCAAGTCTTCAATTGGTAGGATATCTGAGCTTGAGGGCATGGTCATGGCTTTTGAGGTGAGAAGGGTTCAGGCAGAGGAGCAGGTTACTAATTCAGAGCAGATCCATGCAGATAGTGTTAGGAAAGCCTTGTCTTATTTCTCTGAAGGTTTGACTAACAATGAGGAATTCTGGAATCCGGTTGCTCATGCCTTGTCATGCACTGGGAGGAAGTTTGGGCAGGAAATGTTGGCACTTCTTTCTTCGAAGTATCCGGTAGATGGCTTAAATATGGAAGAGTTTCCTGAGTATGACTCCCAAGCCGGGCTTGACTATGACCAGGCCGTGTCTGCTTTGAATGATGCACGCATCCCTTTTCTCCAGAAGCTGCTCGACTCTGCCCATCTTCCTATTGATGACCTTCTCAAAGTTCAGCCTGATCAAGCTCCTACCAATCCTGCTGGTAATTGATATTTTTGTGATGTGTCCTTGCTCTGTTGCCTGAAAATAGCTTTGAACGTTCGTTGTGGACAATATGTGTGTGGCTGGATGCCTTTATCCTTATAAACATAATTGTGTTTTGGTATGGCTGGGTGCCTTTATCCATGTAGACGTAACTTTGTTAAGTATGGCTGGACGCCTTTATCCATGTAGACATAACTTTGTTAAGTATGGCTGGACGCGTTTATCCATTGTCTTAAATATGACTTATGTATCTTTTTAATGTCAACATAATAGGCATTTTGGGTTTTCGACCAAGTGCCTATTTTCACATGAGGCTTGTCCTATGTATGACTTACATTAGGTCAAATGCATACATGCAATATTTTTTAAGAAAACAATTTCTAGGGTTGCTACTATCCATAGGTGTGGATTTGGCAACCTTGGTCCGAACATATATGCTCAGAGTGTGGCATATTTTTGATTGAACTACGTTTCAATCCCTGTTGTGGGTTGTTATCCCATATACAGTGCTTGGGGTTTCCCAAAGTGTGGTTGCTCCGTACATTTGCTATTTTAGGTTTACTAAGAGTGTTGTCATATTGCATCAAACAATTTATGGACACGAGTTTATGCTTTGGAAACATAAAAAACCTTTTTCATTCATTTAAAGTTAACAAAACTTTCTAACCAATTCTTACATGGAAAAACACATGCTAGTAATTAATCTTGTACATCTAAGTATTTATATGTAATACTTTCTCAAATTGGATGCATGCCAAGTACGATCCAAGATTTTTCCCTTTGTGGTCTGGAGTTTGTAGGATCCGTTCCGGTGTGCTTCTATCACTTTGTATGGGCCTTCCCAATTCTGGCAAAATTTCCCGTGATTTTCTGCTTTGCTGGCTTCGTTATTTCTGAGCACATAATCCCCAACCTTAAAGGAAGTCTTGCGGACCTTCTGGTTGTAGTATTTCTCCATTTGTTTCTTGTATCCAGCCTCTCTTATTGCAGTGATCTCTCTTCTTTCCTCTAGAACATCTAGGTTTTCTTTGAGGCTTTGATTGTTGCTTTCTTTGGTGGAGTGGAGGTAGCGGTAAGAGGGCACGCTTATTTCTGCCGGGAGTAATGTCTCTGTCCCATAAGTAAGACTGAATAGGGTCTCTCCATTGCTTCTTTTCGGTGTGGTTCGGAGTGCCCATAGCACGTTTGGTAATTCATCCACCCACCCGGCCTGATGTTGCCGAGTCTTGTTTTTAGTCCCTTGACAATTTCCCTGTTCATGACCTCGACTTGCCCGTTGGCCTGTGGGTGGTAGACAGATGTGAATGATTGTTGTATGTGAAGCCCTTCACACCAGCTTCTGAAGGGATTTTCAGCGAATTGTTTCCCGTTATCTCTTACTATTTCTTTTGGTACTCTAAACCTACATACTATGTTGTCCCACACAAAGTTCACCACATGCTTTCCTGTGATTGTGGCCAGAGGTTTAGCTTCCACCCACTTAGTGAAATAATCAACCGCCACAAGGAGAAATTTGACTCTACCTGGAGCCTGTGGAAAAGGTCCTACGATGTCAATTCCCCATTTGAGAAATGGCCAGGC
This sequence comes from Pseudognaphalium luteoalbum, assembly GCA_963422505.1. Classification (NCBI taxonomy): domain Eukaryota; kingdom Viridiplantae; phylum Streptophyta; class Magnoliopsida; order Asterales; family Asteraceae; genus Pseudognaphalium; species Pseudognaphalium luteoalbum. Next base: position 71,559,909 of record OY730192.1, read on the forward strand.
AGACGTTATTGGTATTAGATCGTGCTTGGGTTGCCTTGGTATGGAGGAGTGTATCTGACAGGATTCGCAGCCTTGTAATTCCTTCTTTACGTCTTGATGCATGGTGGGCCAGAAGTAACCTAGATTTTTTATTTTTATTACTGCAGTTATGGATCCAGAATGAATTCCACATGATCCTTCATGTACTTCGTGTATTACTCTTCTCGCCTCCTCTGGTCCTACACACCTCAACCATGGTTGGAGGTATGCTCTTTTGTATAGTATTCCGTCATGGAACGTCTAACAAGGTGACTTGGCCTGTATTTTCCTGGCTTCCTGCTTGTCTTCTGGTACGACTCCATGGCAAATATATTCAACCAGGGGTTTCATCCAAGAGTTCTCTTCCTCCTGTATGTGCAGCACTTCTTCGCCTCCTTCCACGGAGCTTTTATATAGCACTTCCACCAATACCTCTTTTGTTAAGTGCGCAAACTGCATGGATGCTAATTTACTTAGCGTGTCCGCCTTCTTGTTTTGATTTCTCCGAACGTGCTCAATTTTGAACTCTTTGAAGCTCTAGACCCTTTGCTTTACTTTTCGCAAATATTTTATCATCTTATTATCTTTTGCCTCGAATTCCCCTTAGACTTGCTTTGCTAACAGCTGTGAATCCACATATACCTTCAAGTTCTCTACCTTCGTTTGTATGGCTAAGTTTATTCCTTCCAGGAGGGCTTCATATTCAGCTTCGTTATTTGAGGTTGGGAATTCAAACCTCAAGGCGTAGGTAAATTCCTTCTTATCAGGGTTGGTCAGGATTAGTCCTACTCCGGAACCTTCCGAGCTAGATGCTCCGTCCGTGTGGAGGGTCTAGGAATCCCTTTCAGGTGGAGATTTTGCTCCTAGCTTCTGGGATCCTGCCTCAACGGTTACCTGGTTGGTGCTTATTTCTGCTATGAAGTCTGCGAGAACCTGCCCTTTTATCGAGACACGTGGTTGGAAGATGACATCGTGCTCTCCTAGTTCAATTGCCTATTTTGCAAGTCTTCTTGATTTTTCTGGCTTGGACAACACTTGTCGTAAGGGTTGATCAGTTATCACCACAATTTGATGTGCCTGGAAGTATCTTCTTAGCCGCCTAGCAGCGTGCACTAATGCCAGTACAAGTTTTTCCATTGGCGGATAATTAACTTCTGGGCCATGTAAGCTCTACTGATGAAATATACTGGGACTTGGGCTTTCTTCCTTTCTGCTAAGAGTAATGCGCTAACTGCTTCACTAGCTGCCGAGAGGTACATAAACAATTTTTTTCCAGCCACAGGGCGACGAGGGTCAGCAATTCTGCTAGTAGGTTTTTCATTTCTTGGAATGTGCCTTCAGCTTCTTGTGGCCAGAAGAAGTCTTTCTTGTTAGTGCAATCTTTCAACGTTTTGAAGAATGGCAGTGACCTTTCGGTCGCTTTTGACAGGAATCGACTAAGGGCAGCCAACCTTCCGTTTAGACATTGGACCTCCCTTAGATTTTTTGGTGACTCCATTTCCCTAATTGCATGTATCTTGCTTGGATTGGGCCTTATTCCTTGTGCTGTAATGAGGTGTCCCAGGAATTATCCTTCTTCCACCCCGAATGTGCATTTCTTGGGGTTCAACTTCATGTTGATTCTTCTGAGAGTTTCATTTGACGTAAAAAGTCACATTTTTGCGTACATAATCCCCACCTTTTTAGCCCCAAAATGGATGAAATCGTTCAATATCAATACTTTTTTACCAAAATTCATTGTTAAGGCTAAAAATAAGGCATTGCTTCAAAAATCAAGTAAAATGGCTAAATAACGTACAAAACAAAGCATAAACGATACGGTCACGTTCTACAAGCACTTTGTAGCATATTACCTTGAAAATATTCTTTGATTAGTTCATTATGATCTTCAGGTAATTATGATCACGTGGATATAAAGAACGCTAAAAACGGATCAAGAATGAAGAAGTTATGGCCAAACAAAGATCGACCGGTGCACGAGACTTACGATCCAGCACACAAGGCAACGACCACGGGCTACACACCCCAACAGGGGCCGTATACCACCCTCTAGGGGCCGTATACGCCCCCATAGAGGCCGTATACCCCCTCTTTGGGGCCGTATACCCCCCTTAGGGGTGGTATACCCCCTCTACGCTGCCGGATACGCCCCTTTTGGTGTCGAATTCTATAGCTAGGGGGTGTATTTCAGTGTTAAAATGGAGCGAGGGTGTTAAGTGTAAAATCAATTCTTGGATGCCTATAAATAGAGGCTTAAACCTCCTCATTTCTCACCATTCACCATTCACACCATTCAACAACACATTTCACTACTTTCACTTTCTCTCTAGTTTAGGTTAGTTAATTAGTAGTTAGTTCCTCGTTAATATTTAACGGGACTAACGGAGGGGCTATTTTGTAATATTTGTTGAAAATACTTGGAGGGGTGCTTTTGTAATATTCGAGGCTCTGCTCGTTGTAATCTTTCAGCTTATATTCCAACTACGCATTTATTACGGTTATCTCTTTCCTAATCTAATATAATGCATATTATTGTTATTATGCTAGATTTAGGATTCGTTGCCATGATTAGTGAGTAGTTATCTTGTGTGTTTGTTGTGATGTAGTTAGCCGTTATAATGGGGGATGATGTTAACTTAAATATATAACTGAAAATGATGTCTATTTAACTTTTCATCTATGATTATAAACTTTTCATCAAACTATCTCTTTTCCTCCAATAAACGTGGTTAAAACCCTAAAAGACAAGGAGTCGCGAACCTTGTTCCGAGGGTAGTTAATTATCTGTGCTATCTATGCATGGTCTGATTTCGAAGCTTTGGAAATACCTCTAAACCAAATATATAGTACAACGTGAATAAATCAGGGATTTATTGGGTAATATTAAGTGAGGGCTGGGTTTATATCATAGATGGGTATGCTTTAATACAAACTAAGTTTAAGAGGGTTCAGAGTGAATGTGCAACATGTGTGGAATACCGTAAAATGACCTATTACTTAGTATAGTGCTGGAACCACCTCTGGTGTAGTACAAACGCATGGAAGCTAAGGAACGGTTGTCGGTATATTCACGCTAACTTGCATTAGTGCGCAAGGCATGGAATGCCGTAAAACGTCCTAGTACCTCGTGTAAGTGTCGGAACCATCCTTTGGGAACGGTTCCCATACACCCAAGCTATGGAACGGATGTCGGTGTATACATTCTGAGCAGCACTGCGTCACCCACCAGCTCTGAATCTAACAAACCATCGATGAAAAGTTAGTAGACGCTTTCCGAATTAGTTCTTAAATGCTCTATTTGAATTAGAATACTTTATGGTATCAAAGAACGGTCAGAAATTAAATATCGGTCTGTTACCTTATTCATGCACCCAGGAGTTAACTCCAAAAAGGGTCACTGGTCTTCACAGACAGTGTTGGGGGTAGAGCAGCCTGATCTGATCAGAATCATGACAACCTAGTACTCAGTGACATGCTATCTGAGGAATCAGATAGTAGGGTGCTAGTGTTGACACCATAAAGTACCTAAAACAGTAGAACACAAATACTTAGAAAGAACGTTTTCAAAATATCAAACCCAAACATCATCTCCCCATTAGGCTAATGAAATCACAACAAACACTCCTCTCCATACTGATTATCACATATTATTTTATTTTGCTGTTTATTTAGTTTAATTTAGGACCTAAGTAAAAAACCCAAAATCAAAACTCTTGTTTACAAACCCTACTAAATCGAATCGATCGACTTGACTACTTGGTTTCACAATACGGTTGATCTTAAGAATGACCCTTAGTCATTGCTTGTCGCTAACTACCCTTAGCCATAGTAAAACTTAGGTCCCCAGCTCTATAAATATAAAACCACCCGTCCGATCGCGCGGTCCCGACTGGGAGGTCAGCAACGACAAGGAAGTGATTCCTTGACCGACCGTCTGGGACCCGATCAGGTTTTTGGCGCCGCTGCCGGGGAATCAATCGTAAGACTCTTAGGCATCTTGACGAACTTTTCTTTAGTTCCACCTGTAAATACCCATAGATTTTCTTTTCCTTGTTCCAACCAAAAATTCCTTCCCACAACACACAACGACAATCGACCAGATCATCCAGGACTAAACCACTTGTCTTCACACCTGATCCTGAGTCGATTATCCGCACAATTCGCAAAGAAAGACGCTCTCGCTTCCGATTGATGGCCGCACGGATCACTCTCACCGACCACACCAAACCGTCTATCGAAGGACGAGGAGGACCCATCAACTATCCGGTAATCAAAGGCGCATCTTTCGAACTTAAACACCACATCATTCAACTCATCAAAGACAACTGTCAATTCCACGGTTTACCCCGTGATGACCCCAACGCCCACATCGACAAATTCATTCAGATTTCCAACTCTTACAAGTAGAACGGGGAGCAGGATATAGTTCGTCTATACTTGTTCCCCTATTCTCTCGCTCTACATGCCCAGACATGGTTTGAGGGACTTGAGACCGGCTCAGTCACCTCATGGACGGATATGGCCACTAAATTCCTAACCAAATACTTCCCTCCGTCCAAACAAACCAAGTCCAAGAATGACATCACAAACTTCCACCAAGCTTGTGATGAATCTATCTATACGGCATGAGAACGATTCAAGATCCTTCTGAAGAAATGTCCAAACCACCAACTCGAAAAAATTGCCCAGTTATGCACGTTCTACAATGGTCTTGTTCCAAACCACCGCATCACCCTTGATGCCGCTGCTCAAGGCAACTTCATGCAACTCACGGATGGAGAAGCTTGGAACTTGATAGAGAATATGACGATGCACCATCACGATTGGAAGATAGATGAGCAATCCTCATCACTACCTATATACTCCTACAACCAAATCTAACCTGAGACAATCAAATCCTTGAGTGAGCAAATTGAGTCGTTGACGAAACAGCTAGGAGAGCTTAAGAACTAACCGCAGCAGATCCACCATGTTCAGGCTTGCCAGAACTGTGCTCACATTCCCACGGAAGAATATCAAGTTGAGTATGAAGATCCAGCTAACGGAACGGTCTACTACGCACAATTCCCAGCTCGACCACAAAATCCGCCTGGTTTCGCACGAACTTCTCCACCTAGGACACAAGGCACTCAATTTCCTCCACGAAACACCCAAACAACCTTCCAACCCAAATACCAACCAAGATACCCAACCTACACACAACAACCCTAACTTACCTACAACCAACCCTTATCCTTAACCGCACCAGATGTCAGCCCACCTAGTGCTACCACAAAGACCATTGTGCCTATCACTAGTCAAGATGATAATCTCACCAAATTTATCGAGGGTCGGACACAATTTAATCAGAGAACCACCGCCAGACAAGACCAGACTGACTTGTTCCTTAGAAACCAACTCTCGTTTCTTAAAAACCTTAAGAACCAAATCGGTCAGTTGGCTCAGTGTCTTGACACTAGACCCCATGGAACCCTTCCAAGCAATACCATTCAAAACCCACACGTGGAAGAGGCCAAACAAGTAACCTCCAAGGACCTAAAGGTGGCACCGAGCCAACCTAATACTTCTTCTCCGGTGAAGAAAGAATCTCTTGTCCCGAAGACAGTTGAGACACCATCCATACCCACTCCTGCTAGAGAAGTGAGAATCCCATTCCCTAATCGTCTTAAGCAAAGGTATAAGGTTAACTCCTTCAAGCTCGATGCTAAATTCTTAGACACCGTGTCTAGAATTCCTACCAGTGCCAAGAACATTAGGTGAATGCTTTCCACCAAAGATAAGATACCCGACGTATCTACTATTCCACTAAACGCGGAATGTTCAGCCGTCGTAAGCAACCTGCCCAAAAAATTAGGAGATACTGGTCGTTTTACACTGCCTTGTTCTATCTATTAGTCAGGCGTGATTCGCTCCTTAGCCGATCTTGGAGCCAACATCAATCTCATGCCTTACTCTCTATATGTCAGATTAGAATTAGGAAACCTTAAACCTACAAAGATAAGCGTGCAACTTGCCGATCAGTCGATCCGATATCCACGAGGAATAGCCGAAAATATAATGGTTAAGGTTGATAAATTCTTTTTTCCCACTGACTTCGTTGTGATGGATACACATGAAGATATCAATATGCCAATCATCCTAGGAAGGCCTTTCATGAACACTGCCCGCGCTATCATAGATGTATACTCGCAGACTATAAGCCTTCGAGCCAATGGGGAAACTGTATCCTTCCAAGTTGATCAGGCTGATAGTTCTCGTCTAGAGCATGCTAAGATATACACCATATCCACTGGCAAAGTCACATCCGATGATGATACATCCGAATCAGGTCCTTCAGACACATATGTACCCAATGACCATACCTGTCTCATCTCATCAACGGAAGAATCTGAATCCGAGACAGAAGAGATGGAAGACTTAGAGTCAGAAGACAATGAGATGGGAGGATCTGAAGAGGAGCAAGAAGAGGATGAGCCAGAAGCTGAACAGCAAGAGGAGGATGTTTATCAATCCACACCACATCACGAATACTTCCCTGATTCTCAGCATCCGACAGAAGAAATCATGCAGCTTGAAAATATTCTAATCAATCTGTCAGATGACGATTCAGATGAAGGCCAACCGATTGATCACTCCTACCCTGAAGAAAACGACATTGAAATGGATTCTTCTCAGCCTATATCACAAATCATCGACGCAACTCAGCCACCATCCGATATTGTTGAGCTCCCTGATTCTCAGAACACGGAGGCTCCAATAACGGACAGTGATGAGGATGATGTCATCTTTATAGATGTTCTAATAGATGTCCGCTCCATCCACCTTCGTGCATGTCCAGTTATTCCTGATCCTCCTCTCGAGATCATCCAAGTTCAGGTCGTCTCTACCCATGAAGGGATGATCAGTGCCCTCGAAAGATTTGAGGATGATTTTCGTATGATCATGGTTGTCATTAGAGACTCGACTAATGGGTAAACTCCGAGACAGAGAGAGTTAATCGAGGAAATCAACGCTTAGTATACGGTCTATCATGCTAATAACTCTAGGAGTCCTCAATTTCTACAAAACCGCATTCATGCCTTCGCGGAAGATCTAGCAAGTCAGCTTCTGCAAGAACACCATATTAATGAGATACCTGCTGCAGCCGAGCTAGAGTTTTTCGAGGAACAAAAAGTCATATATGCCAAGGTTTATGAAGCCCTAATCAGGTTCGCATTTCCATATTCTAACCAGCAGATGAGTTTGCTACATTCTTACAGGTACAATTTGGACGATGCATCTGGAACCCTGAGGAGGAAGTAGACATTCAGATGATGAATGATCTAAGAGGATTGATGGATTCCATAGCCGGTAACGACCATATTGATGATACCTCACCACATCGGTTTTACATCGACTGCACCATTGAACATCACGCCCACAAGATTATCGAGAGGCTCGAATACGTGAATTTGGACGAAAGAACACGTGTCATCCCTTCTTCCATCCCAAATGGAACAATGGTCAACACTGCAAACTTTGTCACGGAACATCTCTCAGAGATCTTTGGTACTGTTCCTCCAGAAGAACCCAGGCAACTATTTCATGACGGTCTACATGAAGTCTACTACAGAATCTTGAACATCTTTAGGAATTCTGACCTCACGTACTCCAGTCACCAAAACCAGCTTCTCCAGGGTATTCAAGAATCCATCCATACACTAAGAAGAAACCCAGAAAATCATGAAGACATACATCTACGCTTCTTCGATTTCATGGATTCTTTAAGGAGAGAACATCCTAAGCGTGAGGTTGTCAGATCCAATGGGACCCTCATCTTTGATCCCAACGGAGTCATAACAAAGTCAGACGATGATATCACCTAGGATCTCCTTCACTTGCAAAGGGTAGCTGAAAAACACTTTGACAGCTTCCCTCTTTATGTGGAAAGGATCCCAAACATCACTCAGGTTATCACCCGCCACTTCTTGAGATTCTATTCCAGGGTCCCACCTTCCAGCACCATTGGCCCTGGAAGTTCCACCACCCACTGATTCTGAAGGAAGGAAAGTCAAGCTCTCGACTCTAAAAGCAGCGCTTCTCGGGAGGCAACCCGAGTAATAAAACGTGTGTTGATTGTGTGTTAATAAGTGAAGATAAATCTCCGAATATCCTTCACACTTGGATATACCTCAAACATATTTTCAAAATATTTCAAAGTCACAACTCATCTTTTGCAAAATCACTCGTCTCAGATAAATAGGAAACACTTTTCAAAAAATTAGTTCATATGTTTCGAGCATTTGAGGTACTTGCATACTACTTTTATGCATTATGCTCGAACTCGTTTAAAAACATATGTTCTACAAAATGATTTGTAATAGAAAACATCTTTTCATTCTGAGACAGTGATTCTTTTTCATTGCAAAAATATGGAGTTAAAAGGTATATCCAACGTGTTCACACTTAAGAGATTGATTCACAAATGATGGTTGAAATGGAAGGCAAGGTTCATCCCCCTAAAAGCTGAATAATCCTCATGGAGCTGCTGCAAAAGAAAGACTTTTCTTATCGGCACATATTCAGACCTTCAGCTTTTAGCTATCGGGGGAGTTTCTTCATCCTTTCTCGGTTTCTATCTTTTTACCTTATTAAGTACAGTTAATTAATAAAAGTAATCTATACCATATCCTAAGCTTATCACTAAGTGTGGGATTCCAGCCCAAATTAACACTTGAGAAACATTTTCTTACATGTTTAAACTCTAAGTGTTGGATTTTTTACCAAAAAAATCTCCACTGAAGAGAACATTAGGGACAATGTTCCTCTAAGTGTGGGATAGCGGTATAGAATACCTTAGATAGATTTTTGTGTTCAAATAGCAACTCAGAAAATGTTCCTCACTTTAAAAATTGATCAAAAAATTTAAATTTTTTGCATAAAACAAAGAAAAGCATGAGCTTGAATTCGACAGTAGATAGCTACTCATTCAGTTAGCTCTGCTATTTCTTTGAATTTTAATATTTCTAAGAGGAGCCATTTTAAATATGAGTAAGTTGTTTTGGAAAGTAGTGTAAATAAGGTAGAAATTTCTCAAATTAAGAAATGATAATCTTAGGAGCAGCGCATGACTAAGCACATACAATCCATATTAATTGCAGTGAGGTATCTTGAGCCTATATAAGCATTCATTTTAAATGCTTCACTATTCATTTGTTGTGTGTGCCGATGTATGCATTTCTGAATTAGAACTTGCTCCTGGTATGCATTTTGAGACCATATTGGTGAGTACCGTACGCGGTGTAGGTGCAATTAGATGACCTTGACATTCCCTAGGAAATAAACCCACTTTTCTCATATCTCTTCAAGCCTAACCCTGCTGATACTCATTTTTAGTATCGATGATCCGCTTAGTAAACCCTGTTGAGCCTTAACCTTTTTGTTTCTTAAAAACCCAAGTTTTAAAACCCACTCACTTCCATACCCACCAAAACCTTATCTTGGAATTTTAAATTTTTAAAAAATGCTATTTAGGTATTCTTTTTGCTTTCACTCAAAAATCATAAATCTCGTGTTTTACTCAAAGTTTCTCGTGTGTGTTTCAAAAATCAAAATCTAAAAAAGACCGAGAAAGTCTGAAGGTGTGAAAAATTGACACCAAGTAAAATTCGAAATGTCAAAAGATTGAAAAAAATGAAAGTAAGAAAGGATCTCAAAAGGCAGAAAAAAAATAAAAGAAAAATTAGAATCTCCTTGGCAAAGAAATTCTAAGCCAAAAATATGTCATAGAAATAAAGCTATGTGCTTCAAATCTCTCGAAAACTCCAATCTCTGAAAAATATATATATTCCGTGTGTTTTCAAAGATAGAAGTCAGCTATCTTTACTTCCTTACCGTTATCCATTTCCGTTTTCATTAAAAAGCGTATCTAAATAAAGTTTTTCATAAATTTAAAAGTCCTGAGATAAGCATACCCCTCTAAACCTAAAAACATCCCATTATCCATATCCTTTAACCCTCACTTCACACTACAACCCGATGAATGTCTTGGATAATTAGCACCATCCTCACCTAAGTGGTGGAGATATGATTCTCGATCAAGCTTATGACGATGAATGCTGCATGACTGGCTTTTGAGCGATTTCATTTGTTTAGAATGATAGGAAACCCGATACACTTCTGAGTGAATTGAGTGACCACCGGTGAGATTGCCTAAGTCATGTGTATGCCAAAGATCACGAGAATCAGAAGCATGCCCAAAGATAGTCATTTCTTATTTATGGAACAAATATCTTATTTGTCTCAATTTTTTGAAATAATACTTGTATGAAGAATGGTTGTTTTCAGATATATTTTAATTCAAAAAAATCGGACCTAAAACATCTTTTTAAAGTGAGGATAGTTGAAGTATTGCTTGAGGACAAGCAATGTCTAAGTGTGGGATACTTGATTTGACATAAAAAGTCACGTTTTTGCGTACATAATCCCCACCTTTTTAGCCCCAAAATGGATGAAATCATTCAATATCAATACTTTTTTACCAAAATTCATTGTTAAGGCTAAAAATAAGGCATTGCTTCCAAAATCAAGTAAAATGGCTAAATAACGTACAAAACAAAGCATAAACGATACAGTCACGTTCTACAAGCACTTTTTAGCATATTACCTTGAAAATATTCTATGATTAGTTCATTATGATCTTCAGGTAATTACAATCACGTGGATATAAAGAACGCTAAAAACGGATCAAGAATGAAGAAGTTATGGCCAAACGAAGATCGACCAGTGCACGAGACTTACGATCCAGCACACAAGGCAATGACCACGGGCTACACACCCCTACAGGGGTCGTATACCACCCTCTAGGGGTCGTATACGCCCCCATAGAGGCCGTATACCCCCTCTTTGGGGCCGTATACCCCCCTGTAGGGGTGGTATACCCCCTCTACGCTGCCGGATATGCCCCATTTGCTACCGAATACGCCCTATTTGGTACCGAATACGCCCTATTTAGTATAGAATACACCCCTTTTGGTGTCGAATTCTATAGCTAGGGGGTGTATTTCAGTGTTAAAATGGAGACAGGGTGTTAAGTGTAAAATCGATTCTTGGATGACTATAAATAGAGGCTTAAACCTCCTCATTTCTCACCATTCACCATTCACACCATTGTACAACACATTTCACTACTTTCACTTTCTCTCTAGTTTAGGTTAGTTAATTAGTAGTTAGTTCCTCGTTAATATTTAACGGGACTAACGGAGGGGCTATTTTGTAATATTTGTTGAATATATTTGGAGGGGTGCTTTTGTAATATTCGAGGCTCTGCTCGTTGTAATCTTTCAGCTTATATTCCAATTACGCATTTATTACGGTTATCTCTTTCCTTATCTAATATAATGCATATTATTGTTATTATGCTAGATTTAGGATTCGTTGTCATGATTAGTGAGTAGTTATCTTGTGTGTTTGTTGTAATGTAGTTAGCTGTTATAATTGGGGATGATGTTAACTTAAATATATAACCGAAAACAATGTCTATTTAACTTTTCATCTATGATTATAAAATTTTCATCAAACTATCACCTTTCCTCCAATAAACGTGGTTAAAATCCTAAAAGACAAGGAGTCGCGAGCCTTGTTCCGAGGGTAATTAATTATCTGTGCTCTCTATGCATGGTCGGATTTCGAAGCTTTGGAAATACCTCTAAACCAAATGTATAGTAACGTGAATAAATCAGGGATTTATTGGGTAATATTAAGTGAGGGTTGGGTTTATATCATAGATGGGTATTGTTGATGCATTTTGATGTGTCTGTCAGTTGGTCTAGTTAGAGTTTGTAATTAGTTTTGTATTTCCTGACTCCTGCGACATTGTCTGTAATGTCGCAGGTGCGACGTCAGGTTTTAGGCTTGCGACATTGTCTATGTCGCATGGGCCTGGGCCTGTGACATTGTGTGTAATGTCGCAGGAACCAACAGTTTTGTATAAATATGTTTTACGTATTCAGTTTTAGGGTTGACAAAAAACCCTAAACGTAATTTGTCGAAATCCTCTGTAAACTGATCGATTATAATCAATAATATAACGTTAGGTTTGATTCGTATTGCATTTGATTATTTGTTTAGTTGTGTTCATTATCTAATTGTTAATTCCACAAACAATTGGATTGACTCGTTCTGTTGAGATCCACGTACAAGGGACCTACAACTGGTATCAGAGCAGAAAAAGCTCGTTTTTGGAATATCGGATCGAGTTTGGATCGATAAAGGTAGTATTCATATTGTTTTTGTGAATATTACGTTTGTTATTTGTGTTTACAGGTGTTCGATCGTGTTTACTCGGATTTTCTGAAGGTTTTCGTCGTTTATGGTTCGTGGAAATCGATTAGGGTTCAAAATTTTTGTCTTTAGGGTTTTTGGCCGCAGTTGTTTGTGACTTTGCGACATTAGCTTCGACATCATCTGCGACGTCGCCTGCGACATAATTATTTTTGACCTAATTGGTCTTTGCGACGTAGTGTTGCGACATCGTTAGCGACGTCGTTATTTTGATCTTAATTGGTTATTGCGACATCGTGTTGTGACATCACGTTGCGACATCGTGTGACTTTGCGACAACAGTTGCGACATTAGACTCTACGTCGCAAATTTTGGTTCTTAATTGAATCCTAAGCATTCTGCGACATTAATCACTACGTCGCATAGATCTTGTGCGACATTACTTCTATTGTCGCAAGTTTCAGACTGTGATTTAATTTAAAGATTATAAATGGCCGCTGATAAGGAAGATATTAGAGGGATTAGGGAGATGATCAAACAGGGAAATGATATAGGTTCTAGCAATAAACCTCCGTTGTTCACTGCAAATATGGACTATGCGTACTGGAGAGACAGATTTGAACAGTTTGTAGACTTTCATTGTCTAGAACTTTGGGGTCCACTAAAACAACGATATGTGGCTCCGGTTGCTGAAGGAAACTATCGTGGAATTCCTCCAGCAAAAACATACAATGCCATGACACCTCAAGAGAGAAAGGAACTTGAAATAGAAAGAAAGGCTCACTCCGCCATCTGTATGTGTTTAACAAAGGATGTTATGAGACACTTTAAAACTCATGACATAACTTATGATTTATGGAAAGCAATCGAAACGAGGTGCGGGGGCAATGAAAAGTACAAGGAGGCTAAGTTGGAATTAATCAAGAAGCAGTATGATCTGTTTGATATCTTTCCTAATGAGACTACTTCTGGATTATTCACCCGATACTCACAATTGGTTAGTGAGTTAATTGAAGGAGGATACAATCTCACTGCACTTGAGATAAACAAGAAACTGTTGGATGTGTTGCCAAGTGCCTGGGATGTGAAGGTCCAATTCTTGAAGGAAAATCAAGAATTAGCTAGGATGACTTTGGACCAATTGATAGGTGTTCTTCAAGCTCAAGCTATGGAGTTGAAGAAGAAAGAATGCAAGTCAAGTGGATTTGTACAAAATCCCACACTATATGGAGGACAAGTCAATTCTGGCAAGAGTTATGGTGGAATGGCATTCATGAAAGATACCAGTTCACCATCTTATTCAACTGGGGCTCAACATGCAGCCTACATTTCTGGTACATCTCAAGGATCACAACAGCAGGTTCCAGTCTCACCAGCTATACAAGAGCAAGCTGCCATTTATACAGCTTTTCTAAGCTCTTATAAAGATTTGGTTACTCAACCAAACACCACGTTGGAAATGACAAAAGAGGATTATAGTCAGCTAGACGACGATGATCTAGAGCAAATGGATTTAAACTGGAACATTGCTATGATCTCAAGGAGGGTTCAAAAGTTCTTGCAGAGGACGGGACGCAAGAGCTTAGAAGGAAATGGGAAAACGGGATTTGGTTTTGATAAAAGAAAGGTCCGATGTTATAACTGCCAGAATTTGGGTCACTTCGCTAGGGAATGCGAGAAACCCAAAATGCCACCATCAGGTCTTACTAAGCCTGATCCTCTAAAGGTGAATGAGAAAGAAGAAGTCAAGTCGTTGGCTACGGACAATGCTTTGGTCGTTTTGAGCCGACTGCTTCAGACTGGAGTGTTCAGGCTGCACAATTTCAACAGTGTCTGATGGCTCACATCACACCTGAGGTACAAAATGAACCAATTGAGCCTTTTAATTGTGTTACTTGTATTCAATTGACTGAATCTCTTGAGGTCTATCAAAAGGACAATTTAGACTTGCGGGAAAAGGTTGTAAAACTTACAGAATCTAACAGGTTTTTGCAAGAAAATGAAAAAATTTATGAAAAACATATTGCGGCTCACAAGTTAGACACTCAAACTTTTAAAGCAAAGGTCTTTAGTCAACAAGATGCAATTAAAAGTTATCTGACTGAAATTGAACTGTTGAATAAAGAACTATCTGATTTAAAAATTGAGTTCGATAATCATAAAAGCAAAATCTTAGGTTCTTCATCCGCAACGTTTGTCTTTAATGAAATCGTTAACAAGCAAGGGACAGGCGGTAAAAAGAAGGAAGGAGTTGGTTATAACCAAGTACCACCACCTTCTCATGCCGAATATTGTCCTGCGCCTGTTAAGGAAGGCCTTGAAGAAATTCCAGTTGATTATACAAAGCTTTATGGTATTAAAGCTAAAGAAGCTAAGCAAAACAAACTGACAAAGGAGAAAACCAAAAGGCCAGAGTATCCCTTGCCTCTGTTTGTTAAGCCTAAATGTGAATCTCCAGTTAGTATTGAGGAGATTGTTGAGATTGAGGACATTACTGACCAGGAGTATCCTGAATTTAAGAAGGTTGAAGTTAAACCTGAAAAAGTGGCTTTAAACGATGAACCTGCAATTAAGGTTCAAACTAAAAAGGGAAAATACAAGGTTTTAAATGCGAAACCACAAACTTTACAGTCACCTGTAAAGATTTTGAAACATAAATTTATAAATGAAAAAGTTTCTTGTGACAAACCTTCCACTTCAACCTTTCAACCAAAACAAGCATTTTCTAAGACGTGTACGCAATGTTCATGTTCTAGAAATGTTTCCCCACATCCTATGGTAAGTCCTCAGCCTCAACCATTTGTTGAGAATCATTCTTGTTTCTACTGCAAGAGACAAGGACACTTGATTCGTGAATGTCCCAAACTTTCTCATCAGCACTATGGGAGAGAGATGCCTAGGACAATAGTTTATAGAAATTCTTTTTCAAAATCTCCACTTAGGTATTATTAAAACTCTCCCAAGCCTGCTGAGAAGACGAGTAATGTTGGGCAAAATTCTTTGCCAAAGCCAAAGCCCGACATTACTCCTAAGCCAAATTCCGAAACATCTAAAGTTTGGAAAAGAAAAGAGTCTACTGTGGACTCTAATGTCGTCAACAATAACACAGTGGATACAAATTCTGATTTGTTTAAAAATAAAATTCTATCTGATGTGCTTATTGTTGATGACTCCAGTAGACCTAAGTCTGTAAAGGCTTAGGTCACCATTTCTCACTAATCTCCTTATTTTGTGTGTTACGGCAGTCTGAATGTGTGAAAGATAGCGAATGGTTCATGGATAGCGGCTGCTCGCGACACATGACTGGCGATGTGTCTCTACTTGTGGATATTAAACCATACGCAGGAGGACATGTGGCCTTTGCAGGAGATACGGGAGGAACGATTTCTGGTAGAGGAACGCTAACAAATGGGAAGGTTAGCTTTGAGAACGTAAATTATGTGGCAGAATTACAACACAACTTGCTGAGCGTTTCATAAGTTTGTGATAAAGACTATACCACGTCATTTACAAAGACTAAATGTGTTATACTGAAGCCAGGGTATGTCATTCCCGAGGAATGGGTGTTAATGCGTGCACCTAGAAGAAATGACACCTATGTGATGAATATGAGAATTGTGGAGACTACAAGCGAATTTACTTGTCTACTCTCAAAGGCTTCTGAAAAGGAATCACTCCTTTGGCACAGACGGATGTGACATATTCATTTCCGTAAAATGAATTTTCTGATTAATAATGACATAGTGAGGGGAGTTCCAAAAAAGTCTTTTGCTTTGAAGGATGACTATATTTCTTGCCACAAGGGCAAACTCCATAAGAAGTCCCATAAGTCTAAGGTTGTGAATTCCATTGCTGCTCCATTGGAACTATTACATATGGATCTTTTTGGCCCGGTTTCCACGAAAAGCATTGGTGGTCGGTCTTACTGTTTGGTAGTTACTGATGACTACTCAAGGTTTTCGTGGGTTTATTTTCTTGCTACAAAGTATGAGACAGCGGGAATTCTGGTTTACTTGTTGGATAAGTTGGCAAATTTGTGCAACTTAAAGGTGAAGAGACTGCGAAGTGATAATGGAATCGGGTTCAAGAATTTAACTCTCGAGCTATTATGTGCTTCAAGAGGCATTGATCATCAACTCAGTGCTCCAAGAACTCCTCAACATAATGGAGTTGCAGAACGAAAGAATAGAACCATCATCGAGACAGCTCGAACTATGTTAGCAGATTCAAAGTTGCCTATCATTTTCTGGGCTGAGGCAGTTAATACTGCCTGTTACGTTCTGAATCGGGTGCTCTTGGTTAAGAAGAAGAACAAGACATGCTATGAGCTTTTCAATAACCGCAAGCCAAACCTGCAGTTTCTAGAGCCGTTTGGGTGTCCATGCATGATTATGGTTACAAAAGAACGTGTCTCTAAGTTTGGTGATAAAGCTGTTGAAGGGATCTTTCTTGGATATTCAGTCAATTCTCCAAACAAAAGAGTCTACAACAAATCAGATAGAGGAACATTTTGAGGTAAAGTGTTTAAGGTATACGGAACCTCCTCAAGGTACAGGTGCGGATTGGTTTTTCAACTATGGTAAACTCTTTAACTCTTTCAATATTCCGGAAGAAGATGATACAGAAGAGTTGGTTACCTTGCTTCATGGAATCAATATTTCTCAAGAAACATTTGGTTCTCCTTCTAAACCATCCGATCCAAAACCTGATGCGACACCCAACCAATCTTCTCCAACACCTGCATCTACACCTTCACCAACAACCACACCTACACCTAAACCACCATCTTCTGATATTCCTTCTACTTCGGGAACGATCAATGCAATGGATCTTCCTGATGATCCAGACATGCCTCCTTTAGAGGAAGATGGAGAAGAAGAAGAAATGGATCATTCTCATCTCGTTACTGATGAAGCAGATGAAGAAGAAACTCCTATCACTGAAGGAGATTTGAACAACTTGGGTTTGACTCTTGTGCCGGATGTCATTGCAGTTACTCGTGTACATAAGGATCATCCCATTGAGAATATAATTGGTGATCCTCACTCTAAAGTTCAAATGAGAAATCAAGCAAAGCAAACTGCTGAAGACAAGCAAACTTCAGCTGAACAGGCTTTGGGCCTCATGGCAACCGTCAAATCATGCCATCTTTCTGAAATTCAACCTAAAAAGGTTGAGGAAGCATTGAAAGATCCATCGTGGGTCGAGGCCATGCAAGAGGAATTGCAGCAATTTAAGAAGCTGCAAGTTTGGGAAATCGTGCCATTACCCAAAGGTGCTCATCTTACGGGCACTCGTTGGGTATATAGAAACAAGATGGATGATAGAGGTGTGGTTATTCGGAATAAAGCGCATTTGCTAGTTCAAGGATTCAGTCAAATTGAGGGTTTGGACTATGATGAAGTATTTGCCCCTATTGCTCGATTGGAATCTATTAGGATTTTCTTGGCATTTGCTTCCTTCAAAGGCTTTCGAGTTTACCAACTTGATGTGAAATGTACGTAAAACAACCTCCAGGCTTTGAAGACCCTGCGCATCCTAATCATGTGTGCAAACTGAGCAAAGCTTTGTATGGTCTTCATCAATCGCCAAGACTTTGGTATGAGAGGCTTACTACATATTTGTTGAAGAATGGTTTCACGAGAGGCCAAATCGATAGCACACTTTTCACCAAAGGAGAGGGAGAAGATTTGCTATTGGTGCAAGTTTATGTGGACGACATCATATTCGGTTCTCCAAATGAGGATTTGTGCAAGGAATTTGAGGTTCTAATGAAGTCTGAGTTTGAGATGATGCATTTTGCTGTGTCTGTCAGTTGGACTAGTTAGAGTTTGTAATTAGTTTTGTGTTTCCTGACTCCTGTGACATTGTCTGTAATGTCGCAGGTGCGACGTCAGGTTTTGGGCTTGCGACATTGTCTATGTCGAATGGGCCTGGGCCTGCGACATTGTGTGTAATGTGTAGGACCCCTGTACCGGACCTAACTGAATCCCTAATAATCAAACGTAGTGCGGAATCCCACGATTGATAACAAAACGTTAAACGATTAAACAACTAATCAAACACAAAGTATATGAATTGTATACCAAAAGTCGATCAGCTTGTATTGAATAAAACGATTACAATATACTCTCTGATCTCACAAATTCCTCAACCTTAACCAATGAGCCGTATGTGTCTATTTATACTAAACCTAATCTGACCTTTGTGACACAAGCTGTGTCGCCAAGCCGACTCATGCGACACAAGATGTGTCGCCAGGTTGAGTATTGCGACACAAAGACCTTGTGTCGCCAAAACACAAAATGTAATTAATACAAACGTTATCACTAACGTAATTACATAACAAACGCATTACAGACTTAGACCAACTGACAGACACACTAAGATGCACCAACAAACTCCCCCGTGTCTTCAGCTTGGTCTTCAAAATTTCTTCAATTAAGCCCAGCCTGCAGGAAACCTGCCTCCAGCATGAATCCCATGCGTAACACACACAGTCACAACTGTCTGGAATTGTCTAGCTAGAATCGAATTCACAACATTTCTTACGTTGAAGCGAATTGGATTATCAAACAACTTCCTCAAGTCTTTCTGACAAATTGATCAAGCTCATAGGATCAAAAACTTTAAATTGAGCTTTCTTCAAACCATAAAGCGAAGTTCTTTTTGGATGCTCAAATTCTGGAACAAAAATGAACACAGCTTCGCCTGTATGAGGATCGAGTTCCCAATGATGAAATCTTCTTAGAAAGTTAAAGGGAACTGTCTCCAATGGAATCTCATTTAAACAATCAGCTGGTGGATAGTGTACTTTGCAGATTGGTTGTCTTGTCACTGGATCAAGTTTCTTCTTGAATATGAATCTCGTACCAAGCGTCGGTTTTATAAAATTATATCTTTTGCTCTTCACTTCATGACGCAAAACCGTTTGTACAAAATCAGCTCTTGAATCCCTAGTTGGATTTATCAGTTCCAGTTGAGCTAGACGATTTATTTCTCCCTTTGGCAATGTACTCAGCTTCTTGAATGATCTTTTGAAATACTGAATACCATCGCTTCTTTTAATCATGAAAATACCTTTGTAGGTTTTCCAGCTTTTAATAATTCCTGTATAATTCCCACTAACCTTATATGTCTTGCAAGTAACAGGAATAGATTCACCAGGAATAAAACTTATCACAGGCTGCTCAGAGGTTGAAGTAGAAGCAGTATCAGAAGCCGGTGTAGTTTCTGGAACAGTTTGCGAAGTTCCAGTTGGCTCTGCTTCATCTTCCGAAGAATCGATCTCGATTGTCGGAGCATCATCATAGAATTCATCAGGACGCATCTCCTCTTCTTCAATCTCGACATCATCATTTATTTCAAATTCAGGTTCAGATGCCTGATTTACCTCATTAACCATTTGCTGAATAAAAGATAGATTAGCATTTGAAAAATCTACAACTAACGGTCTTGGTTGACCTGGAATGTCATCGACAGAGAAATAATCCAAACGAAGAGATTCATTATTATCAGAAATATTTACATTATCATCTACATTGTCAGTCTGTGTTCCGGCTGAAGCCCTAGATGTTGTTTCTATGGCACGCAGGCCTGACTCCCCCGGAACGACAGCTAGGGATTCTAGTTCTAAAACCCTAGTATTCAAAGAAGGAACCAAAGTTGCTTGTTCTTCTAACACCTTAATCTGAGCAGCCTGAACCTCCAACACCGATGCCTGAGACTGAATCATTTTAGCTTGATTATCCATGGTCTGCTGCATCTGATCCATTCTTTTCAACAATTCCTCGATAACCGAAGGCAAAAGTTGAATGGGAACCTCAACACGGGGAATGTCAACCCGTGGCCTCGAAGACGACATAGAAGTACGACGAATAGACTGAGGTGGAACCCAATCTTCATCATCAAGATCAGCACTTCTTGGTCGTTTGCCCTGATCAGGGCGAACATAACTCGTATCTGAACGAATACGACGTTGTATACTTTTGAACCGACGAGGATCAAAGTGTTGGATATTCCTCAACGCATCTCCGGAGGGGATATCCCTTGGAGAAGTCTCGGGAGTAGAGCCTCCATCTGAATCTTCAACAACTGGATCTTCAAGATTAGGTTGATCAGCCTGTTCTCCAGCCTGGAAATTCTCAATTTCCTGTAACAGATCATCGACCTGTATTTGAGCATCATGGAGGTGTAATTCCTCCTCCTGAATTCCCTGCCCAGGTGCAGGCAAAACGTCCATAAAACCGTCATCGGGCGGCGCAACATAAGCCTCATTGATTATGTGCCCAAACAACGGAAAGTTGTTATTCGCGTTCGCACCAGCCGCACAAACCGTCTAGATTCGGACGTTCATGGGAGTAGGACGCAAGCGTTCGCGAGCATTCTGCGGAAGGCCGGGAAGCTGATTGTCAAGAAAAAGCTGAATGAAGCGTGGATATAAATTCCAACGCTTATCCCCGGCGTTAAGATTATCCACCATTGCTCTAAAGATATACCCAGAAAAATTGAAGGGCTTGTTGTAGATCAAAGCAACATGGCGGAAGCCGTAGAATGGCTAATGCCGTCAAAACCTGTCTTACGAGGAGAAAGGAAAACAATAAGGACATGCATCAAATATCTCCAGACCTTAGGCAGATTCGCCTTGCGATATTGGTCGTTAGGCACGCCTGGATAACCAAGGCGTGTCATAGCTCCAGCAATAAACTCATTGCCAAAAAGAGTAGGCATTTCCGTAGCATCTCCAAAATGGAAGAATTCCCGAATAACCTGTTCAGAAATAATGAGTTGACGATCACCCACAGTGTAGATAATCCTGGTAAATGGCAGCTCGGAGTTGATAACCGCATTTTCCCAAAATTGAGACACCTGGTCCTTGTAGATAGTGGTTGTTGCGGTGATAGCAGTGTGAATACAAGACCGGCGTAGAAATGCTACCATTGGCCTATATGGCGCAGCCGTATCCTTCGAATCATCCAAGAATGCCACAATGTTGTGACGTGGCTCCCATAGAATATCACCATCTGCCATTGCTGTGAAAAATATAGAAATGAAACTCGCAAACGGTTAGCATTAGCAGTTTTAATCAAAACACACAAATCAATTTGTTATTGTATGCGACATAGAGAATTATGTCGCAGATCAGCTGCGACATAATTAGAATGAGTCGCTAACAGAACTAAATTGATTGTTGACACAGTAAGCGACATAAGGAATTGTGTCGCTAAAGAGTAATGCGACGGACAGAGTTGTGTCACATTTTGAAATTAATTCGAATTTAATCGATTTCATGCGACATAAACAGTTGTGTCACCGAGATTAAGCGACATAAAACATTTGTGTCACAAATATGAGGCGACATAAAAGTTGTGTCGCATAACAGAGTGCAAAATCACATATATAACAAGTAAAGAGATCAAATTAGCACAAAATAAGGGTTTAATTAATAATTAAGATTAATACATAGTTATGATTACAAATTATTACATTTCTAAACCCTAAACCCTAAACCTAGATAGTATCCTCGGATACTATTAATACACAAAAGACCAAGATTCAAGACAAAAAGCCAAGATTCAAGACAAAAAGCCAAGATTCAAGACAAGGCCAGGCAAAGATCCGGGATAATGAGGGGATCCCACCAGACCACCAAAAACGAAAGGTAATCGATCAAGCAAGAATGCTATCACGACACCTGAGTGCACGTAAGCTTCCACGACCGGAAGGTGATCCTCGAAGTCGCGGAAGTGCAAGACATGATAGTCTTTGGGCAGAAGCAGTGAATACAGTAGTGTATAACACCATTGTCCTGAACGAAATCACCTACCATGGCTATACCATAATTGGAAAAAAAGTGAGGAATAGGCTAAACTGATTTAAGCGACATAAGATATGTCGCAATGACATTTGGCGACATAAAAGTTATGTCGCAAAAGCCAGCGACATAAATTTTGTGTCGCAAATGGCAGCGACATAAATTTTGTGTCGCAAATTGCAGCGACATAAATTGAAAATCAGAAACTCTGCGACATAAGTTTTTATGTCGCAGGTTATGTCGCAATGACGAACAGCAAGTCCCAACCCAGAAAACCCTAACCTCTAATTTTGGGTTTTTGAAAATGAGACATACCCTAGGGTACGTCAACACACCAGAAGCACGAAAACGGTCATATTAACAAATAACAGTGAGATATTCGTGACTAATCAACCCAAACCCGTGAACCCTAAAAACCCGTAACTAAAATTAACGATTAAAGCACAAATAAACGATAAAATAGGGTGAAACTAGTACCTATCGATCGAGTAGAAGGTAGAGAACGAGAAACAAGAGACTGATTGCTAAAATAAACACCAGATGAACGAAATCGAGAGACGAAGAACACCGCAGATTTTGGACGAAGAACACCGCAGATTTTGTGTCGCAGGGGTAAATTTTGTGTCGCAGGTTTTTGATTTTGTGTCGCTAAAAGTGTGAACGGAGAAAGCGACTGGAGTGAGGTATTTATACCTCTGCCCCACCTAGCGACATAATATAGCGACATAGAAGGCGACATAAGTTATGTCGCAGGACAATACTTATGTCGTAGTGCCCTGAAAACTTGAATTTTAATTTCAAGTTTTGTAACCCGATGGAAGAGTAACTAATTGGACTTGTTAAAAATAAATATACAAATTTAAGATAAAAATTAACTGAATTACGAAACCTAAAATAAAACTTAAATTAATTTTCTTTTTGGTGACGTAGTTATTTTGTCTGCTAAGGGATCATATTAAAATAACATGCAATTATTAGAAAATGGTAAGTGTTATCTCGATTATCAGTATATGTGACCTCTTGAAATTTACTTAGCATATTTAGAACACCTTTGATAAATATTATTTCAAGATGATTACTGGTATTATTTGACCACCTAAACATGTTACATCTACGGCTATGAACAAAACTTTTATTGTTAGTATGAATAATTATCTGTGGTCCCCACCATAGACATATCCCATTAATTTAGACAAGAACATATCTTCCAAGATAGATAAAATAGAGGAAAGTCATTTTTAAGAATCAAGTCAGCGGTGACAGGTCTGTACAGACGTACAACAAAGCGACATAACTTGATTCAGGTGTAAGCAAAACCAGACTTGGTCAAACCATTTTGGCGACCTTGTTAGGTATCTTATAAATTAAGACTTTTTCAAGTTCTTTTGACTTGCGTTTGCTTAACTTTTAAGTATATACAACTTGAGACCAGGTCTGTACTTACGTACAACAGAGGAAACAAGAAATATATACCCCCAAAGTATTTCATATTATTAACTAAACTGGAAGTATGCCAAGCTGTATTAAGGAATTAAGACACTTAGTCATACATCACAGAATGTTGACCACATGATAATAGACATGTATTAGCATTACTTTTTAAATGCTCAAAGACCGGTGTAACATGCCTACCAGTATATCATATGATGAATCTAATGTTTATTAAAGGTGTGGTAAGTATGCTAGATAAACCTACTGAAACATCAAGGATAAACCTTAAAATTTTCATTTTGTGCATGCACCCTAATGTACTATCATTTCCCTAGTTGTTTACAGACACAACTAAACGTCTTTTTACAAATGTTGCAACTGTGCATTTCTTTAATACTAAAGAGTATAAAGAGTGGCTATTGCATTTTTTTTTTTAACAAAAAAAAAATAGTCCAAGTCCAAAGAATTACTTCTTAAGCTGAAAGAAGCGCAAACCAATCATGTTGACCAGTTCATCAAATCGGGCACGAGAAAAAGCCTTAGTGAATAGGTTAGCATTCTGTTTAAGGGTATCTATATGGACAAGGTCTATTAAGTGTTTCTCATAGCAATCCCGTATAAAGTGAAACCTAAGCTCTATATGTTTAGTTCTAGAGTGCTGTACGGGATTGCGTGTAATTGAAATACCAGCAGTATTATCAATATGTAAAGGAGTCATAGTAAGAAGTAACCCGTAATCGCGCAATTGATGCTGAATCCACAGAACTTGGGAACAAATACTAGCCGCAGCAACGTACTCAGCCTCTGCTATGGAAGTAGCCACCGTTGTCTGCTTCTTGCATTGCCATGATACCAAACGTGATCCAAGAAACTGGCATCCACCAGTTGTTGACTTCTTATCTATGCTACAGCCGCCATGATCAGAATCCGAATAAGCAGTCAATTCAAACGATTTTTCATTGGAGTACCATAGACCAAGAGTTGGCCTATGTTTGAGGTACCCAAAAATTCGCTTTACTGCTTTCATATGAGAATCCTTTGGCCTAGCCTGATATCTTGAGCAGATGGACACAGCAAATACGATGTCCGGCCTGGATGCGGTCAGATACATGAGAGAACCGATCATTGAGCGATAGTCCTTTTCTTTACAATCCTCGTCATCAATGGCCGGTCCGAGATTATGATTAATTTCAATGGGGGTTCCATAGGTCTTACAATTAAGTAAGTCATACCTGGTTAACATATCAGTGACATATTTGGACTGATGAATGTAAATTCCTTTGGCAGAATGCTCAACTTGAACACCCAAAAAGAACGTGAGTTCCCCCATTACACTCATCTCAAATTCAGACTTCATGAGATGTTCGAAGTCTTTACACATGGAGTCTTTGGTAGATCCAAAAATGATGTCGTCGACATATACTTGTACCAGCAGTAAGTCTTCTCAATCTCTTTTAGTGAATAACGTACTGTTAATGCTACCTCTTTCGAATCCATTCTTAACAAGATGAGTTGCAAGCCTCTCATACCACAGTCGTGGTATGAGAGATGATATTTCACTAATTCGTGTTATTCACTAATTAAACAAAGAAATCGGCTTGTATATTGATTTGGGAATGATTACAGAGATGATATTTCGACAAATGGTGCTAGGGTTTCGTCTACCCTAGCCTAAAACCCGTAGGTTTCTATTTATACTAAAAACACAGCCGACATGCGTCACTTGGGTAAGTGTCGCATGTGGCCGCCTTAATGCATCACTTACCTAAGTGTCGCTATGCGTCACTTAATCAAGTGTCGCTATGCGTCACTCAGACAAGTGTCGCCTAAACCAAAACACGAGTGTCGCATTAACAAAAACTATATTTCTATTAATTAACAAACGACACTAATTACAACTCGATAGACCAACTGACAGACACTCAAAGATGCATCAACAAACTCCCCCGTGTCTTCAGCTTGGTCTTCAAAATCTTCAATTTTTAGCATTTAGCACCAACCTTCTGGAAATACACCGCCTGCATGTATTCCTACTTTCAAACAAATCTCAACCACCCTTGTGAACTTAGAAGCTTCCTCTATATCAGCTTGATTGTATTGAATCCTATTCTTGTAGAGAGCTTTCAAGTCTTTCTTCGTTAAGTTGATTAGGCTGATTGGATCAAAAACACGAATTGACTTTCCCACAAACTCCTTAGCCGGCCATTCTCCCCAAACATCCTGTGCTTGTGCCACAACTGTTTTTGTAGAATACTCTATTACGGCTTCTTGAGTTACAGAGTCAAACCACCAATACTTTAAATCGCGTAAGAAATCCAATGGCAACTCCTGTAGGGGAACAGTCTTGAGACTAGCAGCTGGTGGATAATGATATTTCACGATCGGTTGTTGAGTTCTCAAATCAATCTTTTTCTTATATGAGTATCGAACTCCCAGCTCTGGTCTAATCCACAGATACTTCTTGCTGTAAATCTCTTTTCTCAAAATTTTCTGAAAAAGAACTCCTCGAGTATCTTCAGAATGATTTACAATGTTTAGTTGAGCAAGACGATTTAATTCAACCTTCGGCAAAGTGCTAATATGATTAAATCTCGGTTTGAAATACTGCACGCCGTCACTTCTCTTTATCAGAATCAGAAAGTTGTCAACATCAAACTTCCAACTTCTGATCAACCCTGTCAATTCACCTCTAACAAGATACGTTTTACACGTTTTCAACTCAGGTGCAATTGACTTATAAACCACTTGCGGTTTTGAAATACCAGAAGATGTAGATGCATGGACTGATTCAGCAATAGATTGTCCCATAGGATGTTCTGCCTCATCCTTAGAAGAATCTGTTTCGATAAGAGGAGCATCAAAATCAAATGCCTGAGTTGGTTGCCTTATTGCTGGCTCCGGTTCTCGTTCAGGTGCCGGTTCTTGATTAGGATTATCCATATATTCCTCATCCGACCCTGGAACCTCAGCATCCATCTCAATATCATCGGGATCAAAAGATCTATCCATTTCATCAAATCTATTCACCAAACTCTGCAGATATGTCAGATTAACATTTGAATAATCAGCTGCAATCGGAGTTGGTTGTCCCGGAACATCAACAAAATAATCTAACATGACATTTTCATTGATATCAGAAGATTGTACATTTTCTAGTTCAGGAGGAGGAGTTACATTTGTTTCTAATTCTCTAGGAATATCCTCCCCCGAAACTATTGTAACAGACTCCAACTCTAAGACCCTAGATGACAGATTCGTCACCTGAAGCTGGAGGTTGTCAACCTCAGCAGCCTTTAGCTCCAAATCTTTAATCTGAGAGGCCTGAACTGCAATCAGAGCCTGTTGTTCAGCGAACCGTTGCTGCAAAAGATCCATCTGAGCCAGAATCATTTGTAATGACGGCATATCAGATGTTGGTGGTGGTTGTTGTCGTTGAGAAGTCGGCTCCTCAATAACCACCGAAGTCCGCTGGCGTCTTCGATGTGGTAAATCTGCATATGAAGGCGAAGACCCAGCAGGACGCTTGCCAGGATTCCTCGGGACATGAACCCGACCAGAAGAAATCCGGCGCAAAATACGCTTGAAGCGTTGGGGATCAGTTAGCTGAATCCCATCAAGAGCTGATTGAGGTGGCACGTCACCCTCAGAATCAGAAGGAGTGGGCCCACCATCATCAGAGTCAGGCTCAACCCGAACGATACGATCGATATCCTCTAAGTCTTGAGCGACATCGGTATCCACTAAGTCGTCCTCGTTGACCGGAGGCACGACATCATCCAAAAATCCATTATCAATCGGCGCAACATAATTCTCGTTGACTATGTGCCCGAACAAGTCACGGTCGGCCAAAACTTGTTCACCTTTAGGTGCCAGCTTACAGTCATTAAAGACTCGTAAAAGCATCGGGGTTGGCACCAAAAGAGAACGCTGGTCAGGTGCAATACCCAGGTTCAAGTCATTTAATAATAACTGGACAAAACGAGGATACTGTAACCATTTGTCCTTCCCAGCCCTGATGTTTTCCACCATATTCCCAAAAATATAGCCGCTAAAGTTATACGGCTTATTATATACTAGAGCTAACATAAGCGACAAAGTCAGATGACTTGCCGCATCATACCCCCCTTTCCGTGGCGATAAACAGACAATCACAATGTGACAGAGATACCTCCATACTCTGCAGAGGTATTACTTTCAGAAGTCTGAAAGCTGGTTAGCCGGATAGCCCATCCTTTGAAGTCCCCCGTAGATAAACGTGGTGGGGAAGATAGTGGGCATCGTGGAGTTGTCATTGAACTGTAAAACCCGTCTAATCGAGTTTTCCGTGATCTCGATTTCCTCTCCAAACATATTCGAAACTATGCGGGGAACATCACCCTGAACTCGGATCACAGCGTGATCATAAAATTCCTCTATTTGGTTCATATATACTGGGGTCGATGCCGTAATCGCATAAAAGATCCTCGATCTGCGTAGAAATTCGATCATAGGCCTGAACGGCGCTGAATTCGCATGAGTAGACTCAAGGAATGCCGTAATATTATGTCGGGTGTTGGTACGGCGGTAATAATCCTGTAACTCGGCCATCTGTAAGCTAAAATTACAAAGAAAAGTAACCGTAAACGTTAGAAAGTTAGCCCGAACATTGAAAGGTTAGAAAACGAATTTTGACTTTAGGCGTCACTTAGGGTAAGTGACGCATGGCCACTACCGTCACTTACGGAGTGTCGTAATGTACAGTTAAGAAAATTAAAATCAATTGTTAGCGTCACTTGTTGGAAGTGACGCTATCAAGCGTCACTGATGTAAGTGACGTTTGAATTTTGTGTTTTAAAGTATACGACACTTGCTAAGTGACGGGTGAAGAACATGCGACACTAACCGTAGTGACGGTATGCTAAGACAGTCACTTAAGAAGTGACGGTATAAGTGACGGATATAAATAAGCGTCACTTAGATAGTCACTTGGAGTAGTGACGCATGTAAAGGCGTCACTTGGAGGAGTGACGGTGTAAACAGTTTACCAAATTACCAAGTAGCGTCACTTAAGGCAAGTGACGCTAGAAGTGTCGCAACGATGAAGATCATCGTGCACTGTTCATGTCCAGATTCAAAAATTAGGGGTTTGCAAAAACAAGGTAACCAAGATGAGCGCTAGGGTTGGACGAGTAGAACACACCATTTATTACATCATAACATAAGCATATAAGCAGTTAATCGAACGATTTTGCATATAAAAACCTAACCGTAACCCTAACTCTAAAATACAGTAAAAATAAGAAGATTAAAAGGTCAAAAGTAGTACCACTAAGTTCGTAGGAGTAAGGAGAACAACGAGGTATGAAGAGAACACAAAGAAAAACCGTGAAGCTCGCTAATCAATCGACAAGAAAACGTGCAGTGGAAGTGACGCAGGGACAGAACGAGTGTCGGTGTGTCAGTGCAAGTGACGGTATAGGAATTTGAAAAGTGGTGAGGTTGAGTGTCGTGGGGAAGGGGTATTTATACACCGACCCTTGTATGCGTCACTCAACCCGACACTTATAGCGTAACTTATCCCGGCACTGACTGCGTCACTTGAGTGAGTGACGCAATATCGTATGCGTCACTCGGAGCGTCACTTATAAAAGTGACGCACAGTTCACTTAAAGTGAAAAATTTGCGATTTCTTTGATGGTTTCGCGTTGTGATTTCGGTACTTAAATTTGAAAATGTAACTGTAACTTGGATAATAACTAAATTACACTAACTTAGAGAAAATAAGACATATACAAGAAAATGTAAATTAACAATTATGCTTATAACTGATACCACATGTAGGTATTGAGATAACGATCCGTTAGAGCAGAGATAAGGGAACCTCTTCACTTTAAATTAACCACTTAGAGAATTAACACATTCTTTTTGGTGACGGAGTTGATAAAGTCTGATTAGGGATCATATCGGAATAACATGCATTTATTAGGAACAGTAAGAGTTATTTCAATCATCAGTATCTTTGTCCTCTTTAAATTTACTTGACATACTAAAAACACTGCTTATAAAAATTATTTCAAAAACGATTATTAGTATATTTGTCCACTTAAACATGTTATACGTACGACTAAGAGGTATTTTATTATTATTGGTATGTTTATTTCGCTGTGGTTCCCATCATAGATATACATCTTAACTTAAAACATAGACCATGTTTTGATTTACAGATAGAATATAAGAAAATCAATTTTAAGAATCAAGTCAGCGGTGACAGGTCTGTACTTACGTACAACAGAGCGACATAACTTGATCCAGGTTTAAGCAAAACCAAACTTGGTCAAACCATTTTGGCGACCTTGTAAGGTATCTTAATTTTTCAAAGACTTTTCAAGTACTTTGACTTGTGTTTGCTTAATTTTAAAATATATATTAACAGAAACCAGGTCTATACTTACGTATAACAAAGGAGACTGTCAATATATACCCCCAAATGAAATCATATAAACATCGTTCACAAAAACATGTCTAGTATAAGTAAGAATTTAAGACTTTTGTCGTACATCTAATAATGTTGTACCACTTGAAATAGACAATTATTGATTAAGCTTCTTAAGACTTCTCAAAGTGTTCTGTATAACATGCCTACTAATATATCGTATGATGAAGATAATGTTTATTAAAACTGTTTTTAATACGTCAGATAAATCTACTGACACATCAAAGATAAACCTTAAAAAATTCCATTTTTATGCATGTCACCCGATGTACTATCATATCCCAAGTTGTTTACAGACACAACTTCAACGTCTATTTTAAAATGTAGCAACATTGCATTTCTTTAAGACTATAAAGTATAAAGAGTGGCTGTTGCGTTTTTTTTTTTTTTTTTTTTTTTTTTTTTTAATAATAAAACAGTACTTTTAAACATATCCAAGTCACAAATTACTTTTTCGTGGTAAAGAATCTTAGACCGATCATGTTGACTAATTCATCAAATCGGGCTCTTGAGAAAGCCTTAGTGAATAAGTCAGCATTTTGTTTCAAGGTGTCAATATGGACAAGGTCAATGAGGTGTTTCTCATAACAATCCCGTATAAAGTGAAACCTAATTTCTATGTGTTTGGTTTTAGAGTGTTGTACGGGATTGCGTGTGATAGATATGGCAGCAGTGTTATCAATATGTATAGGAGTTAAAGTTAAGAGTAACCCGTAGTCGCGCAGTTGGTGCTGAATCCAAAGAACTTGAGAACAGCAGCTAGCAGCAGCAATGTACTCGGCCTCCGCTGTTGAAGTAGAAACCGTAGTCTGTTTTTTGCATTGCCATGACACCAAGCGGGTTCCAAGAAACTGACATCCTCCTGTGGTAGACTTCTTATTGATGTTGCAACCGCCATAATCTGAATCGGAGTATGCAGAGAGCGTGAAGTCCTTCTCATTTGAATACCATAGACCAAGTGTAGGTCTATATTTGAGATAACCAAAAATCCGCTTCACCGCCTTCATATGAGAAACCTTTGGTCGTGCCTGATATCGTGAACAAATGGAGACAGCAAAAACGATATCAGGTCTTGAGGCAGTGAGGTACATAAGAGAACCTATCATCGAACGATAATCCTTTTCTTTGCAGTCCTCATCATCCTCAGCAGGTCCAAGATTATGGTTGAGTTCAATAGGAGTTCCATAAGGTTTACAAGTGAGCATATCATATCGTGTCAACATGTCATGGACATATTTTGACTGATGAATATACATGCCTTTGGATGACTGCTCAACTTGCACACCTAAGAAAAAGGTAAGATCTCCCATTGCACTCATCTCGAAAGCTGATTTCATGACCTCTTCAAATTCTTTACATAGAGCCTCATTCAACGATCCAAAGATGATATCATCGACATATACTTGAACAAGTAACAAATCATCGCCTTTTCCTTTTGTGAAAAGGGTACTGTCGATGGTGCCTCGTGTAAAGCCATTGTCCACCAGATGAGTAGCCAGCCTGTCATACCATAGGCGTGGAGATTGATGAAGTCCATACAATGCCTTATTGAGTTTGTAGACATAATTTGGATGCACCGAATCTTCAAAGCCTGGAGGCTGTTGAACATAAACTTCCGTATCAATTTTACCATAAAGGAAAGCGCTTTTAACGTCAAGTTGCTTGACGCGAATCCCTTTAAATGATGCAAATGCTAAAAAAATACGGACGGACTCCAATCTGGCGACAGGGGCAAAAACCTCATCATAATCAAGTCCTTCAATTTGAGTATACCCTTGAACAACAAGTCTTGCTTTATTCCTCGTGACAACTCCTCTATCATCCTTCTTGACACGATATACCCATCGAGTGCCTTTCGGATCGGCACCTTTGGGTAAGGGAACAAGTGTCCACACTTGCAGCTTGTGAAATTGCTGCAGTTCATCTTGCATGGCCTCGACCCAGAATGGGTCTTGCAAGGCCTCCGCTACTTTCTTCGGTTCAGTTTGGGAAAGATGGCAAGAGTTGACGGTTGCTATAAATCCCAGAACCTGATTAGCTGAAGTATCCATATCTTCAGCAGTTTGCTTCGCCTGACGTCTAGTTTGAACAGATGAATGGGGATCACCAATGATGTTTTCAACAGGGTGATTCCTATGTATCCTAGTAACTGGAATAGCATCTGGCACAAGATTAAATTCCAAGTTATTCAGATCCCCTTCAGTGGCAGAAGCATCTTCGTTTTCTTCATTAGAGAAGAAGTGAGAATATTCCATATCTGTTGCATCCTCCAATGGAGGCATATTAGGATCATTCGGAAGATCCTCGGTATTAACGGGATTTGAAGCAGATGGAATAGTGGTTATTTGTGGTGAAGGTGTAGTAACAGATGCAGGAGAAGTAGTGGATGTTGAGGCAGGCATATCTGGTGTTGGAGTAGGTGAAGGAGTGGATGTTGTATCAGGTATAGGATTGGATGTAGAAGAAGAAGATGTTTGTTGAAAAACATCGAGTCCATGAAGCATGGTGATTAAATCTTCAGTGACATCATCCTCCGGAACATTAAAAGAGCTGAAAAGATTCCCATAATTAAAGAACCAATCCGGACCCTTTCCTTGAGGTGGTTCCGTATACCGTAGGCATTTGACCTCAAAGTGTTCCTCGATCTCGTTCGTTGATTTGTTGTATACCCGTTTGTTTGGAGAGTTGACCGAATATCCGAGAAAAATTCCTTCAACGGCTTTATCGCCAAACTTAGGGACACGATCTTTAGTAATCATAATCAGACACGGACATCCAAAGGGTTCCAGAAACTGCAGATTCGGCTTGCGATTGTTGAAAAGCTCATAGCAAGTCTTATTCTTCTTTTTAACTGAAAGAACCCGATTCAATACATAGCAAGCAGTGTTTACTGCTTCAGCCCAGAAGATAATAGGTAATTTGGAATCCGCTAACATGGTGCGAGCGGTTTCAATAATTGTCCTATTCTTCCGTTCAGCAACTCCATTTTGTTGAGGTGTTCTCGGAGCACTAAATTGATGTTCAATACCTCGAGAAGCACAAAATAACTCAAGAGTTGAGTTCTTGAATTCGGTTCCGTTATCGCTCCGCAGCCTCTTCACTTTTAAGTTGCACAAATTTGCCAACTTATCCAACAAATAGACTAAAATACCCGCTGTCTCATCCTTAGTTGCGAGAAAGTAGACCCACGAAAAGCGTGAGTAGTCATCTGTTACCACTAAACAATAAGAACGACCACCTATGCTCTTTGTAGACACAGGACCAAAAAGATCCATGTGCAGTAGTTCTAACGGAGCATTTATGGAATTCACTACCTTAGACTTATGGGACTTCTTGTGGAGTTTGCCCTTGTGGCAAGAAACACAGTCATCTTTCAAGGCGAAAGACTGTTTCGGAACTCCACGAACCAAGTCGTTGTTGACTAGGAAATTCATTTTACGGAAATGAATGTGTCCCATACGTCTGTGCCAAAGGAGTGATTCCTTCTCTGAAGCCTTCGAAAGGAGACAAGTGTATTCGCTGGTAGTCTCCACAGTTCGCATATTCATTACATATGTGTCATTTCTTCTTGGAGCACGCATTACTACCCATTCCTCCGGAATAACGTACCCTGGCTTTAATATGACACACTCGGTTTTTGTAAACGATGTGGTATAATCCTTATCACAAACTTGTGATACACTTAACAAATTATGCTTAAGCTCGGACACATAGTTTACATTTTCAAAGCTAACCTTTCCATTGGTTAGCGTACCTCTCCCTGAAATTGTTCCTCCCGTGTCTCCAACAAAGGCAACGTGACCTCCCGCATATGGTTTAATATCCACTAAGAGAGACACATCACCCGTCATGTGTCGCGAGCAGCCACTATCCATGAACCATTCGCTATCTTTTATCCGTTCAGACTGCTGCAACACATTAATATGAGGAGATTAGTGAGAAACGGTGACCCAAGCCTTTACAGACTTAGGTCGACCATAGTCATCAACAATAATCACATCAGATAAAACTTTATTTTTAAGCAAATCAGATTTTGAATCTGATGTGTTATCATTGATGACGTTTGAGTCCGTAATAGACTCCTTTAACTTCCAAACCTTTGATGGTTCGGGATTTGGCTTTGAAATAGTGTTGGACTTTGGTTTTAACAAAATATTTTGTCCAACACTAACAACTTTCTTTGCCGGCTTGGGAGAGTCAGAGTGATGCCTAGGAGGTGATTTCGAAAAAGAATTTCTATAGAAAGATGTCCTAGGCATATCTCTCCCATACCGCTGATGAGAAAGTTTGGGACAATCACGGATCAAATGTCCTTGTTTCTTACAATAGAAACAAGAACGAGTCTCATGAAATTGTAGAGACGGAGGGTGTACTGGAGGATGTGACACAACATTTTTAGAACATGGACAGGCTGTACATGTTTTAGAAAGTGCTGGTCTTGGTTTAGAGGGTGAGGCTAAAGTTTTATTAACCTGAACTTTTTCACTTGTCACCTTATGTTTTAAAACATTTGTCGGTGACTTTTGAAGTTTCTCATTTAAAAACTTATTTTCCCTTATATATTGAACCTTTGTTATAGGTTCAGTTTTCAAGATTTGTTTTGCAGGTTTAGCTTCAACCTTCTTAAACTCAGGATATTCCTGATCAGTAATATCCTCTATCTCAACAATCTCATTAGTTTGAACTAGAGACTTAGCTTTAACAAACTGAGGCAATGGATACTCTTGCCTTTTGGTTTTCTCCGGTGTCAGTTTGTTAAGCTTGGCTTCTTTGGCCTTAATACCATATAACTTGGTATAATCGACTGAAATCTCCTCAAGGCCCTGTTTAGCAATTGAGGGACAATATTCAGCATTAGAAGGTGGTGGTACTTGGTTATAACCAAGCCCTTCCTTCTTTTTGCCGCTAGTCCCTTGTTTACTAACTATCTCATTAAAGACTTGTGTTGCGGAGGTTGAACTTAGGATTTTACTTTTATGATTCTCAAACTCATCTTTTAAATCAGATAATTCTGTTGTCAACAATTCAATCTCAGTTAGATAACTTTTAATTGCGTCTTGTTGACTAAAGACCTTGGCCTTAAAAGTTTCGGTATCTAATTTATGAGCTTCAAGATGTTGTTCATAAAGTTTTTCATTTTCTAATAAAAAATTATTAGATTCATTAAGCTTAACTATCTTGTCCCGCAAATTTTGATTGTCCTTTTGATAGACCTCTAGGGATTCAGTCAGATTAATACACGAAACACAGTTAAAAGGCTCAACAGGTTCATTTGTTACCTCAGGAGTGATGTGAGCCATTAGACATTGAAACTTTTCAGCTTGTGCACTCCAATCAAAGGTAGTTGGCTCAAAAACGATCAAAGCATTGTCTGCCGCCAACGATTTTGCTTCCTCTTTCTCAGTTGCTTTGGGAGGATCTGGCTTTGTAAAACCTGATGATGGCATCCTAGGTTTCTCACATTCCCTTGCAAAATGACCAAGGTTCTGACAGTTATAGCATCGAACCTTACTTTTATCAAACCCGAACCCAGTCTTCCCATTTCCTTCCAAACTTTTTCTGCCCGTTCGCTGCAAGAACTTTTGAACTCTTCTGGAAATCATCGCTATGTTCCAATTCAAATCCATCTGCTCCAAATCATCATCATCCAGTTGAGCATAGTCTTCTTTGGTCATTTCCAATGTAGTATTTGGTTGAGTAACCAAATCCTTATAAGAGCTAATAAAAGCTGTATAAATCGCAGCTTGCTCTTGAATTGCTGGTGATGCTGAAACCGGTTGTTGGGTTCCTTGATTTGTGCAAGCAGTACCGGAAACATACGCCGCATGAGTCTCCACAGCTGAATATGATGAAGAATTCGTATCTGACATAAATGTCATTCCTCCATAACTCTTACCCGTATTTACTTGGCTTCCATACAGAGAAGGATTTTGTACAAATCCAGTTGACTTGCATTCCTTCTTCTTCAATTCCATAGCATGGGCTTGAAGAACTCCAATGAGTTGATCCAAAGTCATCCCAGATAATTCTTGATTTTCCTTCAAGAATTGAACTTTCACATCCCATGCACTTGGTAAAACATCCAATAGCTTTTTATTAATCTCCAGTGCAGTGAGAGTATATCCTCCTTCAGTCAATTCACTCACAATTTGTGAGTATCGAGTAAACAGTCCAGCCGTCGTCTCATTAGGTAAGGAGTCAAACAAATCATACTGTTTCTTAATTAATTCCAGTTTTGCCTCCTTATATTTCTCATTTCCTCCACACCTGGTCTCTATCGCTTTCCATAAATCATAGGTTATGTCATGAGTTTTGAACAGTCTCATGACATCCTTTGTCAAACACATACATATGGCTGAATGTGCTTTCCTTTCCAGTTGATAATCTTTCTTCTCCTGAGGTGTCATAGCAGTGAAAGATTTTGGTGGAGGAACACCACGATAGTTTCCTTCAGATACAGGAGCCTCATATCTTTGTTTCAATGGACCCCACAATTCCGGACAGTGAAAGTCCACAAACTGTTCAAATCTATCCCTCCAATAAGCATACTCCATATCTGCGGTAAAAAGAGGAGGTTTATTATTTGAACCAATATCATTGCCCTGTTTTAACATTTCTCGAATTCCCCTAATATCTTCCTTATCTGTTGCCATTGAAGATATACCTTTGCACCTCAAAATCCGTATTAATTCGCAATTCTTGAATCAATCAAAAACCGAAATCAATCCAAAATAGCTTCTAAAACGTCAATTTGATCACCGCAAGGCTCTGATACCAGTTGAAAGAGCGAATTGCTTGGATCTAGATGACAATTGACTTACAATTGAAAGGCGGAATCAATCAATTGCATATATCAACAATAAACACAAACCGAAACGAAAGTTATTCACTAATTAAACAAAGAAATCGGCTTGTATATTGATTTGGGAATGATTACAGAGATGATATTTCGACAAATGGTGCTAGGGTTTCGTCTACCCTAGCCTAAAACCCGTAGGTTTCTATTTATACTAAAAACACAGCCGACATGCGTCACTTGGGTAAGTGTCGCATGTGGCCGCCTTAATGCGTCACTTACCTAAGTGTCGCTATGCGTCACTTAATCAAGTGTCGCTATGCGTCACTCAGACAAGTGTCGCCTAAACCAAAACACGAGTGTCGCATTAACAAAAACTATATTTCTATTAATTAACAAACGACACTAATTACAACTCGATAGACCAACTGACAGACACTCAAAGATGCATCAACAAGGCTGCTTCTCATAAACGTCGGTATCAACCTGTCCATACAGAAAAGCGCTCTTTACATCAAGCTGATAAACAATGAACTCTTTGAAGGATGCGAAGGCCAAGAAGATACGAATCGACTCCAGTCTTGCAACAGGAGCGAAGACCTCATCATAGTCCAAACCCTCTACTTGATGAAAACCTTGAACTACAAGCCTTGCTTTGTTTCTAATGACTACCCCTCGATCATCTTTCTTGATTTGATAAACCCATCGAGGGATGGTTGGATGTGCACCCTTAGGTAACGGTACTAATTCCCAAACGTGCAGCTTTTGGAATTGCTGCAACTCCTCCTGCATTGCTTCAACCCAGTGTGGATCTTTTAAAGCATCTTCTGTACGTTTAGGCTCCACCTGAGATAGAAAACATGTTTTAACCTCAGCAGAAAGACATGCAAGAGAAGCAGACTCAGAAGAGTCAGCAACATTAGAAGGGGATGCAGGATGTGTATCAGCAACAACTTGACTTCTTGTCTGAATCCCCTTATCCAAAGGAGCGATAATATTCTCTACTGGATGGTCCTTATTAATGCGAGAACTAGGAATCTCGTCAGGCACAATGACATAGTCCAAGTTTGTGAAATCGGCTTCCTGTGCCGAATCAAACTCCCTCGTATTCTCAAACGGTTCATCTTCATCATCAGACAACTCAGGAACATCAGTATATGTTTCTTGGTTTCTAGTGGATGATTCAAGAACATCAACATTTGGTTGAGAAGGAGGTGGAGTAGTAGAGACAGTTGGAGTCTTTGATTTTGATGGCTGTGAAGTAGTTGAAGATAAATCAGGGCCATGAAGTAATGTGACCACCTGATCAACTTCATCATCTTCCTTAGGCAGATTAAATGAATCAAAAATTGCCTCATAATTAAACAAATGTGTTGGTCCCTTTCCTTCCGGATTGTCAGAGTAACGAAAGCATGTGACTTCAAAGTGTTCTTCCATACGCTTAGTTGCCAAGTTGTACACACGTTTGTTTGGAGAATTATTTGAAAAGCCCAAAAATAACCCTTCACTAGACTTTGCTCCAAATTTAGCAACTCTCTCTTTCGTGTACATATTGGTGCAGGGACAGCCAAATGGTTCAAGAAACTGTAACGCAGGTTTCCGGTTATTAAGCAGTTCATAAGACGTTTTATTGTGCTTTTTAACCACGGAAACCCGATTAAGAATTTAACAAGCAGTATTTACTGCTTCAGCCCAGAAAGATATAGGCAGCTTAGAATCTGCCAACATTGTTCGTGCGGCTTCAATGAGCGTCCTGTTTTTGCGTTCAGCAACTCCATTTTGTTGAGGAGTTCGTGCGGCGCTGAATTGATGATCAATGCCTTTTCTTAAACAGTTAACTCAATTGTCGAATTCTTAAACTCAGTACCATTATCCGATCACAGTTTCTTAATTGACAGATTGCATAGGTTCTCGAGCTTATCAAACAAATAGGTGAGAATTTTAGGAACTTCATCCTTAGTAGTTAAGAAATACACCCACGAAAAGCGAGAGTAATCATCAGTTACTACCAAGCAGTATTTAGAACCTCCCATACTCTTCTTACTTATAGGTCCAAAAAGATCCATATGCAGTAGCTCCAAATGACTTGAAACAGAATTCACCACTTTTGACTTATGGGACTTCTTGTGTTGTTTCCCTTTTTGACAGGAAACACAAAGATCATTGATTTCAAAGGATATGCTTTGGAACTCCACGCACAAGCTCGTGCTTCACCAAATAATTCATCTTTCTGAAGTGCAGATGACCCATACGTCTATGCCATAAAAGTGATTCTTTTTCAGGAGCTCTTGAAAGTAGACACGTATGTTGGGTTGTTTCAACAGTCTTCATATCTAGAATATACATGTCTTTTTGCCTTGGTGCCCTCAGTAGCACCCATTCCTCAGGAATTACAAATCCTGGTTTCAAAATACAGCATTCAGTTTTGGTAAATGCCGTAGTGTACTCTTTGTCGCACACTTGTGATACGCTGAGCAGGTTGTGAGTAAGCTGCTCCACAAAATTAACATTTTCAAAACTCACTTGCCCATTAGTGAGTGTACCCTGTCCGGTAATAACTCCTCCTTTATCACCGGCAAAAGCAACATATCCCCCATTATAATCCTTGACTTCAGATAGCAGAGATAAGTCGCCTGTCATATGTCACGAGCAACCACTGTCGATATACCATCTACTATTTTGAACTGCTTCAGATTGCTGCGACATCAAAAATAAAGAGATCAATGAGTAAGGGAGACCCAAGCCTTAACAGACTTGGGTAACCCAGTAGCATCATCCACAATGATTACATCAGTCAAAATTTTATTTTTTAGCAAATCGAAATCATTGCCTGATGAATCATTGTCAGATGAAGAGTCAGAACATGACTCCTTGATCTTCCAAACCTTTTGAGGTTTGGATGGTTGCTTGTTAACATTATTGAGCTTATCTTGTTTAACCTTGGTTGGCTCAATATTGTTATTCTCAGAAGTAGTTGGTGGAACTGCAGAACCTCTCATAGATTTTTTTGAAAAATTTTGAGAGTTAGAGGTTCGTGCATCTCCCCTTCGACCATACTTCTTAGCAAGCAATTGGCACATATTAATCAAATGACCTTGTTTCTTGTAATAGAAACAAGATCGTTGCTCAACATTATCATGAGATTGAGGTATAAACCTTTGAGGTTGGCCAAAAAATGGATGTGATAAACAAGTACACTGATGTGTACAAGCAGAAGTTGAACCTTGATATTTATTTTTAGAAGATTTTTTATTAGATTTGAAATTTTCTGGTTTAGAAATCTCCTTTGTAGGTTCAGCCTTAGC
Source organism: Pseudognaphalium luteoalbum (assembly GCA_963422505.1). Lineage (NCBI taxonomy): Eukaryota > Viridiplantae > Streptophyta > Magnoliopsida > Asterales > Asteraceae > Pseudognaphalium > Pseudognaphalium luteoalbum. The sequence goes on from OY730192.1 coordinate 71,600,006, forward strand.
TTTACCTTTCATTTTATAAATCTCATCATAACCTTCACTGGTGAAGATATGATGGTCGTTGGTTACATTCTTCTTTTTCAAATAACCGTATTCTTCATCGGTTATATCCTCAATCTCAATTTCCTCCTTCAAACTTACTTGAGGAATCAACTTATTCACAGATTTAATAGATTTGGAAACTACAACAGGCTTAATAGGCTCAGCCTTAGTTTCCTGTTTCTCAATGGGCTTAAATGGTTCAGCCCTGACATCAAGCTTCTTAACTGAGTCAACCTTAGGAGCCTTCAAATTTTCAGGCTCACTATTCGATGCCTTAACTGGCTCAGGCACACTAGTTACAGGTATTTTTGACTCATGTTTAACACTTCGGCTGTATCTTCTTGATGATACTCTGTTGGTGGTGGGACTTGATGAAAACCTAGTCCCTCCTTCCCAACTTGAGGCCTACTTATCCTTACTTTAACAGGTTTGACAGGTTTTCTATCTACTTGAGGAACAGTAGGTACAAAATCTTTGATGATTTCTTGTTGAGGCATAGGCAGATAGTCTTTTGGAGGTGGGACATGGTGATAACCAAGTCCTGCCTTACTTTTAGTATCTGTCCTTTGCTTTTGAAGAATTTCATCAAAAAGGAGAGAGGATGTCGAAAAATTTGATAATTTCCGATTTAAAGTAAGAACTTCAGCCTGTGAATCAACAAGTTCCTTTTTAACAAAAGTTAACATATCTACATAACTTCCTATTTCATCTTGCTGTTCAAAAATTTTGGCTTTTAGTTCTTTCTTTTCTTCAAGAATAGCCGTTAATTTCTTTTCGGATGCCTTATAACTTTCTTTCAACATTTCATTATTTTCTGTTAATTGTGAAATAGTAGCATTAAGGCGTTCGTTATCCTCTCTACACCTATTAAACTGGTTAGTAAGTTTGATGCATGAAACACAAGATAAAGGTTCATCATCTACCTCATGAACCTCAGCCATTAGCGCAGTGTTCTCTTCTTCATCATCAGCTGCATCTGACCAGCTGTTGTCCCATGGAGTTTCTGTCAGCATCAAAGGAGCTGACACCATAGCTTTCTCTTCTGCCTTAGTTGGGGAAGGCTTGGTAAGACCTGAAGATGGTGTCTTATTCTTTTCACATTCACGAGCAAAGTGTCCATAGTTCTGACACTTATAACATCTCACCTTCCCTTTATTGAAACCAATGCCTTTTTCACCCGGATTATTCACAGAAGTTCTACCAGTTTTCTGCAAAAAGTTCTTCACCCTCCTTGTCAGCATAGCAATGTTCCATTTTAAATCCAACCTCTCCAATTCCTCTTGATCAATTTAACCAAAATCTTCATCAGAAAAGTCACCAGCGCAGGCTAAAAATGCTGAAAATGTAGAAGAATAATCTTCACCAGAAGAGAATCCAGAATTCTGAAAATAAGTACCACCTGATGGAGTACTAGTAGATGCATTTCCACTAGCATTGCTAGCTATGAATGCGGTAACTGTAGGCTTGCTTATTGATACCGGAACATCAACTCCATATAATTTTGGATTCTGGAGATGTGAAGTTGCCTTGGTCTCTTTTCTTTGCATCTCAAGAAGCTCAGCCTCAATGTGACCTATAAGATCTTCGTCCATGATATCTTCATCTCTTTCCATCAAGAGCACCCGAGTATGCCACTTCTTAGGAAGTGAATCTAGAAGTTTCTTGTTTACATCATTACGTTCAAGAACTACACCTCCTTCCATTAACTCAGTGACCAATTGGGAATATCTGCTGCACAGATCTTCCAAAGACTCATCCTGAATCATATCAAAAACCTCATACTGCTTCTTGATTAGATCAATCTTTTTCTTCTTGTATTGATCACTACCACCACATTTCTTTTCAAACGCTTTCCACAGATCATATGCAATCTTATGTTGCCTCAATTGTCTCATGATAGGTTGAGGCAATGCCATAGTGATTGCAGCATGAGTTTTTCTTTCCATATCAAAAGCTTTACGTTCCTCAGGAGTCATTGATTTAATTGACTTCTCAGGAACTGGACCATTGAAGACTCCTGTTCTTAGAGGACGTTCATATCTTTCCTCTAAATATATCATCATTTCAGGGTCATTTAGTCCAACATAAGACTCGAAGCGTTGACGCCAATCAGAATAACTCATTCCAGGCATATACATTGGAGGTTTGTTTCCAGATCCAACCTCATTGTTTTGTTTCAACATTGCTCCAACAGACTGAATAGAATGTGCTGAAGATGATGTCATTTTAAAGTACCTGCAAAACAATCAAAGATACAAAGAACAAACTGTTATGCGACACAAGTATGTGTCACAGAAGGTTCAAGCGACACAGAGATTATGTCGCAAAAGATAGCGACGGAAGAAAAAATAAGTCTTATATCGCAAGCTTGTGTCGCAAGCTTGTGTCGCCTAAATGAAGGCTTATGTCGCAAACCAGATTAAGCTTGAGTCGCAAGCTTATGTCGCCAAATTAAATGCGTATGTCGCAAGTCAGGATAAGCTTATGTCGCAAGCTTATGTCGCCTAATTAAAGGCGTATGTCGCAGTAACCCTAGACGCGACACAAAAGTTATGTCGCAGAATAGTGTCGCAGAAACGGCTGACCAGCGACCAAAGAACCCTAAAATCAAAAATTCTCGATATCCTCACGAAAATTCACGACTGGAGGACGAATAATAATCCCAAAATCTTCCAGAAAAGCGAAATATCAGTTTCTAAGCACCTTTCAATGAAGATTTTAACTCAAACTAGTTGTCTTTATCCGAGAAACGTATCAAAAAGGATTCAATAACGCCAAATCCTGAGATTTTAGCTCTGATACCACTTGTAGGACCCCTGTACCGGACCTAACTGAATCCCTAATAATCAAACGTAGTGCGGAATCCCACGATTGATAACAAAACGTTAAACGATTAAACAACTAATCAAACACAAAGTATACGAATTGTATACCAAAAGTCGATCAACGTGTATTGAATAAAACGATTACAATATACTCTCTGATCTCACAAATTCGTCAACCTTAACCAATGAGCCGTATGTGTCTATTTATACTAAACCTAATCTGACCTTTGCGACACAAGCTGTGTCGCCAAGCCGACTCATGCGACACAAGATGTGTCGCCAGGTTGACTATTGCGACACAAAGACCTTGTGTCGCCAAAACACAAAATGTAATTAATACAAATGTTATCACTAACGTAATTACATAACAAACGCATTACAGACTAAGACCAACTGACAGACACACTAAGATGCACCAACATAATGTCGCAGGAACCAGCAATTTTGTATAAATACATTTCACGTATTCAGTTTTAGGGTTGACGAAAAATCCTAAGCGCAATTTGTCGAAATCCTCTGTAAACTGATGGATTATAATCAATAATATAACGTCAGGTTTGATTCATATTGCATTTGATAATTTGTTTAGTTGTGTTCATTATCTAATTGTTGATTCCGCAAACAATTGGATTGACTCGTTCCGTTGAGATCCACGTACAAGGGACCTACAGGTATGCTTTAATACAAACTAAGTTTAAGAGGGTTCAGAGTGACCTGAATGTGCAACATGTGTGAAATACCGTAAAATGACCTATTACTTAGTATAGTGCTGGAACCACCTCTGGTGTAGTACAAACGCATGGAAGCTACGAAACGGTCGTCGGTATATACACCCTAACTTGCATTAGTGCGCAAGGCATGGAATGCCGTAAAACTTCTTAGTACCTCGTGTAAGTGTCGGAACCATCCTTTGGGAACGGTTCCAATACACCCAAGCTATGGAACGGATGTCGGTGTATACATTCTGAGTAGCACTGGGTCACCCACCAGCTCTAAATCTAACAAACCATCGATGAAAAGTTAGCAGACGCTTTCCGAATTAGTTCTTAAATGCTCTATTTGAATTAGAATACTTTATGGTATCAAAGAACGGTCAGATATTAAATATCGGTCTGTTACCTTATTCATGCGCCCAGGAGTTAACTCCAAAAAGGGTCACTAGTCTTCACAGACAGTGTTGGGGGTAGAGCAGCCTGATCTGATCAGAATCATGACAACCTGGTACTCCGTGACATGCTATCTGAGGAATCAAATAGTAGGGTGCTAGTGTTGACACCATAAAGTACCTAAAACAGTAGAACACAAATACTTAGAAAGAACGTTTTCAAAATATCAAACCCAAACATCATCTCCCCTTTAGGCTAATGAAATCACAACAAACACTCCTCTCCATACTGATTATCACCTATTATTTTATTTTGCTGTTTATTTAGTTTAATTTAGGACCTAAGTAAAAAACCAAAAATCAAAACTCTTGTTTACAAACCCTACTAAATCGAATCGATCGTCTTGACTGCTTGGTTTCACAATACGGTTGATCTTAAGAATGACCCTGAGTATTGCTTTTCGCTAACTACCCTTAGCCATAGTAAAACTTAGGTCCCCAACTCTATAAATATAAAACCACCCGTCCAATCGCGCGGTCCCGATTGGAGGTCAGCAACGACAAGGAAGCGATTCCTTGACCGACCGTCTGGGACCCGATCAGAGTTGCAAAGGTTTCTTTGATGTCGTTTATCATGTCATCCTCATTGTAACTTTTGATGACCATGTCATCAACATAGGCTTTGAGGTTCCTACCGATTTGTTCCTGGAATGCTTTTTCTACCAGTCGTTGATACGTTGCACCTACATTCTTTAAACCAAATGGCATCTTCTGGTAACAAAATATCCCAATATCAGTATGAAAGGCCGTCTTATCTTCGTCTCTTTTTGCCATCTGGATCTGGTGGTACCCCTTGTATGCATCTAGAAAGCACTTGATTCTGAACCCGGAGAGAGATTCTACCTTCCAGTCAATTGCGGGTAGAGGATAACAATCTTTTGGGCATGCCTTGTTTAAGTCTGTGTAATCTACACACATTCTCCACCCACCATCTGACTTTTTTTTACCATTACAGGGTTGGCCACCTAAGTCTGATATTGGACCTCTTTAAGTATACCTGCAGCTACGAGATCTCTTACTTGCTCACATGCTTCTTTACTCCGTTCGGGTGCCAGGTGCCTTTTTTTTTGTTGAACGGGGGTTTTGTTCGGGTGTACATTTAGATGATGCTCTGTGACTAGTTCTTTTCTTTCCCCATTCGGTTCCGTAAAGGTGATCCATCGTGGAACTTCGGTCATATCGGCAGGAGTCCAGGAAAATACATCTATGTTTTCTCAGAGCAGGCTGACAAGCTTTATCTTAGTTGCTTCCGGTAATTGGCTGCTGATGACTACCTTTTGATCCGGGTGGAGGTCATTAATGATCTCCTTCTGCTCTGATTCTTCGCAGGCGTATATGACTTTCTTCTGTTCATTCTCATCTTCATAGTTTCTCTCCAGTGCCCTCTTTATGTTTCTTGTTGAGTATATAGTTGCCATACCATTTGGCGTTGGAAACTTCATTGTTTCGTGCACAGTGGACACTACCGCTCCCAGCAGACACATTGAGGTCTCCCTAGGATAATGTTATATGGTGATTGTGCTCGTATTATCATGAAGTTAAAGATTTTGGTCCTCACCTTAGGGTAAGATCCTAAGGTCATTCTTAGGCTAATCATCCCTAACGGCCATGATACTTCCCCTGAAAATCCGATTAAAGGTCGGGCAACTTCCTTCCTAGTGGCCTGTATGCCTAGAGGTAACTGCCTGAAACAATTTTCGTACATAATATCTGAGGTGCTTCCTCCGTCCAGGAATATCCTGTGCACTTTCCTATTTGATATTTCAGCAGTGATTATCATTGGCGCTTCCGAAGGTATGATGGCTTGTATGGCGGGGAAAGAAATCTCTTCTTCTTCCCACAACTCTACTACCTTGGATCTTCGTCTTGCTCCTATCACAGGTGATCATATCATAAGGATTTCCTCCTCAATGGGCTTTGGCTCATCATCCTTCTTTTTCCATCCTTTCTTTGTTCCACTGAACCCCTTTTTTCCACCATTCTCGTCATCCTTAGAATCTTTTACCAAATGGGCCAGCTTTCCTATCTTTAGGGCCTTCCTTACATCTGTTCGTAGTTCACGGCAGAAATCTGTGTCATGCCCATAGTCTTCATGGTACTCATAGTACCTGCTCATATTCCTGTCCTTAGCCTTTCCTTGGAGTTTTTGGGGAGCTTTAAACTCACTTGAGACCTTCTCTGTTAACCAAATTTCTCTCGGGGATTTAATCAACCTTGCCCAGAGATTCCTGCCCTGATCTCTTTTTGAATAGGGAGAGTACTTATGTTCTCTTGGCGACCTGTTGAAAGTTTTTCCTCTGCCTTCATTTCTCCATTTGGAAGATCTGTTGTTATGACCTCTGTAGTCACCCTCGTTTTGCCTGCCTTGACTTCCTTTAGAGGATGTCTCAGAGTGACCTCCTTTCATAGTTGTTTCCTTTCCTCTTACATACGCGTAGACTTCGTCCTATAGTTCCTGGTAGGTTTCTGGTAAGATCCTTCCCAATTCTGCCACGAGCATTTTGTTCCTCAACCCGTGGATGAATCCGGATACTCTTTGATCTTCTTGCAAGCCTTCTATCTGTTGTGTTTCGTTGGAGTATCTTTCCATAAAGTTTTTCAATCCTTCACTTTCTCCTTGGTAGATGTTATGAGCCTCCAAGTGTGTTTTGGTATACTTACGCTGCTTGATAAAATGATATAAAAATCTTGTCTCCAACTCATCAAAACTTCCAATGCTTCCTGGAGGTAATTTATCATACCAGGCTCTAGCAGCTCCTGCCAAAGTCATTGAGAACATGTGGCATGTGATTGGCATCGTCCATTTTTTAATCTTTTCTGCCCCTCGGAATGCCCTTAAATGATCCTCTGGGTCTGTTACACCCGTATATTCTTTGATGTTTGAGGGGAGTTCCAGACCATCAGGCATTCCATAATGTTCGATCCATGGTGCCAATGGGGATTGCTTTTTCCTGATGATCGAGTGGACCCTTGACCGGGTTGATCTTGGATTATCATAATACTCCCCTCTCATTTGTGGATAAGCAGAGTTATATCCTCCATGAGGGAAGTTTATCCATCCTCCGTACTGGGGAGAATAGACGGAATGACCTCCTGGCTGGGGGTTGTATGTTCCAGGATTCATAAATCCTGTTGGTATTTGACCTCCTGCCGGAGGGTAGTATCCTAGCAGATTGAATTGTCCTTGTGCCCCTTGTTGATTACTAAGGTCAGTCACTACCTGTGCATTTGTAAAAATAGCTCGGGGCATAGCGTTTAGATTCAGGGATGTGGTTGGAGCATTTCCTGTAGGAATTGTGTGGGTTTTCATATTTGTTAGGTGTTGGTTTAATAGGGGTGGTAGGTTTTGATTTTGGATCAAAACTGGATTTGGTCCGTAGTACGGTTGATTTGCCCAGAGATTATTATGAGCCATCTGAAAACCTCCATGCTGAGTCTGGTAAGAGGTTTGTGCATTTGCACTTTCTTGTACGTTTTGTACTTGTTGATTTGTGCTTACTATGTTTAGTGGTATTGAGGAACTTACTTGAATCTGACTTCCGGGCTGACACATGTTGGTGAGTGCAGCTGTTGGCTGGTTAGTTGTACTTGGCCCTTCCATTTCGATTTCTTCATCTACGTCATCGTCTTCCTCCTCCATATTCAATCGAGACCTCACACTTTCCAGATTCATTTCCTTTATTCGCTTTGTGATTAAAGGCTCTAAACACTTCATAATTGCTTCGTTACTTACCCCAGGTATAAGATTTTCCTGATTTCGTTCTCCCAAAATGTTTTCCGACGTCATGAAACTTGTGGTGGATCTAGTGTTGGGTAGGGGTGTGAAACCTGGTGGCGGCGTCAGAGCATCATCGCTGCCGCTTCCAAAAGGTTGGTAACGTCATTACCGTAACTTTGACAAAACAACTCTCTTTTTTTTTGTTGCTAAACTAGGATTAATGGACTTTTTTGAGAAAATTAATCGTTATAAACCGCTACGGTTTTTGCTTGGATTAATTATGATCGAGTCTCACCGGGTGTGCCAATTGTTTGTACGATCAGCTCATACACGCTTAAGACTCCATAAACCTAGCTCAGAAAGATCTCCGACCAGAGAGAGCTGCAAAACAATAACATGCTAAGTTAGGTGAAATACGGGGAGGGTCCCCGTAATTCACCTCCGGCATGAGAATAAGTATCCATGGTTTTGTAGTATGAATTTTAGAGAAGAATAGTGAGTGAATATATTTTTAAAGTGTAGCAGATGAACCTCTTAATGATGAAGATGAGCTCCTATTTATACTTGTGTCATTCTTCATTCCCAAGTTATCACACATTGAGTGGATGTCGTCCATCATGCGCACTACCTCTAAACTCGATCTTAACCGTTCACCTTGATCTTGTGAATATTCTTCATGGTCCCCACGAAGATACGTTGCGCCCGTAGGTTTCATAGTATAATCGTCCGGGCATATGGGTGTAATATATTTTATTGTTAGCGAATTCCCTTATGGTAATATATACCACTGGGCATATGTTTTACGCTACTAATGTAATTTTTTATCTTCATGGCGGATTTGCCTAGAGGGAAAAAGGTGGTTACACCATTAGTCCTCATAAAACAGTACAACAAAAAAAATCATAAGAAGGAAGCAAGCAAATCTAATCACCATATTCAGGATGTAATTAGGTTGAAGGGAAAGAAGGGATGGCGATAGAGTGGAAACGTGTGGTATTGAAAGCTAAAAAAGATGACAACCCAAAAAGTCAAAAATCCCCCTACTTTGTCTGCATACAGTATGATACATACATAAAAAACGGTAAGTACAAATCACATGCCATCAGATACAAATTATTAAAAAATGAAAATCATCCTCACATATCATAAGGAGTATAATTTATATATACGTATATATTTTTCGATGATTAGGCTATGCTAAATAAAAAAAAAAACTTATCTTACTTACACCAAAATGATGCATCACGTTAATACACTGTACACACTATAATACATAAAACTTGGTGTAACCATAACAAAATTGTTGTATATATCGACTCCGTTTTTCATCTGATGATGATTTGATTTGAGACGCTTATTTCCCGAACATAGCAACCTTCTAGTGTTTTAATATACTTTAAATTTTAGTTTGTAAACAACTTCAAAAGAAATTGTCATAATTATATTTTGGGGCGTGTGCTACTATATTAAAATAGTGTACATTGATATATGAATGGGCATTGATCGAATATGGTTAATGTATGCACTTATGAATGCACTTTTCTATATACATCTATAATACAGAATGTCACTTTTGACTTTCTATGTTGAGATCACTTGATGAATTTACGATAGGAGAAATACAGCAAAGTAGCCAACTAATAATGGTTATGATTAATTTGAGTAATAATATACTGTAAATTGGTTGAGTGAAGGCTCCTTATAATCGAAAATGGTGCTATCGAATTTTCACGTATGCGGAGTTAATTAGTTACACATTTTTCATAGTTATCAGATTAAACTCATGGATACCTTCCCGTTAACAACCCGTGAACGAATTTAACAATGAGCTTTTAAAGGCTGGACTTACCAATTATTAATAATGAAACATCAAAAGTTATAACTTGAATCCAATATTTCTCCAAACTTAGTAACTTTCTACTCGTTCGATATAATTTTAGTTAGTTCTTGAATAACTTCAAAACACAGTTGTGATGGTGATTTTTTGGGGTGCATGTTACTATTTGTCTAGGAGTATACGGTTTAAAGATGTGGCTATTTTTATTGATGAAGCAACTTGTAAACATAATTATTAATAATATTTTTTATTGGTTAAATGTATTTCTGTACAAAAACAAAAATAATAGTCCATAGAATTTATATATACAATCTAAGTTGCACGCACTTATCATGTTTGTTACCCAACAATGTACATATGTAGAAACATGGATGCAGCTGTTAGTGAATAATTGAAGAACATGATCTATTATTGTATAGTAGAAAAGGGAGTTGCAATAAGATCAGCACAATTTCTAAAACATCAGTCGCCCGAGGCATGGTATGTATTTATGCACCACGATCTTAGCAACACACAGTTCATGCCATCAACTATGCATCTTTTACATTATACATACATAAAAAGAAGAAATAAATATTAAAATACAAGCAAGTCAAAATGAGCTACATTTTTGACCTTGCGGCGTCTAACGTCTAAAGAAAAGGTAGGCAACTCTCATCGAGCCAAATCGTAAGGATAAAATTATCCCAAGCCAGACTTTAACATGCATTCCAGCTGTGTTGTTGCTCTAACAGCACATGTAAAGCAACCCCGTCCAAAAAAACAAAAAAAAAAGGAATACGAGTCCAACAACCAGAGAGCACCATCCACGCAAAACATCTCATGACCTTCTGTCTTCTACTGCAGCAAGAACATATATAACTAAACTTATATATTTACATGGGCAAAACACCGCGTCACACACGTGATCAATCTGAAAGATGCACAAAGGATGCTCCTAATCTATGCAGCATAGTCAATAGAAAATTTTGTGCACTATAAATGCACAAACCACATATCAATAGATCAAGTAATATAAGATCATTTGTAGTATATACCAAACCTGACAAAGTCGATATCAGTTGGCTGATCCACTCAGCAATTCAGCATCATCCTTGTCACACCCCCAAAATCGTTAATTAAGTTTATTAGAAGTTTGCGGAAGCATTAGATCGAGTGGGGGTGTCAACGTATACAAAGTACATGCATACATATCAGAGCATATGATTACAACATAACATATATATTAAGATGCCAAGAGTAATAGTTACAAAGTTTTACGATTCATCGAATCGTATAAGTGTAAAAGTAATTAAGTTTACAAAAGTAGATTTCGAAAATATGACTAAAACAGATTAGTTATATAAAAGAAATCCATCGGTTTCAAAAGTGGCATCCTAAATGCGTCGTTGGTCGCCTAGAGTTCCATAAGTGCAGGCGGTTCTTACGTGCAGCTAATTCCCTGAAAAACATAGTAAAAGTCAACAACGAGATTGAGTGAATTCACAGGTTTTATGTTTAAGTGTAAGTTTGATCAACCAAATTGTTTGTAACCAAATTGTTTGTAACGTAACATTTTGCCATAACAATTTAAATAATGTTCATCAAATGTGAAGTTTTGTTGGGATGTCGCCCAAAAGTAGGACCTATCAGTAAGTGCCCAAGAAGTAGGGACTTTTCAGGTTTTGTCCAAGAAGTAGGACTAGCATTCAAGACGTAGGACCCACTGCTCAAGAAGTAGAGCCTTCACCCAAGACGTAGGATGGAACCTTGCCCAAGAAGTAGGGACTTTCTGTATGTTTGCCCAAGATGTAGGGACTTTCTGTATGTTTGCCCAAGACGTAGGGACTTTCTGTATGTTTATGAAAATGTTATTTCATAAAAGTCTGTTTGTATGGAAGCTTGTGATGTTTTATAACTAGTTCGCACGTATGAAATCATCATTAATAATTGATAGTTGGAAGTAATCAACAAGTTAGCAATCGCTAAAACAAAGTAAGTTATGGCAACAGTAAAAGTCGTACTATGTTTTCCACCCCTGTTCAAAAGTAGTAAAGCCGTAAAAGTAGGGGCTGTGAACTCACTTGATGAGCTAAGTATGTTCGAGTGCTAGCAAAGCCTAAATCCAAGTAGGTCACTAACGTCCTAAACGTAGGAATAATCATATAAGCGGTTGGTCAATAGTCTAACCATGTTACTCGTTCATTCATGAAAGATCGTTGTTTATTTTGTAAATTCAACACGAGACGTTGGTGACATTTCGTGAAACATTTCAAAGTGTAATTTATTGTTTCATGGTGTTTCATAAGGTATGAAATTGTGTACGGGGGTCCGGGGGCAGCGCCCCTAGTAGCGGGGTCCAAGGGGTGCAACCCCTAGCGGGGTCCAAGGGGTGCAACCCCTAGTTGGGGTCGAGCTGCCAAGTCAGCTTGGAAAAATTTTATTTTTACTATGTTGTTGTAGTAAAAACGCATCTAAAATTTGATTTCGGGTATCGGTAAGTGATAAAATTTCGAGTCTTGACACTTAGTAAAATTTGTGTTTTCCAGATTCTGACTCCTGCAACACTGAGTGCGACATAATGATTTGTGTCGCTATGTGCGACATCCGCAATTTAATGCGACATAGGTATTTATGTCGCAAATGTTGCGACGTAAGTAGTTGTGTCGGAAGTATGCGACGTAGGGTAAATTGTGCGACATAAACGTTGTATCGCATAGTGTGACGTAGAAGTGTTACTGCGACACAAATGCTTGTGTCGCACTATTGTTTTTGGTCCCGTGCGACACAACGGGCTGTTCGAACAAAATCTTAATTTTTCAACCCAAAAATGTTTACATCTTTCGTATAATTACTTGTAACATGATTGTAAGCTATAGTAATGAAGTAAAAGTGAAAAGAAAGTAGTTTTTCTTACCAGTTTCGAGTGAAACCGAAAGTTAGGTGAAAATTGAAGATGGAGAAAAAAATAATGGATCTTGAGCTTGGATCTTGAAGATGAATTTGATAATGAGTTTTGTTGTTGTTGTTGGTCCAAAAATATGAAGAAAATGGTGGTGATTTGGTGATTTTTGATGAGTGATTTTGAGAGAGAAATGGGTTGGTGTTTGTGTGTGTTTTTGGTGAAATGAAATGAAAATAGAGAAAGTGGGATGGGTTGGTGGGTGTAGGTCGGTTTTGGTCAACAAAAAAAAGGGGAGGTGATTTTGTCCCAATTTTTATGCTATTTAACCCGTGTTCGTTTACCCGATCGTTAAATGTTAAAATACTTTAAAATGATAAACTTGTAAATGCGTTATTGAATATATTTAGTTAAAACATTTTATAAAATAATTTAGTTGAGTTACAAAATTATGAATTCATTTTAATTTAGTTTGACGGATGTGTTTCGTCGCGCAGATTACGTTTTATATGATACGAAATACTTCGTAAATATTATCAACGTAATATTTATTAAATAATAACGTTATTTAATAATTTCCTATTATTAAATATTTTTATCCACCAACAGTCGTATATTTTTGTCGTGTTTGTTCCAATTGTTTTGTACGTAATTACGACCAATTACGAATTATGTAATACTACGCGTATTAATTAGCTGGGCTTTGCTAGACTTACCTCTGAAATGTGTTGTGAATTCACTCTAAGTTAGGGAATTAGCCTAAAAATGTGTGCAATTAACGTTTATAATTATGTCAAAATTACGGGGTGTTACAATCCTGGACACCATGCTGCCTCATCTAATTTATATATGTTAACAAAAAGTCGCGGGCAAATTTAGGGTTGAAAAAGGTAAGCTAAACACATCATTGCCATTCTGATGAACCAATACAGGCAACACATAGGGAAAATATCGAAGCACATTATGACATGTCAAGCTGTCAACCATGGGAAACAAATGAAGTATGCACATAGCATACACAAAATACGTTACTCGTTGAATAAAAGTACGTGCAAAAAAACAACCATTCTAATCCAGACCTGAGCATGGTCCAAGTTGTGTAAGAATTCCTGTACACGCTATTTTTAGTACAGTTTGATAACAATACAACATTCCACATTAGCAACCTGATCAGAAGAAGAGATACATGGGAAAGATTCAATTTCTTGGTTCCCATATCTGTCAACCAATACAACATTCCTCCTTCGAGATTGCAAAGGTGATTGAAGAGCAGTTTGATTAATCGATAAAGAATTATGTTGTTTTTCTATATCTTTCATGTTTTTGTATGCCTATGACTAAAAAATCATTGATGCATAACGAATGAGTTAACATTGAATGAGTTCACATGGAATGAGTTCATATTGAATGTAGCCATCAGACATTTGAGAAATGCAAATAACAATAGCACGCGATAATATCATGAAAGGCATGTGAAATACTTATTAGTAAAGATAAAAAAACTGCATCCTAAGACGAAAAAAATAAAACAGTATATTTACATGAGTTTAGTACTTACTTGTGCATATAAGTAGGTAAGCAGAATATCAGGATCCTAATCCAAAAAAGATTAATTGGACAACAGTTAGCACCGACCCATACAATGAACAAATGGGTAAAGATAGGTGGCATTTGTGAGTCATTCAGCAATACAGAAAAAATGACCGAGTATAAAAAACAGTCTAAATAGAAATGAAATGTGAAACTCCAAAAGTTAGCCAATACATCACAATCATAACACTCGTTGCAACCAACAAACAAAAAATGTGATTCAACAAATAAGTGTTTAAGGCAACAGAATGTAGCCCAAAAACAATACCCTCAGTTCGATGATTGGTAAATAAGTGGTAATTTAGATTTGTAAGTTTCCCAAAAGGTTCCTGAAGAAGTTCTAAGTTATAATCAGAAAACTCTACTGTATTTACAATTTCATTCGATGACTTTAATATATGTATAAGCTATGTAACATTTTAAAAGCATTCAACAGAGGTACTTCTTTAAAGAAAATCGATCACATATAACCCGATCATGAAACTATGATCAGCCACGAAAATAACAATACATATCTGTTTTAGTTCAATACAACCTATTCCACATAAACAATATAACTTCTCAAATCATACAATTAATTTAATCCCAATGGAAGATACGACAAAACAACTAACAATATTTGCAATAAACTGACTATTCATAATAAAAAGGCTACAAATTAATTTAGTTGCAGCTGCACAGGATATGTAATTGATGGAGCAAAAGTTGAAATTGATGACCAAAAACCTAGAAAGTGGGCATATGTTTCTGTGAATTAATAAACCTTAAGAATAAAGCGTAAAGTTTTACAATTTCTCTTTAGTGACCTGCACACAGCTACAAAGTCCTGTAAGTAATTTCAGTAATGGACACAACAACTAAAGATAATTGTAAACCCTACTCTTTTTGCCCTAAAGACAATAGAAGAGACTTTGATGATTGGTATATAAATGTTAATTTTCAAACAGGTCAGTGATTCGAAATACGTAAATGTTAATAAGACCTTAAATAGAGCCAATCATTTACAGGAAACCAATCACATAAAACCCATTAAGGGTTGTACGGACCACGGGTCACAACCATCATTTCTTCCAAGTGGGACATGAAATCGGTATTACACAACACTAAAAACTATAGTAGGCATGAATCGATGAAGAAAGAAAGAAACCCTGGCATTATATAAAGCGTAAAGTTAGCAGAGCAAAAAAAAATTGAAGCAGTTATCCTGTGCGATGCTGCTGGACGACGGCAATAAAGTAAAAGCTAGGACGAAAACGATAGCCAACTGATCGGATCCTGATACCTCACAAAATACGAATGAAGAGGAACCAAAAGAGTGCGTGTGTTTTTTTTTCGCAGGGGAAAAAATGGAGGAGAGAGAATCGAACACAGATGCAATCGTTAAAAAATGAAAAGGGGCGGCCAACCAAGCTGGGAATCAGATTTGTTTATTTTTGAAAAGCTAAATATATGAACAAAAGTCAAGATTACTATTCATTTAATAGTAAAAACTTACCATTCCAGGTAAGTTATAGAGTTTCTAATGAACTAGTGAAATGCTAGAATAGTGTATAGTGCGTCAACCATTAATATATAGAGTCATTATTAATGTTTCTTTAATAATGTAGTCTAAGTCGTATAAGGTGTATCTATGTAAGTCCATAAATAGAGGCATTGCCTCTATGGTTCGAAGAAGATTTGTTTTAGTATTTAAGTATATCTACTCTTATCTCTGTTGAAATTTTTGATTTCTGGATGTCAGATTATATTCATAATATATTTACTGTTATCACTATCTTTTAATCATATTAGCAGCTAACACAATATCTTCATTATATCACAATCATCCACTATTAAATATTCATGATCATTACAAGCAATAATTTATACATATGCATCTTTTTTATTTGGTATCAGAGTGATGCCATCCCGGTGGCTCGTGTCTAGTGTATATGACCGGTTTAGTGAGTAATGTGAGTATATGACCAAAAGTCAAGAGTTCTATTCATTTAACAGTAAAAACTTACCTTATAGAGTTTCTAATATATATCTTCAAGTTTGTTATTTATACACAACAAATGTACGTCTCTATATATCTTACGACTATTTAGGAAAGTTAGAAAGCACTGAAGACACTCCGACATGTAGAGGAACTCCTATGCTCAAAATCAAACTTGAAGATCCGAGATGCGTACCAT
Source organism: Pseudognaphalium luteoalbum (assembly GCA_963422505.1). Lineage (NCBI taxonomy): Eukaryota > Viridiplantae > Streptophyta > Magnoliopsida > Asterales > Asteraceae > Pseudognaphalium > Pseudognaphalium luteoalbum. The sequence goes on from OY730192.1 coordinate 71,616,238, forward strand.
CTTATATTCTTACAAAAATCAACTCTTATATATTCACCACCTGCATGATATTTGTATATATATATTTCAGCGAAAAGATAATCGAAGCTGCTTTCTGGGACGACAATGTTCTTTCTTCATTCAACAAAAAGGCTGCAGATTCTTTACCTCCTCCGGTGATTATCGTTGTTACATCAATGAAAATCATTGAATATCTAGTTCTGCAAAACCTACATTAGACGCTTCTTTTTTGTGCTAACATTCATATATAAATCCTTCAGTTCTCATTCTTACTTTTCCATCAACACGAAAAAAATATAGGCGTCTTGCAGCTAGCCGGAACTTCTGCCTCGCATATATATGTCAACCCTGACGTTGGAGACTCACATGCAATGGCGTCCGAGTATATATCTGTTTACTTTTTACATATATATTATATATTAATGTGTATTTATATTAACATAACAGTATATTCTGTTCCAGGTTTCTTGTGAATAAAGACGCCAAACCAGCCTTAAAGATACAATATCGCAGGTGTGAAGATACAAGCAATGAAAGATACAGAAATAGATGTCCATTAGGTGACTTACTAGCTCAAAATCCTGGCCGGCATATGGTATGCACTCTCATTCATATAATACCGTCTCCAAATAAACGTATGTTATTAATCAAGTATATAAGTTGTACACTATAAATATTTTTTGTAGACGATGATCCCCCTAAGGTGTGCTAAACTTTTAGGGTTAAAGTAGCGACACCTAGTGCTATAACCAATCCACGACTTGTGAAATGTTTTTGCCTCAGTAACGGGTAAGTATACACTCCTTGTTACGACTGCCGTCGTGTGGTTGGAATGACCAGCGAGTTATATCCGTGGGAGGGCTGTCATCTCGATAGTACTATCCGTATACTCAGTGTCTAGAGTCACCTAGCTAATGGTTATAGATTGCAAGCACTGGGACTTCTGTGCACTACAACTACCTCACGTAAACCTAGGGTCGTACCAATATGCGTTGTCTTATTCCCAAAAATAGTATGAAAAGTCATTTCATATATAAACAGTTCAAGTAAATACAAGATAGTATTTATACATGGTTATTGCATGCAGTAGCAAAAACAATTGCTATATTTTTCACCCCAAGTTTTAAAAGCAATTAAAACAGTGAAAAAGGGGCTATGAACTCGCTGTAGGTGCGGTGATGTGAGAGCTAGCAGATGAGAGTAAACGTCGCCCAAGTAAGTCAACCTATACGTAATAAATGTATTAACATAAGTACTTGACAATTTGTCAAATTATGTTAATACTGTGGTTGTTTTGAAAGATCGGTTGTTTCAAAATTGTGTACGATTTGTTGGTGATGATATTCAAAGGTTCGTTTGTTTTCGCATTCATAACTGTTGATTGTGTTATATATATATATATATATATATATATAGAGAGAGAGAGAGTTTGTGTGTGTGGATCAAATGAGAACACTTCAAAAATAAGAACGGTGAGAACACCTCATAAATGCACAACTAGCCAACAAAACTCATTAGATTCACAGTCATACATCTCAAATATGCAAAGAAAAGCAAATGCATACTTCTAAAAATGCACAAAAATCAAAAAAACGATTGATGCACAATTATCTCTATAATTGTGCATCAATCGTTTTTTCGATTTTTGTCTATTTCTGAAAATTCTAATCAATTTTTCTACACATATTTGAGATGTATGAGTGTGAATCTAATGATTTTGTTGGCTAATTGTGCATTTATGAAGTATTCTTATCGATCTTATTTTTATAGTGTTCTCATTGAAACCTTACCCTATATATATATATATATATATATATATATATATATATATATATATATATATATATATATATATATATATATATATCGTTTATTTCGTTGGGTATACATATATATAATTATAGTCATTGTCGTATTTATATATAAATTTTAGTACTTCGTATATGTATAAATACAAAAGTTTGAATTTTTATTCATCCGAATGTATATATATCTACATTTAATATTTGTCGTTGTGTGTGTGTGTATATATATATATATACACACAAATATAAAGTTAACTATTACGTATACAAAGATGCCATTTATAAAATTTGTTCACCCCGTATTAATATACAGCTATTTATTTAGCTCCAAAAAGTTAACATTTTTAGTGTACATTGAGTTGGACCACTGTGATGAATTTGAACTAAAATACACGGTCGGATAGAAGTACGCGATCACGTATTGTTTATTAATTTGGAAGACACACGCGATCGCGTATGTAAAGCCACGCGATCATACGCGGTCATGTAATAAAATTTACACGATCATGGTAATGAATAAAACTAGTCACGCGATCATGTAAAATTTGACAATTGATATATATTATTATATTACCAGAATTAATATACGCGGTTTTTAACTACGCGATCATATATATATATATATATATATATATATATATATATATATATATATATATATATAGCGATTCCACGTGATCACGGTTTGCAATATATGATCATACCATTACGGGTATCACACACACCCATTCGGGTGTGGTCTCACTACCCATCCGGGTAAACATCACAACCCGGTCAGCTAACAAGGTTTTTGGGCTGTCACCGATCGGTTACTCAATAGCTAGCCGATAGGCTGGGGGTTACCCACCCGATCGGTTCACATTATATACAACCCACCTGATCGGGTTTGGTTCCTCTGTACATCGACTCAGATTATGCTCACGGTTTCAGTCAAAATTTTCTAAGCTTTTGTTATCTGTTTAGAGTTTAAATCTTTCATAAATATCATAGTTACATTTTATGTGTTCCTTCAAGTGATTTACACATTAATTTTTACTTGTATACATGTTCAAATTTTGTACAGAGTATATATATTGTTACTCAAAATCATCATCACCAACAATTCATTTTACTATGTTTTGATTTGCTTTTAGGTTTCAATCTATCATATACATCAAGTATTACATAATATAACAATCAAAATTTTATGTAAGAAATAAAATAGAAAGAGTTTCCTTATAGAGATGATGATGATGATGGTTCTGAGATGATGATGAGGATGAAGTTATTGTTAAAAAATTTTATGATGATAATATTTTGTTGCTGCTTTTGCTTCTGTTTTCTACAGAGTGAAGAAGAAGATGGAGAGGAAATTGGGTGTTTGAATTATTGAAGGTTGGTGGTGATGTGTGTGTGTGAAGAAAATGGAAAGGGAGGGGTATATAAAAATTGCATACGGGTTTGTTTGTCAATGGGAGGCATGGCTCGGTACGAGTTATGTCTCTCAGATATTTTAGATGTTGTAATTTAGTAGGTATTTAACCTATTAATTTCGTGTACGAGTCTAATTATTTGTACCCCGTGTCCCACTCGAGTATTCATAAAATTTATTTTATAGTATTTTTCCAAATGCTTATTTGAAATAATAAAAAAAATAATTTTTATTATTTTGGTTGTCGGATTTGTTTTGTATGTTCTTGTCGCGTACGGTACATTTTGTATAAAACGTATAATAATTTACGTTTTATTACTATTTCCCATCGTTCGCATGATAATTTCAAATAATTTATTATTTGAAATAGCTTTGTGTACGAGTCCAATTATTTGTACCCCGTGTCCCACTCGATTATTCATAAAATTTATTTTATAGTATTTTTCCAAATACTTATTTGCAATAATAAAAAAAATAATTTTTATTATTTGAAATAGTTTCGCGTTCTTTCTAAACTTTGTATCACCAACAATCGTATTTGTTTTTGTCGGTTTCCTTCCGATTATGTTTCGTATAATTAATTTATAATTATAAATAATTATAAATTTCGTAATACTTTTTGTCTAAAAGTTTCGGGCACGCTAGACTTATCTCACATCAAGTTTAGTTTTTGTTTTCATAAGGAATTAACGTAAGAAATGAATGAAATTAAGTATAAACATATACATAATTTGGAGGAGTGTCACAAAAACCCAAGATAATATAACAAAAGATAGACATCTTTATATTTATAATTATCCTAAATTTCATATCTTTAATTGAATTTCATATTTAATGGAAACAATCCGCTATCACTGTCATCATTAATTTAGTTTCACGTTATACCAAATCCACCATTATCGAATTAAACATTAATTTTGTCTTTATATAAATTTCTCACATTAGAATATTCATTTGTTAATTCATTAACAAAACTTCAAAGTTGAAGTCGGACATGCCATAGACCTCGAGATCTAAGCATAAGACTAGAATATGCATGATTCTATTCTCCTTAGCTTTAATCTAACAAAGAATGTAACACTTTGTCGCTTGCTAGTAATTATCATTATAAAGACAAAATCTACTTTTAAGACTCCAATACCTCCCAAACAATGAACATTAGGAGGGTCTCAAACGTATTTATTCTTATTACTTATTCAGATATTTCTTTTGAATCATAGTATAACTGCCTTTGATCTCTGAAATTTCACCAATTGCCCAATAAAGAGGACAAAATCTAAGTCCACGGGCACAAATCAATTTATCACCACACTCATGACAAATAGATTAATATCAACATCATAACATATATGATGCTTCATTCAAGGAGTATACACAACTCCCTCGCTATTTATTGACAACATATTGTCAATTATATTAAGATGTAGTAGTATTGACACTCTGTATATAGTCCATTGATGGTAGAAACGCCTACCAACCGAGATATCAATTTCTCTAGACTCTACATATTAGTGACACATATTAAATTCACTCGGAATTTTTTCCATATTATGACATATACTCAAGTCATGGCTCATATTGACATGTTGTTTTGACATCACAAATTTGTTGCCACATTCTAACATGACGTGCCCAAATTTAACGAAATGATTTTAAAGTTTAATTCAAGTCATAAAATAACTTAACGAGTTTTCTTTATAATATTGTCATGGGAACAATAACAACAATAATGAACAAAATCATGCCTCTGATTGTTCTATTAAAATCACTTCTTGGAACGTTAAATTATCCTTTTAAACATGATTACATAATATCATTTTGAAAAAACTTTTTTATGAAATAAACTAGTTTTATACCCTTAGATATTTTAGTTTTAAACAAATATACATTATGTAATAACATAATCCAACTAGAATATTTCCATCGTAAGTTTTATTCAAAAAATTGTAGCGAATGCATAACCAATCCCATGACAACTATAAAGACGAAACTTAAACATTATAAATGTCTCTTCAATTCCGTTAATAGATTTATCACTCACATCAATATATTCATCATGATCCCCTTCGAGTGATCGCGAGTTCATCACTAAGATGTATATCATATTGATCTAGTTCCCATTATGACCTCTTGCATAATGCACTTTGGTTCTCCAAGTTAGAGCTCCCAATAACTACTATCTTATATCCGTGTTTCGGTAAGAAACTCAAAACTTAGAACAATTAACAACAAATTCTATAGTTTTTCCTTTAAATAGTTAACGAAACTACATCATTATTGAGTAGTGGGCCATTACAATTCGCGTTAACTATTATTAAAGTATACATTAAACCTTACGTCTTGAATATAAAAAAAATATTCCAAGACCAATAAGGTACTAAATTTGACGTATTGAATAAGAAGTATACTACAAAACCAACAAGGTACTAAACCTTACATTTTGAATAAAATTTATCAAACACCGACAAATCTTTAATATTTATGTTTTGAATAAAAGATTATTCAAAAATAACTTGTTTGAAATATACATTTCAAACCATAACTTGTTTGTTAAATTAGTGACACATTTTTAACAAACAAATCCTTTTAGGTCAATTTGTAAACATATTCCCATTAGGGCCCAGATCAGAGGAGAACAAAAGGTGGAGGGGAAAGGGAGGGTAGAGACTATTTTGCAATTATAACAAAATTTTAAACCTACCCAAAAATCTGCCCGAAAATTTGTTCAAAAATTGTCAAAAAAAAAATTAATCAAAAAACATCTAATATTAAAGATTCTGTCAAAAACGCTAAAAAATATAAGATGCTGTAAAAATATACAAGATGCAGTAAACATGTAATATTAATTTTTCATATTCAATAATAAAACAGAGATTTACATAAGATGCAGTAAATAAGTATAAGTAGTCTAAGAGAACATAAGATGCAGTGACAATATACAAGATGCAATAAACATGTAATATTAATTTTTTAGATTCAAGAATAAAACCAAGATTTACATAAGATGCACTAAAATAAGTATAAGTAGTTCTTTTATTTCAACACATAAAAAATACTAAAACAACATAAGATGCGGGTAACAATATACAAGATGCAGTAAAAAAATATTAACAAATTATCAATGTAAAAAATAAAATAAAAGTTGTAAAAAAACATATAATCGCTAAAAATCGTAAGATGCAGTAACTAATATAAAACATGCAGTAAATAAGTAATACTAACTTTATAAATTAAAAAATAAAATCAAAGTTTACAAACACATAAAAGTTTTAAAAGAGATAAGATGCCGTAAGTAAGTAATACTACAAATATACATTAACTGAACGTACGATGTAGTAACGCAAGATGCAGGAGAAAAATGTAAGATGCAGTAGAAAAATGCAAGATGCAGTCGATTTTTTTTTCAGATCTAAAAGGTAGATCTAGATCTAAAAAGTATATCTATTTTTCAAATCTACTTTTTAGGTATAGATCTACGAATTTTCAGATCTATTTACTCTTAGATCTAAATATTTATAAAGTGGTGGTGTTTTTAAGATGATGAAGTAAGTGGTGGTGGTGGTGGCGGTGGAGAGGCAAGGGAGTGGCCAGAGAAGATGGAGAAGTTCACGGTTGGTTACGTCCGGTGGATGCCGATTCATCAACGGTGGTGGTTCACATCTCATCTCTCCGACAACAAAAAACGCTCGTTTCTCCGCTTCTTTTCTCCGGTCACGAACACGAAGACGGTGACTGTGGTGGTGGTGATGGTGGTCGAGCGGCGGTGGCGATGATGGTGGTCGAGCGACGGTTGCGGTGACGCTGGTCGAGCGGCGGTGGTGGTGAGGATGGTGAAGCGACGGTGACGATGGTGAAGAAGGTGGCGGCGGTGGTGAATGAGGTGGTGGTGGTGGTGGTTTGTTGGTGAATGAGTGTTTTGTGAAGAGAGAGATTGCGTGTGTGTTTTGTGAAAAATGAGATAAAGTGAGTGGGTAAAAGGCTGCCCAAAATCTGCCCCATCTTTTTAGCTTTCATTATTTGCAAATCAGTCTCTCCGCCCTAAATAATATTTACACAAAAGCTCCCGCGTAACTTGGCTTGATATGGACTATTGATGAAGGAAATTGATGGTTTAGATGTCATTGCCCTTCTTACCCTCTTTAACCCTTGTTCTTCTTTGATCTGAATCTTCCCATTATGTTTACATACGCATAGAAACAATGTGTAGAAGCGTACTTCACACATCTTTAACTTAGATAGAATACTCAAATAGCTATTCTTTTTGCTCATAACTCATATTATTTGTAGAGGAGAATCTTATGCTAATAAAGTTTTGTCAAACAACTTTAAGTTCATATCTATATAAGTATATAACCACCACTGAAAAATTGTTTTTCTAACTCTTCACAAACAAGTGGTATTCCAAAAGACTAAACTTATAAAACGTCTTTCCACAACTTTATGTTAATGTAGAATCAAACTCAACACATAAGCATTTCTCAAAACGCTTAACTTATATATATACAAAATTAATCTCAAACTCTATTTATAAAAGATGTTTTCTGATCATTAATGATCATATAATCATTTTATTATGGTTAAATTAGTAACCCTCATCATTAGTACCCTGAACAAAGTAATGTTGCCATCAATCAACAAATGATTAAGTAACAATGTTATGGCGATACCTATTAATATAGGGATATTCTAAAAATTCTAATACCCAAATCAAACTAGTTCATGGGTTTAATTGAGAGGAAACCATTGAAAAAGGGTATGTGGTTGGACAAAATACTCATGCTTAAACCAATAATCTCTCATATTTATATAGGATGGCATCCTATATGAGACAAAGCCTATCCAATGGCTTACGTTTGGATATAGATTATATTTAACAAAATAGTCGTTATGCACAACGTTTTCAAAACCCTTGATAAACAAAACCTCTTTCAGTTTAGCAAGCCATTTTCAATATTTAATGTTGCCACATAAGGTGCTAAATGTCTTAAAATATATGTCTATTTATAATATTTATAAAGACACACATGCATAACACCAATATGGTTTCAACAATCCTTTGAAATTAAATAAGAAAACAAAGTTTGAGAACCTTTTTTTTATTCAGTTAATTTCCCAACCTACAGCTGGAACAACCTTTGTGTTCTAAAGAATCCATTTTTGATTCTTTTGGATATGGTTTAATATTGTTGCATTCATTTATTAGAAACCAAAACTTATATGTAAATCGGAATGCATCTACATAAGTATATGCTCTTTCAAACATGTTCATTTACGTTTTAACAATGGATCTTTAATCGTCTCGTATAATCTATATATCCAAAATGGTTCAAAGTTTTTTATGAAACTCATTCAGGTACTCATTTGTCACATTTGTTTTAAGATTGTTGGAAATAATATGACGTACCCGAATACTATTTCATTATTATTTTAGAAACGAATTCACAATGAATCAATACGGTACAATTACGAACCGTACAATACAAAAATTCCAACAAAATCAAACAAACGAATAAGAATGAGTAGAAAATAGTAAGGATATTTACGAATGATGAGCCGAGGCCCGTGTTTAACATGGTTCCCTGAAAACAGATTTGCCGTCTGTTTCCCACGGTACAACGGCCGAAGCAGTAGTACTGCCGGACTTGAACCACATGCCTAAAAGTGTTGTCGGATACGTTTGTTCATGAACTTCTAAAGGTACATCATAAAACAACATAAACATTGTTATAGCAATCTCCCAAGAACAAACCGAATGTCATGTATGTGTGTGTAGTTTTGCTATCATTTGAAAGAGTTCTCTCCTCTACTCTAATAAGAGACCACATTGTCTACTTATTATACTTATTAGACGGAATTGAAATATCACATTTTAATGATAATTAACCTATAAATTAATATTCATAAGTTATGTTAACATTAAAAGTCACCACTTAATGTTCACAAGTCTTTGTAGGTTATAAACTTTTCAACTCTTCCAACATCAATTGCATTCAATATTTACCAACGAAATTTTCTAAAAATAAACCACTAATATGCTTTATAGAAAGTTATAGATTATAGATATGACAAATTTTAGAAAAAAAATGTATAAGGTAATTATAAGAAAAAGAACATAGTTTAGGTAACTAAACACTATTTACTTTAAGTTTTAACTCAATTTTCGTTGCTGAAGTTGAACTTCAAAACAACAAAAGAACTTTAAATATATATATATTTTTTTAGTAAAGCTGCATTTAAAGCGCTACATTACATTTAATTATTTATTTAGATATTAAAAAAAAAATCCTAACTATCAAAAAATGGGCAAATTAAAAAGTCTCAAAACCAGATGACTCGACACCCTAAAGAAAAAATGAGCACAAAGAAACATAAATCCTCCAAGTCAGATGACTCGACACCCAAAAGAAAGTATAAACAGTACTAGTGTAAAGTGTAATGACAAATGTTTACTACATTTTAGCATTTTACGGAGTAGCATTTAACTTAAACGATAATTAAATATTAAATAGTTTGTATTCAATAATTCAAACAAGACAAACTACATAAGCTTTAAAACCAAATATTTTATTTTATTATTAAAATAAATTTGTTTCATACTTAATTAGTGAAAGCCCAAATAGTTTTGATTCAGATAAGACGGGAACAAGGGTTAAAGAGGGCAAGGGCATATAGATCATCCATTTCCTTCATCAATGGTTCATATCAAGCCAAGTCACGCAGGGGCTTTTGTGTAAATATTATTTAGGGCGGAGAGACTAATTTGCAAATAATGAAAGTTAAAAAGATGGACAGATTTTGAGCAGCCTTTTACCCACTCACTTTATCTCATTTTTCACAAAAAACACACACAATTTCTCTCTTCACAAACACTCATACACCAAAAAACCACCATGACCACCTCATTCACCACTGCCGCCACCTTCTTCATCATCGTCACCGTCGCTTCACCATCCTCACCACCACCGTCGCTCGACCATCGTAACCACAACCGTCGCTCGACCACCGTCATCACCACCGCCGCTTGACCACCATCACCGCCACCACAGTCACTGTCTTCGTGTTCGTGACTGGAGAAAAGAAGCGGAGAAGTGAGCGTTTCCGTTGTCAGAGAGATGAGATGTGAACCACCACCGTTGGTGAACCGGCATCCACCGGACGTAACCAACCGTGATGTTCTCCATCTTCTACGGCCACTTCATCGCCTCTCCACCGCCACCACCATCACCACTTACTTCATCATCTTAAAAACACCATCACTTTGTAAAAACATTTAGATCTAAGAGTAAATAGATCTGAAAATTCATAGATCTACACCTAAAAAGTAGATCTGAAAAGTAGATCTACTTTCTAGATCTAGATCTACTTTTTAGATCTGGAAAAAAACCGACTGCATCTGTGACAACTCTCCAAATTAGGTACTGATTAACGTATAAGCATGTGCATTCTTACCCTAATTTCCTGATAAAGTTTAAAACAAAACTTTTGAGGTGATGTAAGCCTAGCAACCCAGTACTTTTACACACAAAAAATATTACTAATACGTGAGTATTTAAAGTCGCATACAAACGTATCGGAACGAACTCGACAGAAAAATACAGCAAAAGCTGATGACACAATATAATTAATGATTCGATTATTAATTACGAGTACTATTGTATCTATAACATATAGATAAAACGACTTAGACATATGTTTTATATAAAACATATTATAAAACGAACAGAAACAATTTTAAAATGCACTCAAAGATCAAAATGAGAAAAATTCAAATTTTCTCATTCATTCGAAAACATTTGGAACATTTCCTCAAAATATGAACCCGAAATTCGACTGAAATTTGGCACCCTATTGAATGATAGCAGTCCAATGTACAAATTTGTACAACAGTCTAAAATAATGAAAATTTCATTATTCCAAATTTAAATAACGAATTAGGAGAACATCTACAGAATAAAAATATAAAATGTTTATTTTTATATTGCTATAATTATACCCGTACTCGAAATTAACGGGCTAAAAATCACCAACCACCTCAAATAATTGAGGAGACCAGCCACTGTATTTGAACCATACTCGTTTGATTTCTTTGCTCCTCCCCTTTTCTTCTTCTTCCTGAAGATTGATCACACACACACACACCTATTATCATCTATCTTTTTCTTCTTCTTTCTGAGTAAATCACAAAACAGCAGCAGCAAGAAGTAGAGTAGAACAACAAGCCAGGAGCCACATCATCATCATCTTCATCTTGTATCATCATCTCCCTCGCAAACTCTTTTGTAAGGAACTTTCGATTCTTTGATTTCTTTGTTTACTATTCGTTATACAACTTGTTTAAACATCATAATCAATACATATAACAAATAAATGTGACGATTACATGATTGATTCTTGAAATGGGATCTTAAAACCAAAACTTCAAAAACAAAATCGATGCATGGAAACTTGTTAAAATGTGATATAATGATGTATATTGATGTTATGGATTACCTAAACACGAAAACCGTTCGAAAAATGGCAAAAACATACTTCGATTTCGAGTTTGAAACTGCAAAAATGGAACAGAGCCGCAGCTCAGGAAGCCCGAGCCGATCGGCTGGGCACCCAAGCCGAATGGCTGGACCCAAGCCGAACGGCTGGACCCAAGCCGAACGGCTGTGGGCTGGGCTAAGTAGTCTGGGCCGAGTTATTTGCTTAATGGGCTGCGTATATGGGCCAAACTGAATAAGGGACTGATTAAGTGGGCCGAACTTGGCCTGAAGCCTCAGCCGAACGGCTGGCCCAAGCCGAACGGCTGGCCCAAGCCGAACGGCTGGGCTAGGCTGTTCTGCTGGGCTTCGGGCTGTAGACTGAGCTGGGCCGGATCACAAACTGGGCCGGGCGTGTAATGAATCGTACGTTTAAATTAATTGGGCCGGGTTCTATAAACCGTTAATGGGACCATTGGGCCAAGACTTGTATATTGTTTTTGGGCCAACAAATTGGGCCGAGCCCAATAACCTACAAAACAATTAAAAACATAAAACGTGACCCGAGACATTTAACGGAACGAGTAATTATAAAATGAACTCATAAACTTTACTTTTATAATAACGAACAATTATGATTATATATATATATATATACATATATATATGCATATATACATAATTGATAACAAATGACCCTTAGAAATTTTATATATATATCCACATATATATATATATATATATATATATATATATATATATATACATACAAATAAAAACTTACATATTTTCTTACGTAAACAACGTATTCAAAACTTATATACATATATATATATATATATATATATGTACATATGACATTTATAATCATATATTTTCATATATACATACAAATAAATTACACGTTTAACCAACATACGCCTTAATAGTATACAACAAGTATATGTACAATGGGGTCGAAACAACATTCAAATATATATATACGATTACATATTTGTATATACACTTAACAAAGTATACGACGTGAGAAATAATAACAATATTTCAACGCAACGTCACCAACGAATGCAATGACTTAAATTACTAAGAAATCAACAATTTCTACAAAACAAACATACTGTTAACATAAGTGATTAAACAAATCAAGCATACTCATGTTAATACATTTATTGTATATGGGTTAACACACCTTGGGCTTTTACCTGTCGGCTGCTAGCTTTCCTTACCGAGCACATCACAGTGAGTTTACAGCCCCTACTTTTAAATGTTTTCTGCTTTTAAACACAGGGGTGTTAAACATAGAAATTGCATGCCAACACATGCAATCAAACTATAAATGCTTTATTGCTTTTATACAACTGTCGATTTGTGATATTACATATTCATTGTTATTTTGGGAATTTAGACAAAGTATCCTAGTACGGACCTAGACTTGGATTGTGTGCATGAAAGACCTCATGACATGCTACTGTAACCATTAGCTAGGTGACTCTAGCCACTGAGTATACGGATAGTACTATTACCGTGACGACCCTCCTACGGTGGAGCGTATACTTAAATGTCCGTTCAGGCAAACAACATAAGTTTTGGTTGTGGTTTGGTTATAGGGTTAGGTCGCGTTACTTTAACCTGCAAGGTTTAGCTCACCTTTCAGGGGATCACAGTCTAAGTAAATTCCCACATACTTTTAGGAAGAACGAATCCTACAACTGTTAAACACCGGAAAACATACCGGTAACTTCTTTTTCACTGGTAAACAACCAATAACATATTTTGGGACAACATCCCACGTATAACAATACTTTAGGGTAACAACCCTACCTAACTTGTATTTGATAAATGAATAACAAATCATTTATACAAACTTGGTTTAACTAACCACATACACATATAAACCTGTAAATTCACTCAACATATTTGTTGACGACTTTCTCTATGTTTTTCAGGAAATTAGCTGGGTAAGTAATCGCATGCATTCAGGATGGACAACCCTGGACTAATTAGGATGCCACCTACTGTTGGGACAGCTTTTGAGGATTTCATTTGTATAACTGCAAACATTGCGGTCATACTTATGAAATCTTATTTTAAACTTATGTATTATTGTTAAAACTAAAATGTTTTAAACTCCACTACTACTGTTACGACTTACATAGTCGTACCTACTTTTGTAACAAATGTTTGAACTGGCATCCTTATTTATTATGTTGTGCAATAACCATATGCTCTGAGTATGTATGTATCTGTTGGTTGAAAATACTGCTCGCAGCCCCGCCACGTCATTTAAGCTTTCGCAAACTAAACACAACTAAGTGTAATTACCGTTTGGCAGGGTGTGACAGCATCTTGCATTTTTCACTCCATCTTGCGTTACTACACCGTACATTCAATTAATGTATATTTGTAGTATTACTTACTTACTGCATCTTATGTTCTTTTAAAACTTTTATGTGTTTGTAAACTTTGATTTTATTTTTTAATTTATAAAGTTAGTATTACTTGTTTACTGCATATTGTATATTAGTTACTGCATCTTACGTTTTTAGCGATTTTATGTTTTTTTAAAACTTTTATTTTATTTTTACATTGAAAACTTGTTTATATTTTTTCCTGCATCTTGTATATTGTTACTGCATCTTATGTTGTTTTATCTTTTTTTATGTGTTGAAATAATATACTTATTTTAGTGCATCTTATGTAAATCTTGGTTTTATTCTTGAATCTAAAAAATTAATATTACATGTTTATCACATTTTGTATATTGTTACTGCATCTTATGTTGTTTCAGCTTTTTATGTATTGAAAAAAAACCTGTTTATACTTATTTTACTGCATCTTATGTAAATCTCGGTTTAATTCTTGAATCTAAAAAATTAATATTACATGTTTATTGCATCTTGTATATTGTCATTGCATCTTATGTTCTTTTAGCATTTTATGTGTTCAAATAAAAAAAAACTACTTATATTTATTTACTGCATCTTATGTAAATCTCTGTTTTATTATTGAATATGAAAAATTAATATTACATGTTTACTGCATCTTGTATATTTTTACAGCATCTTATATTTTTTAGCGTTTTTGACAGAATCTTTAATATTAGATGTTTTTTGATTAATTTTTTTTTTGACAATTTTTGAACAAATTTTCGGGCAGATTTTTGGGTAGGTTTAAAATTTTGTTATAATTGCAAAATAGTCTCTACCCTCCCTTTCCCCTCCACCTTTTGTTCTCCTCTGATCTGGGCCCTAATGGGAATATGTTTACAAATTGACCTAAAAGGATTTGTTTGTTAAAAATGTGTCACTAATTTAACAAACAAGTTATGGTTTGAAATGTATATTTCAAACAAGTTATTTTTGAATAATCTTTTATTCAAAACATAAATATTAAAGATTTGTCGGTGTTTGATAAATTTTATTCAAAATGTAAGGTTTAGTACCTTGTTGGTTTTGTAGTATACTTCTTATTCAATACGTCAAATTTAGTACCTTATTGGTCTTGGAATATTTTTTTTATATTCAAGACGTAAGGTTTAATGTATACTTTAATAATAGTTAACGCGAATTGTAATGGCCCACTACTCAATAATGATGTAGTTTCGTTAACTATTTAAAGAAAAAACTATAGAATTTGTTGTTAATTGTTCTAAGTTTTGAGTTTCTTACCGAAACACGGATATAAGATAGTAGTTATTGGGAGCTCTAACTTGGAGAACCAAAGTGCATTATGCAAGAGGTCATAATGGGAACTAGATCAATATGATATACATCTTAGTGATGAACTCGCGATCACTCGAAGGGGATCATGATGAATATATTGATGTGAGTGATAAATCTATTAACGGAATTGAAGAGACATTTATAATGTTTAAGTTTCGTCTTTATAGTTGTCATGGGATTGGTTATGCATTCGCTACAATTTTTTGAATAAAACTTACGATGGAAATATTCTAGTTGGATTATGTTATTACATAATGTATATTTGTTTAAAACTAAAATATCTAAGGGTATAAAACTAGTTTATTTCATAAAAAAGTTTTTTCAAAATGATATTATGTAATCATGTTTAAAAGGATAATTTAACGTTCCAAGAAGTGATTTTAATAGAACAATCAGAGGCATGATTTTGTTCATTATTGTTGTTATTGTTCCCATGACAATATTATAAAGAAAACTCGTTAAGTTATTTTATGACTTGAATTAAACTTTAAAATCATTTCGTTAAATTTGGGCACGTCATGTTAGAATGTGGCAACAAATTTGTGATGTCAAAACAACATGTCAATATGAGCCATGACTTGAGTATATGTCATAATATGGAAAAAATTCCGAGTGAATTTAATATGTGTCACTAATATGTAGAGTCTAGAGAAATTGATATCTCGGTTGGTAGGCGTTTCTACCATCAATGGACTATATACAGAGTGTCAATACTACTACATCTTAATATAATTGACAATATGTTGTCAATAAATAGCGAGGGAGTTGTGTATACTCCTTGAATGAAGCATCATATATGTTATGATGTTGATATTAATCTATTTGTCATGAGTGTGGTGATAAATTGATTTGTGCCCGTGGACTTAGATTTTGTCCTCTTTATTGGGCAATTGGTAAAATTTCAGAGATCAAAGGCAGTTATACTATGATTCAAAAGAAATATCTGAATAAGTAATAAGAATAAATACGTTTGAGACCCTCCTAATGTTCATTGTTTGGGAGGTATTGGAGTCTTAAAAGTAGATTTTGTCTTTATAATGATAATTACTAGCAAGCGACAAAGTGTTACATTCTTTGTTAGATTAAAGCTAAGGAGAATAGAATCATGCATATTCTAGTCTTATGCTTAGATCTCGAGGTCTATGGCATGTCCGACTTCAACTTTGAAGTTTTGTTAATGAATTAACAAATGAATATTCTAATGTGAGAAATTTATATAAAGACAAAATTAATGTTTAATTCGATAATGGTGGATTTGGTATAACGTGAAACTAAATTAATGATGACAGTGATAGCGGATTGTTTCCATTAAATATGAAATTCAATTAAAGATATGAAATTTAGGATAATTATAAATATAAAGATGTCTATCTTTTGTTATATTATCTTGGGTTTTTGTGACACTCCTCCAAATTATGTATATGTTTATACTTAATTTCATTCATTTCTTACGTTAATTCCTTATGAAAACAAAAACTAAACTTGATGTGAGATAAGTCTAGCGTGCCCGAAACTTTTAGACAAAAAGTATTACGAAATTTATAATTATTTATAATTATAAATTAATTATACGAAACATAATCGGAAGGAAACCGACAAAAACAAATACGATTGTTGGTGATACAAAGTTTAGAAAGAACGCGAAACTATTTCAAATAATAAAAATTATTTTTTTTATTATTGCAAATAAGTATTTGGAAAAATACTATAAAATAAATTTTATGAATAATCGAGTGGGACACGGGGTACAAATAATTGGACTCATACACCAAGCTATTTCAAATAATAAATTATTTGAAATTATCATGCGAACGATGGGAAATAGTAATAAAACGTAAATTATTATACGTTTTATACAAAATGTACCGTACGCGACAAGAACATACAAAACAAATCCGACAACCAAAATAATAAAAATTATTTTTTTTATTATTTCAAATAAGCATTTGGAAAAATACTATAAAATAAATTTTATGAATACTCGAGTGGGACACGGGGTACAAATAATTAGACTCGTACACGAAATTAATAGGTTAAATACCTACTAAATTACAACATCTAAAATATCTGAGAGACATAACTCGTACCGAGCCATGCCTCCCATTGACAAACAAACCCGTATGCAATTTTTATATACCCCTCCCTTTCCATTTTCTTCACACACACACATCACCACCAACCTTCAATAATTCAAACACCCAATTTCCTCTCCATCTTCTTCTTCACTCTGTAGAAAACAGAAGCAAAAGCAGCAACAAAATATTATCATCATAAAATTTTTTAACAATAACTTCATCCTCATCATCATCTCAGAACCATCATCATCATCATCTCTATAAGGAAACTCTTTCTATTTTATTTCTTACATAAAATTTTGATTGTTATATTATGTAATACTTGATGTATATGATAGATTGAAACCTAAAAGCAAATCAAAACATAGTAAAATGAATTGTTGGTGATGATGATTTTGAGTAACAATATATATACTCTGTACAAAATTTGAACATGTATACAAGTAAAAATTAATGTGTAAATCACTTGAAGGAACACATAAAATGTAACTATGATATTTATGAAAGATTTAAACTCTAAACAGATAACAAAAGCTTAGAAAATTTTGACTGAAACCGTGAGCATAATCTGAGTCGATGTACAGAGGAACCAAACCCGATCAGGTGGGTTGTATATAATGTGAACCGATCGGGTGGGTAACCCCCAGCCTATCGGCTAGCTATTGAGTAACCGATCGGTGACAGCCCAAAAACCTTGTTAGCTGACCGGGTTGTGATGTTTACCCGGATGGGTAGTGAGACCACACCCGAATGGGTGTGTGTGATACCCGTAATGGTATGATCATATATTGCAAACCGTGATCACGTGGAATCGCTATATATATATATATATATATATATATATATATATATATATATATATGATCGCGTAGTTAAAAACCGCGTATATTAATTCTGGTAATATAATAATATATATCAATTGTCAAATTTTACATGATCGCGTGACTAGTTTTATTCATTACCATGATCGTGTAAATTTTATTACATGACCGCGTATGATCGCGTGGCTTTACATACGCGATCGCGTGTGTCTTCCAAATTAATAAACAATACGTGATCGCGTACTTCTATCCGACCGTGTATTTTAGTTCAAATTCATCACAGTGGTCCAACTCAATGTACACTAAAAATGTTAACTTTTTGGAGCTAAATAAATAGCTGTATATTAATACGGGGTGAACAAATTTTATAAATGGCATCTTTGTATACGTAATAGTTAACTTTATATTTGTGTGTATATATATATATACACACACACACACACAACGACAAATATTAAATGTAGATATATATACATTCGGATGAATAAAAATTCAAACTTTTGTATTTATACATATACGAAGTACTAAAATTTATATATAAATACGACAATGACTATAATTATATATATGTATACCCAACGAAATAAACGATATATATATATATATATATATATATATATAGGGTAAGGTTTCAATGAGAACACTATAAAAATAAGATCGATAAGAATACTTCATAAATGCACAATTAGCCAACAAAATCATTAGATTCACACTCATACATCTCAAATATGTGTAGAAAAATTGATTAGAATTTTCAGAAATAGACAAAAATCGAAAAAACGATTGATGCACAATTATAGAGATAATTGTGCATCAATCGTTTTTTTGATTTTTGTGCATTTTTAGAAGTATGCATTTGCTTTTCTTTGCATATTTGAGATGTATGACTGTGAATCTAATGAGTTTTGTTGGCTAGTTGTGCATTTATGAGGTGTTCTCACCGTTCTTATTTTTGAAGTGTTCTCATTTGATCCACACACACACACACTCTCTCTCTCTCTCTCTCTCTATATATATATATATATAACACAATCAACAGTTATGAATGCGAAAACAAACGAACCTTTGAATATCATCACCAACAAATCGTACACAATTTTGAAACAACCGATCTTTCAAAACAACCACAGTATTAACATAATTTGACAAATTGTCAAGTACTTATGTTAATACATTTATTACGTATAGGTTGACTTACTTGGGCGACGTTTACTCTCATCTGCTAGCTCTCACATCACCGCACCTACAGCGAGTTCATAGCCCCTTTTTCACTGTTTTAATTGCTTTTAAAACTTGGGGTGAAAAATATAGCAATTGTTTTTGCTACTGCATGCAATAACCATGTATAAATACTATCTTGTATTTACTTGAACTGTTTATATATGAAATGACTTTTCATACTATTTTTGGGAATAAGACAACGCATATTGGTACGACCCTAGGTTTACGTGAGGTAGTTGTAGTGCACAGAAGTCCCAGTGCTTGCAATCTATAACCATTAGCTAGGTGACTCTAGACACTGAGTATACGGATAGTACTATCGAGATGACAGCCCTCCCACGGATATAACTCGCTGGTCATTCCAACCACACGACGGCAGTCGTAACAAGGAGTGTATACTTACCCGTTACTGAGGCAAAAACATTTCCCTCGCTCGTCTCTTGGAAAAGATACGTATACTTCTCTTTTTATTTCCCCAGGCTCGTTCATAAATATTCATATTCGAATTCGTTAACTCAAAAATTCAAAAGTCATGATATGCATTTAATTTTGAATATCCGATGTTTGGCTTCAAATAGCGTTTTTCGGATAATCCGAATATATAGTTCCGATATTCGGCATCCAAAAATTTTGAATATTATTTAAAAAATTTCTTATTTAAATAATATACAAACGATAAATGGTTTAGGTATACATGTTGCTCTTGTATTCTTTTAATCATCATCTATGTTCAAATTTGGCGAGTTTACCACGATTAAAGGTAGAACGTATACACCCTTTACAAAACGTTACGTAACACATCTAAATTAGTTTGTAAGATCAACTTACGAGTTGTTACAGTTTGAATTTGTAATTAGTTTGTAAGGTCCGCATACAATTTTACATAGTGAATTAAATATACCGGTTTCATCTATTTGATTACTTTAAGATGATCCAACCAACAAACATCCACTTAAAGTTCAAGTTTTGTTTTAGAATATAGAGAGTATATAATATTAAAATTTGCAAAAATACTTGTCCCATTTTGTTGTTCCCATGATAGATGTATATGTAATATCCTATAAAATTAAACACTATAAAAATGAGAATTTGTAAAACGTATGAATTGAGAAGGGTAATCATTAATAAATAACTAATTATATTTTATCCTAAGTTGTTAAATTATTAAGGTTAACATAGTTAAATACAAATTAATTTGTCACATGATTAATGAATTCTTAAACCATGTACTACTTAGTAAATTTACTTTAAAGTCTAGAACTTTCAACATTTGATACTTTCTTTGACCATAAGCTTAAAGTCTAACTAACTAGATACAATGTATTATTAACCTTGCATCTAAAATATGTCTAGATTCATAAGAAAACCTTTGGATACCATATGATTGTAACCTACTCATAACTAGAGTTTAATCACCATTTACTTACAAACTTAATCACCATTTATCTCTAAACTAATGACACATTAACATGAGACCATCCACTACACTTAATCTTATGAAATTCTTGAGTTTTCTCCCTTTCTCCCATCATTTTCTAGCCCAAAAATTCTGCCATCTTTTTCTTTCTAATTTTCTAAGTCTTTGATGCATTTTGGTGGAAAAACAAGGTTGTTTTAGTGTCCAAGTGTTAAGGTAATATTTCTATCTTTTGTTCCATATTCTTAAGAGTATATTATCATTTTATAAACTCTAAAATTCTGAAATGAAACCACATAAAAATCATGTCTTAAAAAAGTTTAACATTTCATACTTTTGGTGATTAAAATACAAGAAAAGGGATGGGTTTTAATCACACTCTTAGCTTTGGAATAATAGGAATAAACACATGGAAATAATATATTAATATCATAAAATAAAGGATATTACATACTCCCTATTTGAATGTGTTTTGTGCTCATACGTTTTGTATTAATTAGATTCGATTTGGTGATTGCATTCCTTTGGTGGTTCTTTCGTTTTTGTTATTGTTGTGATCGACAATAAGGTACGGATATTCTAGGTGGAACTAGGATCATTTCTCTAAAAATTTCCTCTTAAAACTTTGTTTGAATTGTTTATAAACATTATTGGAATGACATGCTTATTGAAATTTTGTTTGTTTGTTAGTCTTTGAAGGGTGTTATGATTTCCATCAATATTAATGTACTAACGAATTTGCTAATCATGTTTGTGGATTTGGAAATCATAATATTTTTCTCTATAATTGTGTCAAAACCGTCTCTTGAAACCCGATCCAAAGACAGTCCCGAAAGAGGTGCGTTTGGGTGTTACATTGTATACGGTGATTCGTACGATTGTTTCTCACTGCGTACGCTCGTTTATTTAGCTCGAGTATCCGTTGGCCCTAAAAATTTGATACGATAACATATTATGAGTTATAATGACTCAGTTAAAATTTCGTAAAAATCGGATGGTCGGAGACGTGGTTTTTAAGTCAAAACGTAAAACCGAAAAATTCATATTTTAAACATGTTTTTAGTTCTTTTCAAGTGTCCGAATGTCATTATCATAATAAAACTTTAAAGTCATTATTTTTAATAGTTCTAAAGGTCCAAGAATCCATTTTGAACTTTGGAAACATATTAGTATATTTTTAACGTATAAATCGGTCAAAACGGTTTCTTAAAATATGCCTAAGAGTAACCTACCCATGGAGGTCCCGTGGGCGTATTATTGTGACACCGATAATGTGGCATCGAACGTAGCGGTGTATTTTTTTATATCTACGACGTCTCCTTTTGGTTACCCGTTAGTTGGTACGAGCTCTTAATTATTACATTATTATAGGAGGCGTATGGATCGGTCCTAGCTGTTTTATTTTGTTTGGTGGTGGACGTTTATTGTAGTGTCATACGAAACGTTTGGCACATAAATGGATGATTAGTGGAGTAGCTACCCTATGATTTCATTTGATACTTTGTTATTTATATGCTCACTCTTAGTGCATCATTTTATGAAATTTGACTTTATAACGTGTTGATTTATGTTAGTAACACTTTGATATAATGTATTATGTATTGTGGAATTATATACCTTGCTTTGAAATAAGTTTGTTTTAAAAATAAATTTCTGTTGAAATAAGTCTTTGCATGTCATACTATACTCGTGTCTTTGTTATATCCGCTCACTGGGCTTTGGCTCAGTCGTATTCCTTTTTGTTTTTTCCCTATACGATAGGTGATCAAGTGGGCATTGGGAATGAGGGATGAGTGTAGAGTGAATTGGACTTAGCATCTTTTCCTTTGATATTTTCAAGCTTTAGTACTTTATGTTTGGTTTATTAGTACTTTTTTTTAATATTGTGGTTGACTTTGACTTGACTTTGTTTTAACTTTGAATAAGAATAATACCCTTTTGTCTTTTAAGTTCATTTTGATATCATTTTGTTTGATTACTAAGATAGGGGTGTTACAAGAATGGTATCAGAGCTTCGGCTCTTTCCTGTAGAACTTAAGTCCTAAGTTATGGCCTGTGAGATTTGGGTAGACTTTGGGTTAGGATTTTGTTCCCGCTTTGATCATCAATTCCCACTTTCAATATTCTTTTGTTATCATTCGTACAAATCGTAACCATGGTATAATCATCCCGTTCGATAGATGGTACCGAAAAGGAAAGGAATGAGTGAGGAGGAGGTAGCCAACAAGATCAATGAAACTCTCGCGAATATGTTACCAAATATTGTGGTTCATGCTATTGACGCTATCCTTTTTCGTTTTGACAATGTTACCTTTGATTTATTTGGTCATACATTTTTGGTGTTGTTAGGTACTATTATTGGCCATGTGTTTATAGACTTTCGTGCCTTCTTTGTTTTGTTTGATAGTGGCTCTATGCACTCGATAGTGTCCATTAAGAGCTCAAAATATTCGAAAGTCTCTCAACTTTGTTGCCTATCCCTTTATCGATTTCTACGCCAATGGGTAGTGTTGAAATTATTGATCGTGTCTTCCAAAACTGTTGTTTGGAACTCAATGACTTCGTGTTTCCAGCAAATCTTTTATATATGACCAAGCATGACTTTGATATTATTCTTGGAATCGATTGGTTATCTTGTCATAAAGCGAATATCAATTGTTCTTCTAAGTGGATTTTGTTTGGAAATTGTTTTCGACCCGAATGTGTTTATAATGGTGATCTTCCGGTAAAATCTATCAAGGTTTTTTCTGCGCTTAAAATGAAAAAGCTCATTTCACATGGCTGTGTGGGTTATTTGGCTTCAGTTAAGAATTTATCCATTGAAAGTCCCTCGATTAAAAATATCGATGTTGTTCGTGAGTTTGCCGATGTGTTTCCCGATGAATTGCAGGGTTTCCCACCAATTCGTGAGGTTGAATTTTCTATTGATTTAATTCCTGGTTCTCAACCGATATCAAAGGCTCCCTATCGTATGGCACCACTTGAGTTGCAAGAACTCAAGGAGCAATTGCGTGAGTTGGTGGATTCCGGCTTTGTTCGGTCGAGTGTATCACCGTGGGGTACACCGGTATTGTTTGTTAAGAAGAAGGATGGTAGCATGAGACTTTGCTTTGATTATCGCGAGTTGAATCGCATTACTATCCGAAATCGTTATCCTCTTCCGCGTATTGATGATTTGTTTGATCAGTTGCAAGGTTCAAAGTTTTTTTCTAAAGTTGATTTCGGTCAGGATATCATCAGCTCCGTATTAAAGAAGAAGATATCCCTAAGACTGCTTTCCGCACTTGTTATGGGCACTATGAGTTTTTGGTGATGCCATTTGGGTTGACTAATGCTCCTGGATTCATGGATTTGATGAACCGTGTGTTCCATGAGTATTTAGATAAGTTTGTGATCGTATTCATTGATGATATTCTAGTATACTCAAAGAGTAAAGAAGAGCATGAGAAACATCTTCGCATCGTACTTGAAACCCTCCGAAGTAAGGAATTGTATGCGAAGTTCTCTAAGTGCGAATTTTGGTTGCAGCGAGTTGCATTTCTGGGTCATGTTGTATAAGCTAATGGTATAATGATGGATCCAGCAAAAATTGAAGCTATTACCAATTGGACAAGACCTACTTTTGTCACTGATATTCGGAGTTTTCTTGACTTAGCTATTATTATTGACGCTTTATCAAGGGTTTTTCAGTGATTGCTTTGCCACTGACCCAGTTGATGAGAAAAGGGGTAAAATTTGAGTGGACCAAAGAACGACAAAAGAGTTTCGATGCATTAAAGAGGAGACTTGCATCAGCTCCTATCCTTACGTTACCGTCGGGAACCGGGGGTTTTCAAATCTATAGTGATGCATCTAAGAATGGTTTGGGTTGTGTATTGATGCAGCATGGCAAGGTAATTGCTTATGCCTCGAGGCAATTAAAACCTTATGAGGTAAATTACCCTACTCATGACTTGGAGCTAGCTGCTATAATTTTTGCGTTGAAAATTTGGAGGCACTATCTTTATGGAGAAACTTGTGATATTTTCACCGATCACAAGAGTCTCAAATACATATTCACGCAAAAAGAATTAAATATGAGACAACGAAGGTGGCTTGAATTATTGAAGGACTATGATGCGAACATTCAATACCATCCGGGAAAAGTGAATGTAGTAGCCGACACACTGAGTAGAAAGACAATTGGTAATATCTCTTGTTTGCTTACTCACATTCAAGAATTTGAAAGACTTGATATAGGATTGAGTATAAGGGGAGCATCAGGAATGTTGGCGAATTTGAAATTCGAGTGCGATTTGATTTCAAGGATAAAAGAGGCTCAATTGGATGATGGGGATTTGTGGACAGTGTTTCAAAATTTGGATAAGGGTAAATTAAAAGAGTTCAGGGAAGATGATGATGGAGTTATTTGATGTGGGACTTGATATTGCGTAAAAAGTCACGTTTTTACTACCGATATCTCTCTCATTCTGGAACGATTCTTGGCACTTTAACTCAAAAACATTACAAATCAATAGTATTATGCCAAGATGGTCAAAACAAGGTTGCACGATAAAAATCAAGCAAAACGGATGAAAAACGAAGATTTCACACACGTTTGAAGATTCAAGATATCAAAATGAGATTTCAAGAAAAAAGAGCCCATCACCAACATCCACCTTACTCAAGATGTTCGTTTTCAAATTACGAATCCAACAGAAGAAGAATCAACAAAAACGGACGAAGAATGAAGATTCTACGTACTTCTGAAGATCCAAACGATTCATACAACACATCTAAAGTTCAGAGACATATTTTTGGGATTTCTTTTCATCAAAAGCTTCGTTTTTGAATTACGAATCTAACGCAAAAAGAATCAATGCAAACGGACGCATAACGAAGAAAACACGCACGAATCGAGAAACGAGACAACAGGCAGCGGACTGGTGCGGGTAGCAGCCAGTCGCCGCCGGCCAGCCACCAGGCCGCCACCGGCTGCCACCTGGCCGCCTCCGGCTGCCACCCACCCGCACGGTTCGTGCTTTTTTGTCCTTTCGTGTACCCGGTGCTAGACCTTTACGTGTTTTTCCGTACCCGGTGCACCACCTTTTCCACCTTTTTCGTACCCGGTGCCACCACCTTTTCCACCTTTTGCTATTGTGAGCTTCCACTTGCTAAAATGCACCAAAACTCTCCTATAAATATGAGGCATGAGGCTCATTTGCAAAAACACACCAAGGCACTAGGACACCAACATACCTAGGCACTTTCACACTTTCTTTCTCTAGCTTCTAGCTTTTCTTTCTTTCTTTATATTAAATTAGTATTAGGCTAGTAAAATAGAAGCAAGGAACGTGCTTGGTGAGGAACGTATTTGTAATCTTTGGTGTACGCTTGGAGCAACTCTTATTAATTCAAGTCTATTCCTTCTCGCATATTAATCTCGGTTATTTCTATCCTTATCTATCTTGATTAAATATGTATACTTTAATTATGCTAGAGATAGTTTGTGCCATGATTAGCGAGTAGATTACTATTGTATTTGTTGTGATGTAGTAGCATATATAATTGTGGGATGACTTTAATTGCGTCGTGAAATAATATGACGGCCCCTATTCGACTGTCTACTTGGTATAGTGCTGGAAATGCTTTCGAGCAAAGTAAAAATGTATGGAAGCCGGTAACGACCGAAGGTAGTTGTATTATGGATCGACATTAAAATGGAAACTTTATGAACGGATTTACCTTATGATTTTAAACCTAAAACTTACATTCGACTTTCGATTAACAAACGTGATTGTAACCTTGTAAAGAGGAGTCGCGAACCTTACTACTTGGTCAATAGTTATCTGTGTAAAACTATGGTTTTAATTGTAACGTCATGCGAGCATCATAAAAAGCAATGTGATTACGTGAAATTTCCATGAGTATTGTACACTTGAAATCACAATGTTCTTATCATGTAAACATCGCGAAGCAAATGAATTCACAATGGAAACATCGGTAAACGATTAAATACATTGTGGACTACCATAGCATTTTTCGACATGGTCTGGGTTTAACTTTATGCAAAAAGCCGTCAGCATTTTAATTAGCGTTTTAATTAGATTAGTTAGTTTAGATTAGATTAGGTAGGCTACAGGGTAAATAACCATTTACGAAAACCTAGGGATTTGTTAATTGTATTTAGAAAGGCAAGTTTAAAATCCAACTTAAATCGATACTTTTCCTTAACCTATGAAGTTTAAAGTAAGGTACGCAAGAAACCTCAACACTTTCCTTCGCTTACCATGCTTAAACTTCATTAATAGGAATTGATCAACTAAGTTCGAACGTATTTGCTAAGTTAGTTGTCTGCTAAATTTATAGTCTTTATGGTATTAAGAACGGTTAGACTTGTTGTAGACTTGCTACTCTATTCCTTCGCCCACGAGCAAATGTGTTCAATAACAAGGGCCACTGACTCCCTCACAGGAGAGTGTGGAGAGTTGAGCATTGTTTGTCTTATCAGATACATGACACTGTGATTCCTCGTGACATATTAGTTGATAACCGACTAATAGGGAATCTATCGGTTATACCATAAACTACCAAGTCTAGCGAACATTCCAAATTTAGTAAACATTTTCCCTACAAGTCATCGTCCCACATTATAAGCTAATGAACTCACAACAAATACTCCTTTTATTATCTGATTTACCATTATCTTTTATTCGCTTTATTTAGTTTACTTAATTAACTGAACCAAAAACCCCCCAACGCACTCTTTTAAAACCTTTACTAGAAAAGAAAGGTTGATTGGATCACCTCCGTTTCAATTCAGTTTCTCTTTAAGAATGACTCTAGGTCATACTTACCATCTACTAGCCTTTGGTTCAGTATTAGTAAGTCACACTTAGACCCCAGCAAATACAAATATAAAACACCCACCGATCGGCATTGCGAACCGCTCGCGACGCGCACATCAAGTTTTTGGCGCCGTTACCGGGGAGACTAATTGTCTGATACAGAGGCCTAACTAATCCCAATTCTAGTAAACCCTTAGGATAAAACCTTCTAAAAAAAATTCCTCTATTTTCTGTTTCTCTTTAGTGTATGACCTGTTCCCCTAGATCTGCACCACTATTTAATTTCCCTGATCCAGAACTTATAATACGTACCATTCGACGAGAAAAGAAGCAATCCGCACTTAGACAAGTAATGGCTGAACGCATCACTCTCGCTGAAAATAGTAAACCCTCTATCGAAGGAAGATGAGGACCAATTCTCTACCCTGAAACCCCTGGTCAATCTTTCGAGCTTAAACACCACATCATCCAACTAATCCAAAACCACTGCCAATTCTATGGAGTACCAAGTGATGATCCCAACTCTCACCTCGACAAGTTCATATCTCTTTCAAATTCCTACAAACAAAACGAAATTAGCCAAGACACAATCCGCTTGTATCTTTTCCCTTATTCGCTCACTCATCATGCGCAAACATGGTTTGAAGGTTTAGAGACCGGCTCTATCCCTTCATGGACGGTAATGGCGACAAAGTTTCTAACCAAATACTTTCCGCCTTCTAAACAAACCAAACTTCGAAATGACATCATGAATTTCCAACAAGCTTTTGATGAGTCATTATACACCGCATGGGAACGATTCAAAGGAGCCTTGAAGAAGTGCCCCAATCACCGTCTCGACAAATCCGCGCAATTGTGTACCTTCTACAATGGTTTAGACCCCAACCACCGAACCACCCTCGATGCTGCTACACAGGGAAGCTTCATGGCAAAGACCGACGAAGAAGGATGGAACCTGATAGAGAACATGACTATGCATCACCATGATTGGAACTCTGGAGATCACTCAACATCTTCAGCACCTATCGCTGCATCGAATCCAGTTCCAGTTGAAGCACTTAAAGTATTAACGGAGAAAATGGACTCACTTGTCAAACAGTTTGGAGAACTCAAGAAACAACAACACCAAGTACACCAAGTACAAGTCTATCAACATTGCACCAACCCGCAACCATCTGGTGAATACCAAGTGGAATACGAGGAAGCAGATGGCACCATCTACTATGCTCAGTTTCCCGCTCGACCACAGAATTTTCCACCTGGTTTCAACCAAAACAATAACCAACCTAGAGGACCCCCATTCCCACAAAGAACTAACCAACCTTTCTAACCCCGATACCCACCAAGATACCCACCTTAACCACAACAACCATAACTTCCTTACAACCAACCCCTCGCACTCCCTGGACCCACTTTTGACACAAACCAAACCGCTGAACAACCTGCAAAGACGAATGCCCCAGCTTCAAGTTCAGATGATGCCTTCACCCAATTCATGCAAGGTCAACACCTACTCAACCAAAAGACGTCCGCTAGACAAGATCAAGCCGTCCTCTTTATGTGAAACCAATTGGCCGTGCTAATGAATTTGGAAGCCCAAATTGGACAATTGGCACAACATCTTGATAACAGACCCAGAGGAAGTTTGCCTAGCAACACGGTTCACAACCCACATGTTGAGGAAGCAAAGCAACTCACTACCACAAAGGAAGCAGCCACTCCACCTCCTGCTGCTGTACCAGTAAAGGAAGAACCAAAGATCAAGATACCAGCTGTGGAAACCACTCCGACCATGAACAAAGAGGTTAGAATCCCTCATCCCGCTAGACTTAAAGCCCAACCTAAGAAATTATCATCCTTTAAGCTAGATGGAAAATTCCTTGATACCATGTCTAGAGTTCCCGGTCATAATAAATATATCAGGAAATTGCTATCCACTAAGGATAAATTGCCCGAAGTAAACAACATTCCCCTTAGTTCTGAAACATCAGCCCTACTTAAGAATATCCTTCCCGAAAAACTAGGAGACACCGGTAGATTCACACTCCCTTGTTCTATTTACCAATCCGGAGATATCAGCGCTTTAGCCGACCTAGGAGCTAGCATTAACCTTATGCCCTAATCCCTGTTTAAGAGGCTAGAACTTGAAAATTTGAAACCCACTAAGATGACTGTCCAGCTAGCTGACCAATCTGTTAGATACCCAAAAGGAATAGCTGAGAACGTCTTAGTTCAAGTTAACAAATTCTTCTTTCCGACGGATTTCGTGGTAATGGATATCCACGAGGACATAAACATCCCGATTATCCTTGGAAGACCATTTATGAACACAGCCAGAGCAGTGATTGATGTGTATAACCATACGATTGTTCTACGAGCACATGGTGAAAGCATCACCTACAAGATCGACCAACCGGACTGTACACCAGAACAAGAAGAATGCCACGCTATATCAACAGGCAGAATTTGTTCCGATGACGAATCAGATCCCGAAGAAGAACGATGCTTCACTCGACCAACAACCTTGATCTACGACACTGAAACAGACCGAGACGAGGACGAGGAGTACCAAGACGCTGAGGAAGAAGAAGAATCCGAGGAGGACGAATCAGAACCAGAGGAAGAACCCGCTGAGGAAGATGAAAGAACGGAAGAAATGGAAGAAGAAGAACCTGAAGAAGAGGAGGAAGAAATGGAGGAAGATGAAGATCAAGCTGATACACCACAGATGGCTGAAGTCAAAAGAATACAAGACTACAAAGACTACACTTCATCAGAAGAATCCTTTGATTATGGAGCCATCCACCAAGAGCTTAGATCCACTCATCTCAAAAGAATGGGAAACATTCTTGACTCTTATCTCGATCCATCGAAACCCTTTACCAGAACCCGACTCCGAGATATAGATACTTTTGAAGAAGAACTCCGAACATCACAGCACCCTGACCTGTATGCTAAACTCCTACAAAGAATTTTTGCATATAAGGCACGACAACCAGGAAGCTTTGCTGAAGAAAACCTTCAAAACACCATCACGGAAGTCAGAACCATCGAAGTCGACAGTACTCAACCTTTCAACAATGCACCCTTAGATGAAGAATTCCACCAATTCCCAGATTCACGAGACGAAGATTCCGACTACAAGAGTGTCGAATTTGACGACGATTTTATTGACGTCACTATCGATGAACGCTCTATTCCAAAAACTCCTCATGCTCCACCAAATTCACCCGTCATCACAGCTGAAAGACTAGAGATTCCCCTCATCGACACTCATGAAGAGATGATTGCCCTGATTGATGAGAACGAGGATGTACGCATCATTATGGAGGCTATCAAAGAATCAACCAATGAATACAACATCGCTCAGAGACACCTGATAAGACAGATTGAACGAGAATATGATTCATATCTAGCCAACTATGGAGAACCAGTACCCCAGACTCTAATCCGACATATTCAACAATTTTCCGATTCCCTTCAAGAACAAGTCACCAGAGAAGCTCAACAGCCAGAAAGACCAGACTACCCATTGGGAGAAGTCGAGTTCTGCAGCAACCAAAGGCAAATATACCAAAAAGTATATTGTGCTTTTGCCGGATCAGCTTTTCCCTATTCATCAAGTCAGAAGGCTATACTTGCATCAATGAGAACTCATCTTGAAAAAGCTACTGGAAATCCACAAAATTACACCGATATCAGAATGGTGGGAGATCTTAGAACCCTACTAGATCTCATCGAGACTGGAGAGCACCTCACAGCCACAGAAAACTATAGGATCGTCATTCACTCCATCATTGGTCATCATGTTGAGCTGATAATTGATGAACTAAACCAGTCAGCATATGAAGAAGAAACTCGTGAAGTACCAAGATTCATTCCGCATATGTCACAAATCAACCTAGCAACTTACGTAACAACTCGACTACGCGGAATGTACACTGAAGAAGATGTAGAGCTTAATGTTTACCGCAACGGATACCGCGAAATATTCAGCAAGTTAATCTATATCTTCACAGACTCAGACTTTCCCTTCAGCCGCGAACAACATCAACTCATCAGACAAGTATGCCAAGCAACCCGATCTTTTGGAGGAGACCCTTTAGC
This sequence comes from Pseudognaphalium luteoalbum, assembly GCA_963422505.1. NCBI lineage: Eukaryota > Viridiplantae > Streptophyta > Magnoliopsida > Asterales > Asteraceae > Pseudognaphalium > Pseudognaphalium luteoalbum. The sequence continues at coordinate 71,648,112 of OY730192.1, forward strand.
TGATGATTTTGAAGAAGTGAAGAGTGAATTCATGGCTTTAATCACCTCAATAGGCAGAAACCACCCACAGGGTGAAATTGTTCAAACTCACACCTGCACTCGAATCGATCCTAACGGACCGGTCACAAGGGCAGTTCGATATATCAGCTATGGGATGGCAATCCTCGACCGACTGGCCACTGATCACTTCAAGAGCTTCAGGATGGAATCCACCACTCCACCAACTCTCATTTCCGACATGATGGAGCAATTCCTGCGATACTTCCCTCCACGCTACAGCTTACCTAGGAACCACAGTGACCACTCTAGCACCACGGACACATCCAGCATCATCTGAAGAAGAAAGGACTAAGTCGAGCTCTCGACTTTAAAAGAGCGCTTCTCGGGAGGCAACCCGTGTTTTTACATTTCTGCAATTTAATTTTCCAAGAAGTGATGAAATCTCCGACTATCTTTCACACTCGAATCATACGAAACATGCTCTAGCCTGCAAGGAAGCATCAACACCCGAAGAATCATAGATCCGAAGTGTTCACACCTACGAGACCAATCACAAGAAGACTTGATCAAAAATGCACCAAACAAGACGGAGCCAGCAAATGCACCAAAGGAACACTGCAACCACCGGGGAGTACTTCTATACCGTCTCTTTCATTCGTTTTAAATATACCATATCCAATATGCTTATCACTAAGTGTGGGATTCAAACCCAACAAACACTGAAAGAATGCGACTCAGATGTTTAAAACCCTAAGTGTGGGATTTTACCTTATTCAGAGCTTAGTATAACATCGAGGATGATGTTTCTTTAAGTGTGGGATAGCAGTAGTTGCACTATTGTCAGATGGGTAATGGTATATGCTTGATTCTAAAATCGTTGCTCTTTATAAGACCATCCTTCTCCAAAAAAGTAAACAAAATTTTCAAAATTAAGTTAAAAATGTGTTGAAAATGAAAAATTTTAGGCAAAGAATGATATACTTTGGGAAAAAGGACAAATAAAGTACAAATTTTTTTGAAAAATTAGTTTAGTAATCCCATAAAGAGCATCGCATGACTAAGAACACAACAACCCAACTTTCGATTCGTGAGGTATCTTGAGCCATATGAAAAGCATTCACTTTTAATGCTTCACTTTTTCGATTCTTGAGTGTGCCGATGTATGCGTTTAGAATCAGAACTTGCTCTTGTTATGCATTTCGAATCCGAACTGGTGATCAAAAAGGAGATCGAATCACATCCTTCTTGAACCCATCCATACACCTGAAAATAAATACGTTACCCCTTACCTACTCAAAAGCATCCTTCAAACTTCATAAAAAAGTTTCAAAGATGAAAGAAGAGAAGTCACAAGGATATGACGTCAAAGAAAGAAAATATCCAAGAAAACTCGAAGAAAAGAAAGTCAAATGGAGAAAAGATTCCTCCCAAAAGAAAAGGGCGTCAATCCTCCCGAAAAATTCAAACTTTCAACTTTCCGCTTCACCAAAAAGAAAACCTATGAAGAACCAACACAACCCCCTCTCATACCACCAACCTTCCACTCCAAAAACCTTACATCCCCTCTCCTTGAATGATTGTGGCTAGATCAACTTCACGCTCACCTAAAAGGTAACGATTTGATTCTCGATCAAGCCTATGACGATAAACGATACATGACTGGCGTTCTGAGTGATTACTATAATAGAATAGGAAACCCTAAACACTTTGAGTGATTTGAGTGACCACCTTGAGAGGATCGCCTAGTCATGTATCCAAGATCAAAGATCAAAAGCATGCTCCTAAAGATTACAATACTTCCTTTTCAAAGAACAAGTATTTTACTTTCCCAAAACCCCTTAGTAAAAAGTTCCGCCTTAAAATTATTCTATCTTTAACCATGTTGAAAATCGAGTTTGCTTGAGGACAAGCAAAGTTCTGAGTGTGGGATACTTGATATCACGTAAAAAGTCACGTTTTTACTACCGATATCTCTCTCATTCTGGAACGATTCTTGGAACTTTAACTCAAAAACATTACAAATCAATAGTATTATTCCAAGATGGTCAAAACAAGGTTGCACGATAAAAATCAAGCAAAACGGAAGAAAAATGAAGATTTCACACACGTTTGAAGATTCAAGACATCAAAACGAGATTTCAAGACAAAAGAGACCATCACTAACATCCACCTTACTCAAGATGTTCGTTTTAAAATTACGAATCCAACAGAAGAAGAATCAACAAAAACGGACGAAGAATGAAGATTCTACGTACTCCGGAAGATCCAAACGAATCGTACGACACATCTAAAGTTCAGAGACATATTTTTGGGATTTCTTTTCATCAAAAGCTTCGTTTTCAAGTCTATTCCTTCTCGCATATTAATCTCGGTTATTTATATCCTTATCTATCTTGATTAAATATGTATACTTTAATTATGCTAGAGATAGTTTGTGCCATGATTAGCGAGTAGATAACTATTGTATTTGTTGTGATGTAGTTAGCATATGTAATTGTGGGATGACTTTAATTGCGTCGTGAAATAATATGACGGCCCCTATTCGACTGTCTACTTGGTATAGTGCTGGAAATGCTTTCGAGCAAAGTACAAACGCATGGAAGCCGGTAACGACCGAAGGTAGTTGTATTATGGATCGACATTAAAATGGAAACTTTATGAACGGATTTACCTTATGATTTTAAACCTGAAACTTACATTCACCTTTCGATTAACAAACGTGATTGTAACCTTGTAAAGAGGAGTCGCGAACCTTACTACTTGGTCAATAGTTATCTGTGTAAAACTATGGTTTTAATTGTAACGTCATGCGAGCATCATAAAAAGCAATGTGATTACGTGAAATTGCCATGAGTATTGTACACTTGAAATCACAATGTACTTATCATGTAAACATCGCGAAGCAATTGAATTCACAATGGAAACATCGATAAACGATTAAATACATTGTGGACTACCATAGCATTTTCCGACATGGTCTGGGTTTAACTTTATGCAAAAAGCCGTCAGCATTTTAATTAGCGTTTTATTTAGATTAGTTAGTTTAGATTAGATTAGGTAGGCTACAGGGTAAATAACCATTTACGAAAACCTAGGGATTTGTTAATTGTATTTAGAAAGGCAAGTTTAAAATCCAACTTAAATCGATACTTTTCCTTAACCTATGAAGTTTAAAGTAAGGTATGCAAGAAACCTAAACACTTTCCTTCACTTACCATGCTTAAACTTCATTAATAGGAATTGATCAACTAAGTCCGAACGTATTTGCTAAGTTAGTTGTCTGCTAAATTTATAGTCTTTATGGTATTAAAAACGGTTAGACTTGTTGTAGACTTGCTACTCTATTCCTTCGCCCACGAGCAAATGTGTTCAATAATAAGGGCCACTGACTCCCTCACAGGAGAGTGTGGAGAGTTGAGCATTGTCTGTCTTATCAGATACATGACACCGTGATTCCTCATGACATATTAGTTGATAACCGACTAATAGGGAATCTATCGGTTATACCATAAACTACCAAGTCTAGCGAACATTCCAAATTTAGTAAACATTTTCCCTACAAGTCATCGTCCCACATTATAAGCTAATGAACTCACAACAAATACTCATTTTATTATCTGATTTACCATTATCTTTTATTCGCTTTATTTAGTTTACTTAATTAACTGAACCAAAAACCCCCAACGCACTCTTTTAAAACCTTTACTAGAAAAGAAAGGTTGATTGGATCACCTACGTTTCAATTCAGTTTCTCTTTAAGAATGACTCTAGGTCATACTTACCATCTACTAGCCTTTGGTTCAGTATTAGTAAGTCACACTTAGACCCCAGCAAAAACAAATATAAAACACCCACCGATCGGCGTTGCAAACCGGTCGCGACGCACGCATCAGGACCCGATTATGCGTTCCTAATGATGATGTTATTCGTGAGGCTCTGTTGTCCCAGGCTCATAACTCACCTTTTGCTATACATCCTGGTTCGACCAAAATGTATCAGGATTTAAAGCAGCACTTTTGGAGGAGTGGCATGAAGAAAGATGTTGCTAGATATGTTGCGAGGTGCCTTACCTGTCAACAAGTAAAAATTGAGCACCAACGGGCTAGTGGTTTGTTGCAGCCATTGGAGATTCCCGTGTGGAAATGGGATGAAATCTCTATGGATTTCGTGTGTAGGTTACCCAAGACTTTTAAAAAGCATGATGCTATATGGGTTGTGGTTGATAGATTGACTAAATCCGCTCATTTCTTTCCCATTCATATGGATTATTAGCTAAGTAAGCTATCTGAGCTTTTTCAGCAGGAAATTGTGAGATTTCATGGTGTTCCTTCATCTATCGTATCTGACCGTGATCCCCGGTTTACATCTAGATTTTGGAAGGGATTACATAAAGCTTGGGGAACGCGATTAAAGCTTAGTACTGCTATTCATCCACAAACTGATGGACAGTCTGAGCGTACGATACAAACTTTGGAAGATATGCTTCGAGCTTGCCCCTTAGATTGAAAGGGCAATTGGGATGAATACTTATGTTTGGTGGAATTTGCCTACAATAATAGTTGGCAGTCTAGTATTCGTATGGCACCATTTGAGATGCTTTATGGTCGGAAGTGTAGAGCGTCGATTTGTTGGAGTGAGGCAGGAGAGAAATTGATTGAAGGACCCGAGTTGGTTAGAGTGACTAATGAAAAGGTTGCTATAGCTACGAATAGACTGAAGGAGGCTCAGTCGAGACCAAAAGTGTATGCCGATAAACACCGACGTGGTTGTTGTGGGTGATAAGGTGTTTCTGAAAGTGTCACCGTGGAAAGGTATACGACGATTTGGTTTGAAAGGAAAGCTCAGTCCTCGATAAATTGGACCATTTGAGATATTGGATCGAGTTGGTGAAGTATCTTATCGTTTAGCGTTGCCTCCACAGTTGTCTCTTGTTCATAACGTATTTCACGTTTCTCAATTGCGGGGATACAACTTGCACGTGATTCAATATCCTTTTGCCGACATTCGACCGTATCTTTATTATGTCGAGAAGCCTGAGGCTATTATAGATTGCAAGGAGCGAGTTACTCGTAGAAGCTCTATTCCTTTCGTTAAAGTTCAATGGAAAAACCATTCCGATAGCGAGGACACTTGGGAACTCGATGAAACCATGCGGGCCGAGCAGGCTCAATTGTTCGCTATCTGGTGCGTTTCAAATTCATAATTTCAATCAATTTTGAGGACGAATTTTTTTTAATAGGTAGAGTTGTAATATCCTATAAAATTAAACACTATAAAAATGAGAATTTGTAAAATGTATGAATTGGGAAGGGTAATCATTAATAAATAACTAGTTATATTTTATCCTAAGTTGTTAAATTATTAAGGTTAACATAGTTAGATACAAATTAATTTGTAACATGATTACATAATTCTTAAACCATGTACTACTTAGTAAATTTACTTTAAAGTCTAGAACTTTCAACATCGGATACTTTCTTTGACCATAAGCTTAAAGTCTAACTAACTAGATACAATGTATTATTAACCTTGCATCTAAAACATGTCTAGATTCATAAGAAAACCTTTGGATACCATAAGATTGTAACCTACTCATAACTAGAGTTTAATCACCATTTACTTACAAACTTAATCACCATTTATCTCTAAACTAATGACACATTAACATGAGACCATCCACTACACTTAATCTTATGAAATTCTTGAGTTTTCTTCCTTTCTCCCATCATTTTCTAGCCCAAAAATTCTGCAATCTTTTTCTTTCTAATTTTTTAAGTCTTTGATGCATTTTGGTGGAAAAACAAGGTTGTTTTAGTGTCCAAGTGTTAAGGTAATATTCCTATCTTTTGTTCCATATTCTTAAGAGTATATTATCATTTTATAAACTCTAAAATTCTGAAATGAAACCACATAATGTCTTAACAAAGTTTAACATTTCATACTTTTTGGTTATTAAAATACAAGAAAAGGGATGCGTTTTAATCACACTCTTAGCTTTGGAATAATAGGAATAAACACATGGAAATAATGTATTAATCTCATAAAATAAAGGATATTACATACTCCCTATTTGAATGTGTTTTGTGCTCATACGTTTTATATTAATTAGATTCGGTTTGGTGATTGCATTCCTTTGGTGGTTCTTTCGTTTTTGTTATTGTTGTGATCGACAATAAGGTACGGATATTCTAGGTGGAACTAGGATCATTTCTCTAAAAATTTCCTCTCAAAAGTTTGTTTGAATTGTTTATAAACATTATTGGTATGACATGCTTTTTGAAATTTTGTTTGTTTGTTAGTCTTTGAAGGGTGTTATGATTTCCATCAATATTAATGTACTAACGAATTTGCTAATCATGTTTGTGGATTTGGAAATCATAATATTTTTCTCTATAATTTTGTCAAAACCGTCTCTCGAAACCCGATCCAAAGACAGTCCCGAAAGAGGTGCGTTTGGGTGTTACATTGTATACGGTGATTCGTACGAATGTTTCCCATTGCGTACGCTCGTTTATGTCGCTCGAGTATCCGTTGGCCCTAAAAATTTGATATAATAACATATTATGAGTTATAATGACTCAGTTAAAATTTCGTAAAAATGGATGGTCGGAGACGTGGTTTTTAAGTCAAAACGTAAAACCGAAAAATTCAGATTTTAAACATGTTTTTAGTTCTTTTCAAGTGTCCAAATGTCGTTATCATAATAAAACTTTAAAGTCATTATTTTTAAATATTTTTAATAGTTCTAAAGGTCCAAGAATCCATTTTGAACTTTGGAAACATATTAGTATATTTTTAACGTATAAATCGGTCAAAACGGTTTCTTAAAATATGCCTAAGAGTAACCTACCCATGGAGCTCCCGTGGGCGCATTATTGTGACACTGATAATGTGGCATCGACCGTAGTGGTGTATTTTGTTATCTCTATGGCGTCTCCTTTTGGTTACCTGTTAGTTGGTACGAGCTCTTAATTATTACATTATTATAGGAGGCGTATGGATCGGTCCTGGCTGTTTTATTTTGTTTGGTGATGGACGTTTATCGTAGTGTCATATGAAACGTTTGGCACATAAAAGGATGATTAGTGGAGTAGCTACCCTATGATTTCATTTGATACTTTGTTATTTATTTGCTCACTCTTAGTGCATCATTTTATGAAATTTGACTTTATAACAAGTTGATTTATGTTAGTAACACTTTGATATAATGTATTAGGTATTGTGGAATTATATACCTTGCTTTGAAATAAGTTTGTTTTAAAAATAACTTTGTGTTGAAATAAGTCTTTGCATATCATACTATACTCGTGTCTTTGTTATATCTGCTTACTGGGCTTTGGCTCAGTCGTATTCCTTTTTGTTTTTTCCTATACGATAGGTGATCAAGTGGGCATTGGGAATGAGGGACGCGTGTAGAGTGAATTGGACTTAGCATCTTTTCCTTAGAGTTTTTCAAGCTTTAGTACTTTATGTTTGATTTATTAGTACTTTTTTTTAATATTGCGGTTGACTTTGACTTGACTTTGTTTTGACTTTGAATAAGAATAATACCCTTTTGTGTTTTAAGTTCATTTTGATATCATTTTGTTTGATTACTAAGATAGGGGTGTTACAAGAATGGTATCAGAGCTTCGGCTCTTTCCTGTAGAACTTAAGTCCTAAGTTATGGCCTGTGAGATTTGGGTAGACTTTAGGTTAGGATTTTGTTCCCGCTTTGATCATCAATTCCCACTTTCAATATTCTTTTGTTATCATTCGTACAAATCGTAACCATGGTATAATCATCACGTTCGATAGATGGCACCGAAAAGAAAAGGAATGAGTGAGGAGGAGGTAGCCAACAAGATCAACGAAACTCTCGCGAATATGTTACCAAATATTGTGGCTCATGCTATTGACGCTATCCTATTTCGTTTTGACAATGTTACCCTTGATTTATTTGGTCATACATATTTGGTGTTGTTAGGTACTATTACTGGCCATGTGTTTATAGACTTTCGTGCCTTCTTTGTTTTGTTTGATAGTGGCTCTACACACTCGATAGTGTCCGTTAAGAGCTCGAAATATTTGAAAGTCTCTCAACTTTGTTGCCTTCCCCTTTATCGATTTCTACGCCAATGGGTAGTGTTGAAATTATTGATCGGGTCTTCCAAAACTGTTGTTTGGAACTCAATGACTTTGTGTTTCCGGCAAATCTTTTTCATACGACCAAGCATGACTTTGATATTATTCTTGGCATGGATTGGTTATCTTGTCATAAAGCGAATATCGATTGTTCTTCTAAGCGGATTTTGTTTGGAAATTGATTTAGACCCGAATGTGTTTATAATGGTGATCTTCCGGTAAAATCTATCAAGGTTATTTTTGCGCTTAAAATGCAAAAGCTCATTTCACATGGCTGTGTGGGTTATTTGGCTTCAGTTCAGAATTTGTCCATTGAAAGTCCCTCGATTGAAAATATCAATGTTGTTCGTGAGTTTGCCGATGTGTTTCCCGATGAATTGCAGGGTTTGCCACCAATTCGTGAGGTTGATTTTTCTATTGATTTAATTCCTGGTTCAGAATCGATATCAAAGGCTTCCTATCGTATGGCACCACTTGAGTTGCAAGAACTCAAGGATCAATTGCGTGAGTTGGTGGATTCCGGTTTTGTTCGACCGTGTGTATCACCGTGGGGTACACCGGTATTGTTTGTTAAGAAGAAGGATGGTAGCATGAGACTTTGCATTGATTATCGCGAGTTAAATCGCATTACTATCCGAAATCTATATCCTCTTTCGCGTATTGATGATTTGTTTGATCAGTTGCAAGGTTCAAAGTATTTTTCTAAAGTTGATCTTCGGTCAGGATATCATCAGCTCCGTATTAAAGAAGAAGATATCCGTAAGACTGCTTTCCGCACTCGTTATGGGCACTATGAGTTTTTGGTGATGCTGTTTGGGTTGACTAATGCTCCTGGATTCATGGATTTGATGAACCATGTGTTCCATGAGTATTTAGATAAGTTTGTGATCGTATTCATTGATGATATTCTAGTATACTCAAAGAGTAGAGAAGAGCATGAGAAACGTCTTCGCATCGTACTTGAAACCCTCCGAAGTAAGGAATTGTATGCGAAGTTCTCTAAGTGCGAATTTTGGTTGCAGCGAGTTGCATTTCTGGGTCATGTTGTATCTGCTAATGGTATAATGATGGATCCAGCAAAAATTGAAGCTATTACCAATTGGACAATACCTACTTCTGTCACTGAGATTCGGAGTTTTCTTGACTTAACTAGTTATTATCGACGCTTTATTGAGGGTTTTTCAGTGATTGCTTTGCCACTGACCCAGTTGATGAGAAAAGGGGTAAAATTTGAGTGGACCGAAGAATGATAAAAGAGATTCGATGTATTAAAGAGGAGACTTTCATCAGCTCCTATCCTTACGTTACCGTCGGGAACCGGGGGTTTTCAAATCTTTAGTGATGCGTCTAAGAATGGTTTGGGTTGTGTTTTGATGCAGCATGGCAAGGTAATTGTTTATGCCTCAAGGCAATTAAAACCTTATGAGGTAAATTACCCTACTCATGACTTGGAGTTAGCTGTTGTAATTTTTGCGTTGAAAATTTGGAGGCAATAGTTTTATGGAGAAACTTGTGATATTTTCACCGATCACAAGATTCTCAAATACATATTCACGCAAAAAGAATTAAATATGAGACAACGAATGTGGCTTGAGTTATTGAAGGACTATGATGCGAACATTCAATACCATCCGGGAAAAGCGAATGTAGTAGCCGACGCACTGAGTAGAAAGACAATTGGTAATATCTCTTGTTTGCTTACTCACATTCAAGAATTTGAAAGACTTGATATGGGATTGAGTATAAGGGGAGCATCAGGAATGTTGGCGAATTTGAAATTCGAGTGCGATTTGATTTCAAGGATAAAAGAGGCTCAATTAGATGATGGGGATTTGTGGACAGTGTTTCAAAATTTGGATGAGGGTAAATTAAAAGAGTTCATGGAAGATGATGATGGAGTTACTTGATGTGGGACCCGATTATGCGTTCCTAATGATGATGTTATTCGTGAGGCTCTGTTGTCCCAGGCTCATAACTCACCTTTTGCTATACATCCTGGTTCGACCAAAATGTATCAGGAATAAAAGCAGCACTTGTGGTGGAGTGGCATGAAGAAAGATGTTGCTAGATATGTTGCGAGGTGCCTTACCTGTCAACAAGTAAAAATCGAGCACCAACGAGCTAGTGGTTTGTTGCAGCCGTTGGACATTCCCGTGTGGAAATGGGATGAAATCTCTATGGATTTCGTGTGTAGGTTACCCGAGACTTTTAAAAAGCACGATGCTATATGGGTTGTGGTTAATAGATTGACTAAATCTGCTCATTTCTTGCCCATTCGGATGGATTATTCGGTAAGTAAGCTATCTGAGCTTTTTCAGCAGGAAATTGTGAGATTGCATGGTGTTCCTTCATCTGTCGTATCTGATCCCCGGTTTACATCTAGATTTTGGAAGGGATTACATAAAGCTTGGGGTACGCGATTGAAGCTTAGTACTGCTTTTCATCCACAAACTAATGGACAGTCTGAGCGTACGATACAAACTTTGGAAGATATGCTTCGAGCTTGCGCCTTAGGGTGGAAGGGCAATTGGGACGAATACTTATGTTTGGTGGAATTTGCCAACAATAATAGTTGGCAGTCTAGTATTCGTTTGGCGCCATTTGAGATGCTTTATGGTTGGAAGTGTAGAGCGCCAATTTGTTAGAGTAAGGCAGGAGAGAATTTGATTGAAGGACCCGAGTTGGTTAGAGTGACTAATGAAAAGGTTGCTATAGCTATGAATAGACTGAAGGAGGCTTAGTCGAGACCAAAAGTGTATGCCGATAAACACCGACGTCTATTAGAGTGTGTCGTTGGTGATAAGGTGTTTCTGAAAGTGTCCCCGTGGAAAGGTATACGACGATTTGGTTTGAAAGGAAAGCTCAGTCCTCAATATATTGGACCATTTGAGATATTGGATAGTGTTGGTGAAGTATCTTATCGTTTAGCGTTGCCTCCGCCGTTGTCTCTTGTTCATAACGTATTTCACGTTTCTCAATTGCGGGGCTACAACTATCATCTATTGCACGTGATTCAATATCCTTTTGCCGACATTCGACCGGATCTTTCTTATGTCGAGAAGCCTGAGGTTATTATAGTCGCGAGGAGCGAGTTACTCATAGAAGCTCTACTCCTTTCATTAAAGTTCAATGGAAAAACCATTCCGATAGCGAGGCCACTTAGGAACTCGAGGAAACCATGCGGGCCGAGCACCCTCAATTGTTCGCTATCTGGTGCGTTTCAAATTCATAATTTCTTTCAATTTCGAGGATGAATTTTTTTTTTAGTAGGTAGAGTTGTAATATCCTATAAAATTAAACACTATAAAAATGAGAATTTGTAAAACGTATGAATTGAGAAGGGTAATCATTAATAAATAACTAGTTATATTTTAACCTAAGTTGTTAAATTATTAAGGTTAACATAGTTAAATACAAATTAATTTGTCACATGATTAATGAATTCTTAAACCATGTACTACTTAGTAAATTTACTTTAAAGTCTAGAACTTTCAACATTCGATACTTTCTTTGACCATAAGCTTAAAGTCTAACTAACTAGATACAATGTATTATTAACCTTGCATCTAAAACATATCTAGATTCATAAGAAAACCTTTGGATACCATATGATTGTAACCTACTCATAACTAGAGTTTAATCACCATTTACTTACAAACTTAATCACCATTTATCTCTAAACTAATGACACATTAACATGAAACCATCCACTACACTTAATCTTATGAAATTCTTGAGTTTTCTCCCTTTCTCCCATCATTTTCTAGCCCAAAAATTCTGCCATTTTTTTCTTTCTAAGTTTCTAAGTCTTTGATGCATTTTGGTGGATAAACAAGGTTGTTTTAGTGTCCAAGTGTTAAGGTAATAAATCTATCTTTTATTCCATATTCTTAAGAGTATATTATCATTTTATAAACTCTAAAATTCTAAAATGAAACCACATAAAAATCATGTCTTAACAAAGTTTAACATTTCATACTTTTGGTGATTAAAATACAAGAAAAGGGATTGGTTTTAATCACACTCTTAGCTTTGGAATAATAGGAATAAACACATGAAAATAATATATTAATCTCATAAAATAAATGATATTACATACTCCCTATTTGAATGTGTTTTGTGCTCATACGTTTTGTATTTATTAGATTCGGTTCGGTGATCGCATTCCTTTGGTGGTTCTTTCGTTTTTGTTATTGTTGTGATCGACAATAAGGTACGGATATTCTAGGTGGAACTAGGATCATTTCTCTAAAATTTTCCTCTCAAAACTTTGTTTGAATTGTTTATAAACATTATTGGTATGACATGCTTATTGAAATTTTATTTTTTTGTTAGTCTTTGAAGGGTGTTATGATTTCCATCAATATTAATGTACTAACGAACTTGCTAATCATGTTTGTGGATTTGGAAATCATAATATTTTTCTCTATAATTGTGTCAAAATCGTCTCTCGAAACCCGATCCAAAGACAGTCCCGAAAGAGGTGCGTTTGGGTGTTACATTGTATACGGTGATTCGTACGAATGTTTCCCACTGCGTACGCTCATTTATGTCGCTCGAGTATCCGTTGGCCCTAAAAATTTGATATAATAACATATTATGAGTTATAATGACTCAGTTAAAATTTCGTAAAAATCGGATGGTCGGAGACGTGGTTCTTAAGTCAAAACGTAAAACCGAAAAATTCATATTTTAAACATGTTTTTAGTTCTTTTTAAGTGTCCGAATGTCGTCATCATAATTAAAAATTTAAAGTCATTATTTTTAAATATTTTTAATAGTTCTAAAGGTCCAAGAATCCATTTTGAACTTTGGAAACATATTAGTATATTTTTAACGTATAAATCGGTCAAAACGGTTTCTTAAAATATGCCTAAGAGTATAAATTAGGGAGAATTACCTCCCAAACCTTTTAAATTACATATCTATCTATTTCATTTCATATATATAAAACAAAGTTTTTTTTACTTATGTGGCAACATATTAACCCTCCTAATTGATGTGGCATTACTATAAAAATTTTACCATTTACAAACTTTCTTAGATATGTCAACTCATTTATTACTTTATTTAACCTAAATTTTTCCCTTTATTTAATCTTACTAAATCATATTTTGTCAAATTTATACCATTGTTTATTTTATTATCATTTTAATAAATATTTTTTTTTTTGTGATTTCCAGTATACATTACTAATGAGTTTCATTAATAAAATTTCAACTTTCAACAATATTAATGCAATTGAAAATATAAAAAATATATGAGTAATTATATTTTTCTAATGCACGGGCTAACAAATGTAAATTCAACATAATAACTAATACTATTTAACTATTACTTTGTTTAAAACTTAGAAATTCGTTGTTATTTTCCTATATAGTTTGGTTTATGTTATTACTTATTTCATTTTCAATTATAATTGTACATTATAAGTTAAAATTACCAATTCATTAGACTACTTAAAAATAATCATATAATTGTAAATTTTAAACGATACTAATTCATTAGGCTACTTACAAATAATCATATGATTGTATTTTTTAAAACGATCGTGCGACGCACAAGCTTAAAGCATGATCTATATATAAAACTCATTGTTAAATCAAATTTTACATATGCTACATCACTTAATCTCTTTCTCTTTTTATTATATATTAAAAGAAAAGTATAATCAGGTAGGCATACTAAAAATAATTCAATTTAAAGTAATCTTGACCTTTGAATGAATAAGGGTAAATAATTACAACCATTGATTTCTTCTTCTAATTATGTCTACCTAATTAGCAAAGTCAACACAAGACAAAAGACCTTAATGCCCATGTAATTTATGACTAATTTCCTTTGATTAGTCTTTCTATTTTTATTTAATTACTTTAGATTCAAGTATATTAACTATAAGTTCATTAATAGTTAACTATACTTATACCAATATCTTTTTAAATAAAAGTAAACTATTATTTTTAACATAATAGTTAAGTTTTATACAATTAGTTAACTACATTTTGAATCCAAATTGTATTTCATATAAAAAATTTATTTTTTAATGTAAGGACTGATGATGATGATGATGATGATAATAATAATAATAATAATAATAATAATAATAATAATAAAAATAAAAATAAAAATAATAATAATATATTATTATTATTATTATTATTATTATTATTATTATTATTATTATTAGTTTTAGTATTTTATTATTATTATTATTATTATTATTATTATTATTATTATTATTATTATTATTATTATTATTATTATTATGTGTAATTCACAAGATATTGAAATTAAGAATTGAAAAAAGAAATTAAACGATATATGTAAGGGACATTTTTATTTATTATCATATAGTATACACAAGTATATGTAAGAACCATTTTCATTCGTTATCACAAAGTATACACAACTAACACAAGTATGAATGCATTCCCATGAGATATTTTATAACAAAATAACAAAAGTATGACAAATTCATATATTCATCAAATTCATGGTAAATAATCCAAATATATTGACGTTAAATTGCATGTCACAGTTGAGGTAATACATATTTTTCGTTTGAATAGAAAGATAAAGATTGAGATGAATACATGTCATATAGTGATTTAAATATGAAGGTGGTTTTTGTATAAAAAGAATTGAAAAGAAGGTTATGTTATACATATTCTACTATAGTTTTTAAAAAAATTAATAGTAGTTTGTACGATTTGTAATGAATAATAAATTATATTATTTGACCTCTTGAAAGATATCAATAATAAATTATATGAAAATGTTTTTTCACATATATTTCATTAACAGTAGTCCATTTTTTATATGTAATCGAAAGAATAGTTGTCAATTATATTTCAACTTAAATTAACCATGATTGTGATATCTAGTTTAGGTGCCTATATATAAACAACATGAAGATATTAACAACATTATATAAATGCATAATTATTTACATTTAGAATATAAATAATAATTTTAATAATTTTATATAAGTTAATTTAAATTAAAAAATATAGTTTTGATTAGAACATTATATAAATGCATCATTATCGCCAATGGCGTGTAGCTCAGTTGATAATGGATGGGGGCATTTTTGCCACAATAAGCACAAGGTCAGGGGTTCAAACCCTGACACCCCCATAACCACAACCGCTGAGTGAGTCAGGTATGCCCCCACATTATGAAATTGACAGCCGATTGTGAGCCGGTCTGGGTTGCCGGTTATCAACCTTTTGCCACAATAAATGCATCATTATCATTATTTACTTATAAAACAGTAATAATAATTTTAATCATATATGAATTATAATCAATGATAAAAGTCTACTTGGACTAATAGGTTACTAATAATCATAATCATTTAACATTATATCATTCAACACTAATATGCTGAATAGTCAAAACACCGAATATGCTACATTACAAAAAGTCAAATCTCACAGCCAAGCTTATGATTGTATACAATAGTAAAACACAATCCATTGACATTTGGTAAAGATACAACAGAATTAGGTATAATCAGGTACATAAGTTTTTGCCATATGTATAAAAAGTATCTTAAAATCAAGGAACACTATAGCTTATTAAAAATAAAACTTTTTAATTATTGTCAAATATAAGTATATAACTAACATAGCTTGTTCGCCAAACATATCCAACACCATCTACTTCTTTTCAACAACACAACGTCAAACATAACAATTATTTGTAAATATACAATCATTAAAAATAAAATGAAATAGTCCGCGAATTCGCGGGTTATAAACTAGTTCCTTAAAAAATAATATGTTAACAGTTGAAAAAAATTTTACACATGTCACATGGATCGATTGTTACTTTGAATAGCTTTATAATATAAATAAAAAATTAATGATTTTAAATGCTTATATAAAATTAGATCATTAATTAAAAATAAATATCAAAAGTATATGCATACATGTAATATAGTATACAAATTGTATGTATGGATTCTTGAGTTTATATGTGATGTTACTATTAAGTGAAAACTACGAATTGAAGTTTTAAATTATAATTATAATGCCTAAATTTGTTCATGTTAGTTCAATGATATTAAAATCATATTTCAATTGTGATTGTAACGATATTGTTAATATGTTATCAAACATAAACAATAAATAAATATATAATTAGTAAGATGATCACATATATTATTTATATATCTTAAGAGATTATGACAAGTAACCTCATGAAATATATATTTTGTCATTTAATTTTTATTTTTAATTTTATATATATGTTTATTGCATCTTCAATTTAATGTTTCTTTATGTTGATTATTGTTCGTCAAAGTTTAATATTTTATTATTTGATCTATACTTTTTATTAGCACTTCAAAATTCGTTGTTTCCTTTATAGTTTGCTTATCTTATTAATCATATTCATTTTTTATAATAATTCAACAATTAAATTGATAACATTATATTTACAAATTATACTATGTATTTTTAAAACGGTCGTGCATCGCAAGGGCTCCATACGTAATTACATATATATCCTATATCAAAACTTTTAATTGTGCATATATCAAAATCATAGAAAAGTCAAAATTAATTGTAGGCTGTAAGCTGTAGCTTTTAATTGAACCTACAAACTAGCTTTATTCATATGGATATGTTTAGGATTTTATGGTGATTTGATTTTGACTTTTCTATTAGTTGGATATATAAGTAATTAATATTTTTGATAGGATATATATATATATATATATATATATATATATATATATATATATATATAATTTAAAAGGTTTGGGAGTACATACATGTATTTTCTCCCTTGTATCATTTCCAATGTATGCATTATCTAGTGCATCAAATTGCACTATCTTAGTGCAGAAATAAAATCTTTAAAGAATATGGTTGCACTAAAAAAAGTTACTCTAATGTGTTACACTAAATCTTATACTAAATTATTTTTAACTGATTTAAAATACACAATTCAAGAAGATAATATTAAAACTTTTATATAACTATTATATAATTACAATCATTATATTTAAGAATTTAAAATATATAAATATATTTTTAATAAAAATTATAAAGTTTCTTTGATAAATATGATAACAAACATTATATTTAGTGATTCCAAAAATAGTAATGGCAAATTTATAATTAATGCATCATATAATATATTTTAATTATTGTTATTTAATGTGAATAGGGTTTAGTGCAGAGTTTAGTGCAATACTAAATATTATTTAAATATTATTTAACACTGCACTAAAATAAACCAGTGTTTAGTGAAGTGTATTTTTTTTACACTTTTACACTATTTTAGTCTAAAAAGATACACATAGCGCATACATTAAAGATGCTTTTAAATGGTTGAAAATTGCACATTGATACTTTTTTAGTGTCTTACGCATTCCGTACCACTAGGAAAAAGTGATCACATTTGATCTACTTTAATTTAACCATAAACCAAACTATTGTTAAAAAAAACATTTACAAGAGCATAACATATTTTCCATTTATCTAGATTTTTTAAAAAAAAGGAAGTAAAACAACCCCACTAACTTTTAGTTGGGCCTTTTCACCTTATCTTCTCATAAACAAAAGTCAACAAAATGAAAAATTCCCTCGTGTTATACGGAACTCAAATTACATTTAAATATAGTTTTTCAAAACCCTTATAAACCGCCTTCCTCTTTCTCTTTTATGATCTCCACATAAACCAACCAACCCACCCCCCTTTCACAACTAAAATCGATATCTGTGCGTAAACCCTAGAATTTCTCTCCATCAACAATGTCGGCTACCGGAGGTGAAAGCGGATTAGCTCAAGAAGATGAGAAGAAGCCCATGGATCAATCCGCTCACATCAATCTCAAGGTCAAGGGTCAGGTATACACTCACATATACATGTAACCGTAACCCTAATTGTTTACATATGTGTGATTAATTGTGAATTTCGTTTGTGTTTCTGTTTAATTGCGTACCCCTGCGATTTCTGGTTGATGTATCTAGGGTTTTATTTATGTAAGTGACATTTTAGGTTATTACTTATAAGTGTGATTTTTTCAAGGGAGGAGTGACTTTAATATTGATCTAATAATTAAGTTTTGGTACTTTTTTATTCCGTGTAGTTGCTTTTGTTTGTATTTCGGTATAGGCGGCCTGATTGCATTGTGAAAAACAATATACATATTTAATGGAAACAATTTGTGTTTGTTTCATTTGCTTATTGAAAAAAATAAATTTTATTTACAGTGTTGCTCGCTTGTATATGATTATAGAGTTAATTTTATCTTTATAAACTTGAGGTTTATGAGAGAGCGAGAGAGTTAGGTGATACTATTTCATTTAAATCGGCTCCAGAGTTGTTAAATCTATAAATAAACATTATGTAAGCTGAATGTCCTCGGAACAATACCCTAAATTGTGCTTGATGGACCTTTAACCTTGTCACACATTGTAGTATTGTACAATAATGCGAGGAGTAAAGGGGTGCAATGTAAAGTGTAGGAATAGAAGAATCTGTCACACGTTGTTGATTCTGGTCAATGTAAATATAATCATATCAATGAATGGTAATGGGGTCATTATCTTGGTCTATTTGTATTGGTTTCTGTTTTTTTGCCCTTCCCTTTTGATACAAGTTTTTCAATTTGCCGTGAGTCCATGACACACATAAAAATTCTGTAAGTTACGTTCGTAGGACTGGCTATACATCAAAAAATAGTCATGATATGCGATTAACAAACGGTCATGATACCGTAAGTTTGTATAATCCTGAATTCTTGGTAAGTGACTCATAGCATATTAGCATTATATGTATTGACTGTCATACGTCTTTCTTTCTAATTTTCTATTGTTTTTTGATTCAGGTATAGGCTCTTTTTTTGCTGCATAGATATTTTTTCTCGTTTTTGTGTTTAAACAAAGTTACAAGAAAAGTTCTCCAATGATTTTTGGAGTTGTAGAAGAGAACTACTTATATTTTTATTTCATTAGGAGTGCTCTGAAGTTTGAACAACAATGACACATAGCTTTATCGATGGAACTCTAATCAGCTAGGATTTGATTCCTGTTTAGAGCGATAGTAGCATATTGTGTGACGTTCTTGTGTATTTAGCATAAGTTTTTCACTTTCTTTTCCATCCTTTTCCAGTTCTGGTGCCTTTGCAATCCATTTGGTTTAACTAAAAAAGCTATCAGATAAAGCGGAATCTTGCTCTCCTTTTTTACTGTAGCTATGAATGATTTACTCATTGCTTTGCTCCTTGTAGGATGGGAATGAAGTCTTCTTCAGGATCAAGCGCAGCACCCAGCTAAAGAAGTTAATGAATGCCTACTGTGATAGGCAGTCAGTGGAGATGAATTCTATTGCTTTTCTGTTTGATGGGAGGCGTCTTCGAGCTGAGCAGACCCCTGATGAGGTAATTTCTTATTCATTTAACTACTGTAAGTAATTATTCTCCTTGTTCGTTAATTTCATTTGACTGAACTTGTTTCATCTCTACATTTGTTGAATCAACTCATTTCACGACTACTAAGATGTATATACATTATTGAATTGAATGTGGCCTGTTTTTTTACATCAAAAAATGGTAATTTTGATTATAGAGGATAATTTGATTTGACACCTTAAACTGACTTGTATTTAGGATGGGGTAATAAACTAATTTGTCTGTAGTATTAGTCTATAGACATAGTTGAGAGGGAAAATTGTTATGTATGAATATGAAAGACAAAAATAGATGATTGGTATCACTTTATCAGTACATGTGGAACTTTATTTGTAGTGTAATGTTTTTTGGATTTGAGATGATTGCATGCTTTTTAGAGGATGCAAAATGTGTGGGGTTGGAAATGGGTCAAAATATTTGGATTGGGTTGACGACTTGAAACTGTTCTGTATGAAAATATAAATGTTAATAAACAAGTAGTGTTTACAAATAATTTCACTAATAATCTGGTTTTTTGGACATGATGATATGCAAGGTTTTGTGCATTGAAAGTACACTTTGGGTGAATTTGACCTGGTTGACCTGTCACCTCTGAACTAACTGTTCTGATTTGACCCACTATACATAAACCTGTCAAAGTTGCCCCCTCTATATGTTTGAGTATAGTGTTCTTGTTCCTCAGACTTCTATTTGTGTATGCAGCTTGAGATGGAGGAAGGTGATGAAATTGATGCTATGCTGCATCAAACTGGAGGTGGTATTTAAGTGCTAGATTCGTGAAGAGTAGTACTAGTAGCTGCTCATAGTAAACTATGTTAGGTTGAATGTGGGATTATGAATAAAACCTGAATATAAATTACTTGCGTTGCTCAAGTAATTGTGTGGATGAAGGTTTTACCTATGGTACATGTAGTAGTAATTTCCTAAGATTATCTTTAGTTTCTATATTTTGTGGGTTTATGGAACGGTTGACATCTTTCTTTTACATTAATGTGTCTGGTGTTCTATGGTGTATGAAATCTCTTTATAAATGCACTGTGACTGTGATATGACCTTTAGTTGGAGTTGATGCTAATCTAGTTGGGCGGTGCACACTTGCAATTGTTAAGCATCTTTTTTTTTTTTTTGAAAAGCTACTTTTTTATATAAATCCATTTGCAATTGTTAAGCAATTGTTAAGCATCTTGTTCACTTGATATGTGGATTCTTGAACGAATACATCTTTTTGCTATAATATGTGTGTGTGGTGGAGCTTAAATTTCGTATGTTCCCAATGTTCTCTCTGGGGTATGTTTATTCTAAAGTCATCACAAGTTTGGTTGTAGGAAGTAAGAAATATATTTTGTTCTGATCTTAGTCAAGTATACATTTTGGCTCAAACTATGTATCAACTGGTTTGGAAAGACCTGTAGTTGATGTCTCATTCATCACTATTTCTTAGACCCCTCACTATGGTGAACATCAACTGACGCATCAGTTGGAGTCACATCAGCGTCACGTCAGTTTTCTTTAAAACTGACACAAACTGACACTTCACTGCCTATAGCGAACATCAGTTTTCATCACTTCTCTTTTTTTGGGACCCACACACTTATTTATTTATTTATTTAAAAATACAAACTTAAAAAAAAAACATTTTCATTAAAACTAAAATCATTACATTAAAAAAAATAAAACGTTACAAATCCTAAAAAAAAAATACATTTCTTGAAAGTAAAAAAAAGACAACTAGTCGTCTACTCCGAATCCTCCGAACCCGCTTCGTCTTCATTTTCGTTGTCGTCTTCGTTCGAATCGTTAACTTGCACCGAACCCGAACCCGCTTCACGACCAAAAACCGTTTTATAATCATTCTCATAATTATCGACCACGCTTTTTTGCACCTCCTCGAGCATCCTTTTTTCCTTGCCTATAAGGCCCTTCGGTATTTTTTGTATAACATTTTCCACGATTTGAATATAGTTTTTTTGACCGAATTTTTGTCAATCGTGGCCAATGTTGCTTTTTGTGCTTCCGCGGCTTCTATGTTGGCTAAACGTTCTTTTTCTTTCAAACTACGCGAAGAAGTAGCGGCGTCACTCGAACCCGAACTTTTTTGACTTTTTTTAGCTTTAGCTCGGTCGGGTGGGCGACGAAGAATGTCATCTTGGAACAACCGTTCCATGTTGGTCGCAAGTGGCTCGGAAGTAGGCATATCGTCACCAAGATTAATTGGTTCGAGTTCGGGTTGGCTTGGTTGTCGGCTCATGACTCCATCATTTTTCATAAACTTTGGACAATATCGTAGCACATTCCAACAATTTTCATATATGAAGGCCCGTTTTTGTTGAGCCTTAGACGCTTCGTGACACCCCCTAACAATGTCATCGTCACTTGCCCCACTTTGACGAGGATTGGTAAGATGTTTGTGGATTGCAATGAAAATTTTGCAATCGCTACGAATTTTGTTCCACTTTCCTTGGAGTTGGCTCAAACTACGTTGTTGAGGTGCCGCCGAATTATAATCTTTTAAAACTTTGTCCCAAAAAGCTTCGAAGCTTTGTGAAACCCCTTTCTTTGATTTTTCGGAACGGTGGATCCAACGTTCGGATAAAATAAGCGCCTTGTCGTCGGACCATCTAACTTGAACCCTTTTTGCTTCTCCTTTTCCTTTTCCTCTTCCTTTTCCTTTCTTCGGGCTCGTTGTCGGCACGGGTTCGGGTGGAGTGTCGGCTTGGGGCTTGGGCTCGGGTGAAGTATTGATGTTTCCGAATTGTGGATAGTTAATTGGAGTTGGTGAAAATAGAGAGAAAGCCGAGGATGGTTGGGTTAAAAATCGTGGGTCTCCAAATGGTGGTGGAGTTTGTTGGAATGGTGGTGGAGTTTGTTGGAATGGAGAATATGGTGAAAAGTGTTGGTAGTTTTGATGATTTTGGTAACCTTGAAATTGTGTGGCGTTATTTGAGTATTGGGAAAAACCGGGGGGTTGACATGGTGACGAGTTGCTCGATTGAGAGGAAGATGTGGCCGTTGGTGAAGTTGGATTATGGGTTGGGTTCGGTATGGGATTGTGTAACACCCCCAAATTTAATGTTTTGCGGAAATACAATTTGGGTGTTACTAATCAATAATCAAAGCACACAGATATATAGCAAATGACTTTATATGCGCCATTTTAACAAAATACATTAATATTAAAATGTTTACAACAGTTTGAACCCGTACATAGCTCGTGTTCGTAATATGAGAGATTTAAGAACATAATTAGTTATACAAAATCTAATAATGCAATGAAATCTCCGAGGTTTGCATGGAGACTCGAGCTAATATGCATCCTGATGGGCAATCCAAATCTACTGCTGAGTACCTGTGATACATGCTAAAATGGGTCAGCTAACGCTGGTGAGCTCACAGGTTTAGATATCAAATAATAGTGTGTGAACCGCAAGATTTAAATGTTGATTTGCATCTAGCAAATGATAATAATAGTGTATACAACCATGAGCGCATAGTCTGAGCTTAACTCGAGGGTCGGGTCCCATATAGAGAATTCCTAGCGAGGTGCCTCCATGAGTGCCTAATCTACACTCGTCTTCCCAAATATTAGTACGTCCGTTTACCCAGTTAGTGCTTGCTAACCCGGACGAGGAGGGTCAATCCTATATGGTACCATATACTAATATTCACGCTACTTTCGTATTACCAGACTATACTGACGGAGGACTTTGATTTGATTAGTTGAAAACAACTCATGTAGTATATTGAAATATGTACTCGCGTTCACGTGTTAAAAACAGAGCAATGTATCACACCCTTAGTAAAACAGTAAAAAGAGGGGTCATGAGATTCACCTGAGCCTGAAGAGTTTATCTTAATAAACTGAAATCGATTAGATAAGAATTGAAGTCCAAAGACTTGTAACCTGAGGGTGTCCATGACACGCGATGGTTATAAACATGAAAAGGTATCTAATAAGACTACCTTGTAGTTGTTTGTCCAACTAGAACGTCCAAATGATTACAATTTGGTTGATTTTCTAAGTGTTTGAAAATGTGTACGGCCCGTTGGTAATTGTTTGTAATAATAGTCTTGATGTTATCTTATTGATTTCGAAGTGTTATACTTGAAAAACATGTTTTACAATGTTTTTGGAATCATATTGTATAAGTATTTGAGGTTGCATAAGTTCGACGATTAGTGTAAAAATAGTTTGAAACCTTTTATTTTATGCGTCACTTATAGCGTCACTTAGGGGCTTAGGCGTCACTTAGGAAGTGACGCATGAAATAGTAGAATCTGAGTAAGGGCGTCACTTATGGAAGTGACGCATAGTGAGGCGTCACTAAGGTAGTGTCGGGTGTTAGTGTCGGATAAGGGTTCTAGGGGTCACTAGGCAAGTGACGGAGGTAAGTGTCGGGAAAAAGGGGTTTTATGCGGCACTTAAGCAAGTGACGCAACTTTAGGGTTTTATGCGTCACTCAATGCGGCACTTAAGTGTCGCAAGAAGTGACGCTATACTGCGCAGGCCTATACGACACTTAGGTCTGATGACGGATTTTTGAGTCGAAAATGTATTTTCCGGCCATGGTTTGGTCCGATTCTTTTACCCAACCCATATTTGGACATTTCAAGCTTAAAGAAACAATTATAACTTGAAAACACTAAAAATCGAGGAGTTGCGGGTTTTGTCGGAAACTTACAACTTCGCGCGTGAGAAATCCGGAAAGGTGGAAATGTAGATCGTTGCGAAGTGGTCGCTTTTCTCCAAATGAGCGATGAAAATCAAGGTCGTTTGGTGGTGTAATTTGGAGGATTATGGTGGTGGTGGTTTGGTTAGTTTTGAGAGAAAAAGGAGAGGAAGAGAGAGAGAGTGATGAAATGAGAAGAAAGGAGGAAAGAGGAGGGAAAGAAGGGGGAAAGGAAGGGGCCGGCTGGTGGGGTCCATTGGGTGTGGGCTTCACCAGTTTTTCATTCTCCTGCAAGCGTGTTTCGTGCGGCGTTCGTTTTCTCGTTCGTTTAAACTTTTAAATAATTTAATACGCGTCTAATTGTGAGTTTTTAAAATACGAATGTTTTATCGAGAATACTTAATAATGGTGTTATAAAATACAATTTAACTTTATTTTGGTTGTTAGCGCGTATAATATTTTAATCGTGTAGACTTTGTTTGTACGATACGAAATAAGTACGAAATATTATTAACATAATATTTTTAGTATAACAGTGCTATTAAATAATGTTAGCATTATAATATTTTGAGTATAATAGTGCTATTAAATAATGAAAATCAAGTGAATTCCGGACCACACCGCGAATTCCACCTGACCTTAACGATGGGAATATGACTTTGTTTGAGTTGTTTGACCTCACGGTCTACGATTTCAGCGGGCTCTTCAACAAAATGAAGTTTGTTATCGACCCGAATCTCGTCGAGTGGGGCATTTCTTTAGGTTAGAAATGTGAAAAGTAGGATGCAGGCTGCTGAGCTCGGCTGGCAGCTGCATTCGATACGCCACGGGGCCAATCTTTTCGAGGATCTCAAAAGGCCCAATGTACCTGGGATTTAACTTCCCGCGTTTGCCGAATCGGATTACGCCTTTCCAAGGCGATACTTTCAGGAGTACTCATTCCCCAACCTGGAACTCGAGTGGTTTGCGTCTCACGTCAGCATAACTTTTCTGATGATCACGTGCGGCTTTGAGTCAGTTTTGGATTTCGAAGATTTTCTCAGTGGTTTCGTGTATGAGTTCAGGACCAGTGAGTTGACTGTCTCCCACTTCGGTCCAACAGATCGGTGATCGGCACTTACGACCGTACAGTGCCTCGAATGGTGCAGCCTTAATGCTAGCATGATAACTGTTATTGTAGGAAAATTCACACAATGGCAGGTGTCTTTCCCAGTTTGCACTGAAGTCAACTACGCAAGCTCGTATCATGTCTTCCAGTGTCTGAATAGTTCGTTCACTTTGGCCATCGGTTTGAGGATGGTATGCGGTACTGATATCAAGCCGGGTACCCAACGATTTTTGGAGTGATTGCCAAAAGTGAGATGTGAAGCGAGCGTCCCTGTCAGAGATAATCGAGGTTGGGACACCGTGTCGAGAAACAATTTCTTTGATGTAGATTTGTGAGAGGCGTTCCATTTTATCGGTTTCCTTGATTGCCAGGAAATGAGCAGATTTGGTGAGTCGATCAACGATCACCCAAATGGTATCGCAACCGCTCGATGACTTGGGTAGTTTGGTTATGAAATCCATGGTAATTTGTTCCCATTTCCATTCAGGAATGCTGGGTTGTTGAAGTAAACCAGAAGGTTTTTGATGTTCGGTTTTGACTTTCGAGCAAGTAAGACAGTTGCTGACATATGTGGCGATTTCGGCTTTCATGTTCGGGCACCAATAGAATTCCTTGATGCCGTGATACATTTTGTCGGATCCCGGATAGATAGAATATTTAGACTTGTGAGCTTCATCCATCACCAAGTCTCACAGGTTCCCAAAACTAGGTAACCAAATTCGATTTGAGAAGTACCTAACGCCATTAGGTTTGATTTCGAATTGTTTATCAACGCCTCGTAAGGCTTCGCTTTTGACATTTTCGAGTTTCAATGCTTCGAGTTGAGCGGTGTAAATCTGAATGGTGAGATCATTGTGAATGGTCATACTGAGGGCTCGGACTCGAAGTGGTTTCGGTCGTTCCTTTCGACTGAGGGCATCGGCAACCACATTTGCCTTGCCTGGGTGGTATTAGATCTCGCAATCATAATCGGTGAGCAACTCGACCCAACGACGTTGTCGCATATTAAGGTCTTTTTGGTCAAAGATGTGTTGGAGACTTTTGTGATCGGTGAACACAGTACTTCGGGTACCATAGAGGTAATGTCTCCAAATTTTAAGAGCGAACACCACGGCCCCTAGCTCAAGGTCGTGAGTCGTGTAGTTCTTCTCATGAACTTTGAGTTTTCGAGAAGCGTAAGAAATAACCTTGTCTCATTGCATCAACACGCAACCGAGACCTTGATGGGAAGCATCGCAGTATACCACGAAGTCGTCGGTGCCTTCGGGTAAGGATAGAATAGGAGCACTGCAAAGCTTGAGTTTTAATAGCTGGAATGCTGACTCTTGTTTATCAGTCCAATTGAACTTCTTTTCCTTTTGAGTCAGTGTCGTGAGTGGTTGAGCTATTTTGGAGAAATTTTCGATGAAACAACGATAATAACCGGCCAATCCCAGAAATTGGCGTACCTCGGTTGGAGTAGTTGGCGCTTGCCAGTCTTTGATAACCTCGATTTTCGATGGGTCAACGTGAATTCCTTGACTATTAACAACGTGTCCAAGGAATTGAACGGATTGTATCCAGAACTCACACTTGGAGAATTTGGCATATAACTCCTCGTGTCTGAGTAGTTCTAGGACGGTTTTGAGGTGTTGCGTGTGTTCTTACTCGTTTCGCGAGTATATGAGAATGTCGTCGATGAAGACAATGACAAACTTATCGAGGTAAGGTTTGCACACCCGATTCATAAGATCCATGAATACAGCTGGTGCGTTTGTTAAACCGAAGGGCATCACCTAAAATTCATAATGTCCGTAACGAGTTCGGAAAGCAGTTTTCGGGATGTCGGTGTCGCGAACTCGAAGTTGATGATAACCTGACCGAAGATCGATCTTTGAATAAATACTCGATCCCTGAAGTTGGTCAAATAGGTCATCGATGTGAGGAAGTGGATACCGGTTCTTAACGGTCAATTTGTTTAACTTGCGGTAGTTGATACACATTCGGAAAGAACCATCTTTCTTTTTAACGAATAAGACCGGAGCTCCCCAAGGTGAAGAACTTGGTCTAATGAATCCTCTATCCAGGAGTTCCTGTAACTGAGTGGACAGCTCCTGAAGTTCGGATGGGGCTAGGCGGTATGGTGCTCGGGCTACTGGTGCGGCACCCGGCACGAGATCGATCGAGAACTCAACCTGTCTAGGTGGAGGTAAACCAGGTAGTTCTTCCGGAAAGACTTCGGGAAAGTCTCTAACAATTGGCACATCCTCAAGTCGCTTCTCCTCCGACTTTTTCTCTGTGATGTGCGCGAGGATTGCAGGATAACCCATTCTGAGAAATTTTCGGGTTTTCAGCCAAGATATGATATTTAGTCTCGTCCCACCGGTCTCCCCCGTATGATCAAGGTTCTACCGACGGCGAGAGGGATGCGGACGACTTTGTCATAACAAACGATTTCGGCTCGGTATTTGGACAACCAGTCCATACCAATGATGACGTCGAAACTTCCAATTTCAATAGGCATAAGATCTATCGAAAAGGTTTCGTTGGCCAAAGTTAAAGTGCAATTAGGTATCACACTATCAGTTTCTATGAGTTTACCGTTCGCTAGTTCTACAGTGTACTTAAAATCTAGAGCAACAGGGGTGATGTCAAGTAGCTAGTAATACTCATCGGAAATAAAGCTCCTATCGGCATCAGTATCAAATAGAACAGAAGCAGCTAAGTTATTGAGGAGGAACATACCCGTGACCACATTCGGATCCTGACGGGCGTCCCCAGAATTGAGCACGAAGGCTCTACCTTTAGCGTTGTTGTTGTTGTTGGCCTTGTTCTTTAGTTTCGGGCAGTCATTCCTAAAGTGCCCAGAGTTTCCGCATTCATAGCAGGCTCGGTGTGGTCTGGTGTTGTTGTTGGTATTGTTGTTGTTGGCGGGGGATCTACAGTCCTTGGTGAGGTGGTCGTACCTCTTGCAGTTATTGCAATAGGGACCGCAAGGACCTTCGTGGTGGCAGTTGCACTTGGAACTGTAAGGCTTGTTCCCTGTGTAACCCCGTCTGGTGTCGGTGGTTGAGTTGTAGGCCTTGAAGGTGTCGGGTTTCTTTTTTTGGGGGTTGTTGTGGTTGTCGGACCACTTTCTTTTGAGATGGTTGGAGCAAGAAGTGGGTGGTTCTGGGTCCTCGTTCATGGCCATGAGTTCATGGGCCAATCGGATAGCACCATCAATGGTGGTCTGGTTTGAGGAGGCGACGTTCCCCCGGACAGGTTCCGGAAGACCGCGGATGTACTTTCGGATCTTATCGGGTTCGGTGCTCACCATTGTTGGGCGAAGGATGGCAAGCTGTTGGAATCTGACGGTATATCCGTCAATGTCAGTTCCCTGCACCTTTAGGTGCCAGAATTCTTCCTCCAGCTTTTGAAGTTGTTCGATGGGGAAATACTTAGCAGTGAGCATTTTCTTCAGTTCCTCCCAAGGGAGTAGGTAGGCGGTATCAATACCCACAGACTGGGCATATGAATTCCACCATGAGAGGGCACCATCTTCGAGGGTGCAGGTGGAGTATTTGACTCTGTCCTCTTCCGCACACTTGATGATGTGGAAGACGGATTCCATTTTCTCGAACCATCTGATCAGTCCGATGGCTCCTTCGGTTACCTTGAAGCTCAAGGGTTTGCAGCTCAGGAAGTCCTTGTATGAACAAGGTTTGGATTGAGGCCCGTTGGCAGCTGTATCTTCGCTGCCCGAACTGTGTTGTCGGGTAGCCATAGCTTGGGCCACGCTTTGGGCTATGAGTTGGACGATTTCAGTTTCGCTGAAGGTGAATCGCTTCGGTGGCATTTTGCTGAGTAAGATCAAGAAAAGACAATGAGATATTTGCGTGAAATTCTGATATATCACAGGTGTATATGATGGAATATACGATATAAAGTGATAATTACATTTCATTGAAATAACCAAGTTTGGTACATGATACGAGTTTTCAAAAGATTACATGATATGGGGAGTATAAAAGGTACCAGGAATTGTTACATCCGGTTTGAATAGTAAGAGTCCTACATAGATAGATATAGATTTCAAGATGACAGTCACACTAGTTCTAATGCAAGTTGATCCTTTCCATTAGTGTGACAAGTCGATCCACAGTGATTGCGAGTCTGCTGGTTTGTCGGGCGTTGTCTTCTGCCAAGGCTAGTCGTTGTACCAGCATCCTTGAGTATTCCTCGGCCTCTTGCAGGCGCTGTTCGCATTGTTCCAACATGAGTCACAAGAGTTCGACTTCTACCCCTGATTCCACTACTTGGACGTGGAGAATGTTCATGTTGCTAACGGTATTTTCGTGATCTTCGGAGACTTGGTTGATGCGCTCAAGCGCTGTGAGTCTCCAGTTTTCGTTGGTTTCTTGCAATGCGACATCCATGGTGCGAAGTCGTTGCTCGTGACGGTCCATCCTAGCGGCCAAGGCCGGCAAAGTGAAATGGGTGGGGTATGGGCCAGCTCGAGGCAACCTGGCGTTCCTCCTAGCTACCCCCGGGTTCTGTGATCCGGATTGAGAGTGTGATGGGTTGGGTGCTGTGTTTGCCATTCTGAGACAAAGCGTTAGAAAGAATGAAGCCTATATTCATATAATACATATATAATATAGCCTAAGATTTTGAGTGAGAGCGAGGTCTATCCATGTATATATACATATCACATAATAGCCAAAGGTGTCTAACACAGACAAGTTTGAGTCTCGGTTTCTCTCGTGGTCAGAGTCAACAAGTGTATCCTGTTCAGTGATGACTCCTTTCAGATCTCACATCATATTCTTTTAATTGTACATAGTTGATCAGGCTATGTTAAATTAAACCAATACCATGTAGTCACTGAACATAATCATACTTAATAAGGAATACTGCCTAACGGTCATAGTCTAGGCCCACTAAATGCAACCTAGTTCACTATAACCTTAGGCTTTGATACCAATCTGTAACACTCCCAAATTTAATGTTTTGCGGAAGCACAATTTGGGTGTTACTAATCAATAATCAAAGCACACAGATATATAGCAAACGAATCTATATGCGTCGTTTTAACAAAATACATTAATATTAAAATGTTTACAACAGTTTGAACCCGTACATAGCTCGTGTTCGTAATATGAGAGATTTAAGAACATAATTAGTTATACAAAATCTAATAATGCAATGAAATCTCCGAGGTTTGCATGGAGACTCGAGCTAATATGCATCCTGATGGGCAATCCAAATCTACTGCTGAGTACCTGTGATACATGCTAAAATGGGTCAGCTAACGCTGGTGAGCTCACAGGTTTAGATATCAAATAATAGTGTGTGAACCGCAAGATTTAAATGTTGATTTGCATCCAGCAAATGATAATAATAGTGTATACAACCATGAGCGCATAGTCTGAGCTTAACTCGAGGGTCGGGTCCCATATAGAGAATTCCGAGCGAGGTGCCTCCACGAGTGCCTAATCTACACTCGTCTTCCCAAATATTAGTACGTCCGTTTACCCAGTTAGTGCTTGCTAACCCGGACGAGGAGGGTCAATCCTATATGGTACCATATACTAATATTCACGCTACTTTCATATTAGAGACCTTTTCTGGTCCCTCTCGACGACCGACGAGGAGTGTTTGATAAACGCTCAAAAGTACTACATTTTAGTAGTATTTTACCCATATTCTTGGATGTTTCTATTGCATTTATTTAAGAATAGATATTGATTTCGTTCATATTTGCAATTAGATGTGGAAATGGAGCGTTACGAAGAAAGGAACGGAAAACAGTCAATAACTGAGTTAAATGATGCATATTTTAAGAATAAAGTGAAGCCGAAGTGAAGAAATAATTAGAAGAAGAAAAATATTAAAATTCGGCTGAAAGTCAATCCATACGCCGTATGGATTGAGGCGGTGGAAGCCCGTGTCACGTGGACTTGGGCTGGGCTTGTTTTTCATCCATACGCCGTATGGATGGTTTACACAGAAAGTATATAACGCGTTTAAAACCTCAGAAAAAGGGAGTTCGGCTAGGGTTTTGTTCCAGTCGATATTTTACGAATTCTAGGGTTTATTTACGAACTTTAGGAGTATTTTGGAGGTACGAAGGCTCAAGATCGAGGATAGTTCATCTTAGTTCTTCGTAGTTCGTCGTTTTGATTCGGTATAACTTTCTTTATTTGATATCATTGATGACTTTGATGTTATTTAATCTGAGTTTTTCCGTTTTCATGATGAATTGAATATCCAAAGTAGTTGTGTAATTAATAAATTCGGATTATGATTATTGAACGATTATTATTGAGTATTGACTAAGTTATTTAATTGAAAACTATTATATTGCTCGTGGATCCTTGTTTATTGGTAACTAGTAGTTATTGTTGCTCAACGTGATTAATAAGATTAATGAGATTGAGTTCCTTTAAGATTATTGATTATTGATAGTTACTATTTTAGGATTTGTAACTATTGCTAAATAGGTTGAGTCTGATAGGTTGAGTATACGATAATTATCTACTTTAAAATGAACAAGACAATAAGTAATTATTGGGCATTGTTGAGTCATGCCACTAGAGTTAATTATAATGAGTTGTGAATGTTTAATGCATGATTCAGGGAAAGGCACACAATTGACTGATCATCTTGTGACATTGAATTAATGTTTAATGTTGGACCCTAAATTATAAGAATTAGTTAGACCCGAAACGTTGGCTAGTTCACATTCAATTTAATATCATTGAAGAATTTGGCATTAAGTTGATATAAAAGAATCACAATTAGATAATCAATACGTAATGAATCGGGATATTTGAATCTGCTTATTCCTTCCTATTGTTCTTTATTTATTTCCATTTTAAGTTTTATTTAGTTTATTTATTTTCATTTATTATTTTGCAACAATTATTCGTACGGAACTAAAACGCCCCCTATTTACTGCTTTACTAGTTAATTAGTACTTTCTATTTTTATAAATACCACCGTTCCCTGTGTTCGACTCGGTCTTACCAAGTCTAATTTTACATTCGATCGGGTATTCTTGCCTGGTTGTGTGAAAAGTATAAATAAGGTATTTCCGTTTTATAAATTAATAAACTAGACGCGCTTTCACACGCATCAAGTTTTTGGCGCCGCTGCCGGGGAACGGTTACGTTTTGTTTATTTAAATAGATTTTATTTATTGTAAAAGTTTTGTTTAAAAATTGTTAATTAGATTTTTGGTAAAGTTGTTCAGTTAGTTTATTTAAGTGCATTAATAAGTTTTTGTTAATAAATTTGGTTGAAACAAATTACTTTTTATTTGGTTAAATTTTTTAGTAATCAGTTTCAACCGGCGGATGGAAATCCATCCGCCGGTTGGAATTCTTTTGGTTAAACTTTTGTGTCATTAATTTTTATTTATTTTGTGTGAACTATCTTGTTTTTCGTTAATAGTGCTTGTGTTTCAGATTTAATTGTTATTTAGGTTTTGATTCAATGGCAAGGAGTTACGAGAGCGATGCGAACAATAACCACATTGTTAGGAGAAACCCTGATAGTTTTGGGTCGAGTTCTGAAAACACAGTGCCATCTTTTACACGTTTAGGACGTAGGGAAGTACCTATCACATCATCCTGTCATGAGTTGTTAAATACTATTGAGAAAGTCAGATGGGACATTCCTTTTACAGCTGAATTGATAAGAAGATCTTCCATCTATTTTACTGAGAGTCAATTGGTTCTGATTCAACATGTGTTAGATACTGCGGATATAGAGAAACAGTTTAGGTATGAACAACATTTTATTGAGGCTCTAATTGATTTTGAGGCATCTTTGGATTCAAGGATTGAAGAAGAAAAAGTATTTTTCACTGCACAAAAGAAGCGGTACACAGAAATTTACGAGGCATTGGTGCAGTCTTCTTTTCCCTATTCTTCTAATCAGGCGGCATGTCTTCATAGGATGTTGAAAGCGTTGTATTTGGCAACTGGGAATCCTAATTTTGAGGCGGATAATGAAATTGTTACTAGTTTGAGAGACTTGGTGCAGTTGTTGCAACTTGAAGATCATTTGAGAGATCCTACTCCTCATAGAGTTATAGTGCATAATACCATTCCTTACTACTTAAAGAATATGATACAGAAATTGGAATTATTGGCTAAGGAAGAAGGAAAGAGGCCTAACCCTAGTTTCATTCACCCTGATGTCACTATTGATTTAGCCATCTTTCTAGTAGTCAATTTGGATTCGTTGGTAGTTTTGGATAAGGTACTCACCCCACGTGAGCATTTCCATTTTGGGTTGGTGGAGATATACACAAAGTTGGTAGGAATATTCAAGGGATTTCATTTGGGATTTACTAATCATCAAGAAGTGGCAATTAAGAAGATCGAAAGAAGAATAAGAGATCTAAAGCGAAGTCCGGTGATGTCTAAACACGCGAGTGTTAATGAAGCAATTTATGAGTTTAAGAGTGAATTGGAAGAGGCTAGCCCGGATCGTGAGATAACTTTGGATGAGAATGATAAGGTTGTGTTGGCACTCAATGGTCTTGTCAACAAAACTGTTAGAGATATCTGTTGGTGGCTAATAAATCTTCAACCAGCGGCTAGTGCTCATTTGGTGAATTTTGCTACTTTTGGACATGGAGTAGGTAATGTTATTGCAAAAATAACAGAGCGATTCTTATCTCTTTATCCCCTGCGTTGACTTTCGTGATTCATAATTTTCCATTTTTCGTCGGACCTACTAATAACTTTTATGTTTGGTTGTATTTATTTGTTTGCGTGTTTGAATGTTGAACAATTTCTATTTTTGGTGTGATTGAATAAGTGGTTAAGTTTTATTTAATCTTGTTAGTTAATTGTTTTTGAAAATTTTAATTTATTTGTTTATTTGTATAGTTTGGAATTAAGAAGCTATGAAGTTATTATACCCCTCCAGGTACGTCTTAATTGTTTAAAATGTTGGCGAGTTAGTAGCAAGTGGTGGAATATATATATAAAAAAAATGTTCTGTTTTTTTTATCCATACGCCGTATGGAAAATCCATACGCCGTATGGATTGAATTGGGCCACTGGGCCGGTGTTGACTGGGTTTAATTGGTTGACCTGGGCCTTTTTAATTCATACGCCGTATGGAAAATCCATACGCCGTATGGATCAGAAATGCATAAACCGCAGGCAGCCCTCCTCTCTTCCCCGTTTTGAAATCTAAACCTCACCACCACCACCTACTGCTGCTATCAATCACCACCAACCCACCACTTCCGGCCATGCATTTCTAGCCATTTTTACATATTTGTGTTCCACTCACTTTCCTCTACAAGGCATAACTTCCGATTTTCATTTTCGTTGATTAAATTCCGCAATTGAAATTTAGGGTTTATGTATGTGAGTTGGATATTTAGAATTTGAGTATGATTATTGGTATATTTTGATTGAATTATGTTCTTGTTAACATATATTATGCAATGCCATGATCATTTTTTATAATATCTTACATATATTGTGTGATTCGATTTATCCGTTTATGTTTAAAGAATGTGAATATGATATATGCTAAATTTTGATATCCTTTGATTTAGTACTTGTTAATTTTCTGACCACATGATGATTAATGCAATTATTTGATTGGTACTCAAGTATTTGTGGTTACGGTTATGTGATACATTGTTATTTATGTTGAATGTATTTTATAATAATTCATTATGAGATGGTATGAATGATTGTTAGTTGCTATTGCTCGAGTTTAGTAATTGTACACGTTCGTATGTTCATAGTGGTACCAAGTTATTATATTGCATTTGATTCAACAATTTGTCATGAAACTTTAACAAGTGTATACAATTGAGCAATTTGAGTGAATATGAGTTCATAATGCAATAGGGTAGTTGAAATTGTGGTTGTTGCGGTAGTTTATGCTAAACTTTAAAGGTGGATTGTTCCATATTAAGCCGAAATGCTGCCGAAATTTCTTTTGAAACTTTATTTGCATTTCCTGTGTTGAAATGATTGTTTTTCTTAGCAGTAAAATGGCTAGCAGGAGAACCAGAGGCGGTCAGGCATTGGGAAACCCTCTGATCAGAACCCATAGATATCTTACTTTTCATGATTCATATTCAGAGACTTTGAGATACCAGTTCGGGGAGCGTTTGGCTGAGAATATTGACTAGCCAATTGAGGTTTTTCATGCGGTGGATTGGCACGCTCTCGAGCATGTGGTTGAGAGAAATGGGTTTGCCACTAGGCATGAGACGATTAGGAACCTACTTTCTGCCCCATATAGACTACGGGATGGTAACATTGGGTTTGTTTCTTACGCCTGGTACAGGATGTTCAGCATTCGGGAACAAATATATAGAGAGTTGGTGGTGGAGTTTTGTAGTACATTTCGGTTTGATCACAGGTCGACAGAGTGGACTGCTGAGACTATTTCATTCCAGCTTGGGGGACAACCGAGATATATGTCTCTTGTAGAGTTTACTCTTGGAATTGGATTATATGAGCCTAATGAGATCCACAACCCAAATTTTCTGGATCATATTTTAGCGGGTGCAGTGTCAAAGCTTACTGATCTGGAGATTGCGGAGGAGTGGCAGTCTATTGCTCAGGGTAGTTATGGTGATTCAGCCCCTTCTTATCGAGCTATTCGAGATCCTCGCCACCGTTTGATTCACCGGTTATTGACATTCACTATCGTTGGTCGTCGAGAGGGACCGGAAAAGGTCTCTAAACCTGATCTTTTCTATCTTAGTGCGATTTTGAGGTAAAGGCTGGTTAATGTGCCGTGGATATTACCTAGGTGGATGTCTAAGAGAGCCACTGGTACTAGGAGTTCGATTAGTTTATGTGGTGGTCATTTCGTAACGCGATTGGCTAGGCACTTTAGGTTGGAGACTCCGGCTGAGATAGGTTCGTGTACTGTTGTGCAGCCTGGTATGGATTGGTTGACTATACGGAGACTAGAGGCTTTGGATATTATTGAGCCATGCAGCATATATGGTGGTGATCAGGAGATGTATTATTGGGTGGCGACTACTGC
The DNA here is from genome assembly GCA_963422505.1 of Pseudognaphalium luteoalbum. Classification (NCBI taxonomy): domain Eukaryota; kingdom Viridiplantae; phylum Streptophyta; class Magnoliopsida; order Asterales; family Asteraceae; genus Pseudognaphalium; species Pseudognaphalium luteoalbum. The sequence goes on from OY730192.1 coordinate 71,684,440, forward strand.
AGTTGGGCAGGTTTTACAGCCTAGACAGGTTAGGGCTGCAGCTGTAGGTAGAGGAGCAGCACGAGGCCATAGTAGAGGATATGCTGGGGACTTTAAGCGATTATCGCAGCAGCTAGATCAGATGAGCATCCAGCACACTCAGAGGTTTGATCAGATTGAGAGTATGCAGAGACAACATTTTCATCAGACCAGTGCTCATTTGGACTATCAGGATGGCCTTTTCTCGCAGCTGTTTGATTTTAGCCATTTGCCATACCAGCCATTCCAGTATCAGATGCCCCAGGAGTTCATGCCACCACCACCACCGGTAGAGCAGCCAGGACCTTCTCATCACTATCGGAGTATGGACGAGGCGTATGACAGCGATTAGGATGTTGTTCATCCTATGTGATTTATGATTCCAAACACTATTTCTATTTTTATTATTTTGACTGATTTTATTTGTAGGATTTTTAATTATGTTGGATTTGTAGTTTTAGGTTTGGTTGTTTTGATTTTTATTTAGGATGCTTATATTTGGTATTGTTTAATCTTGTGTGTTGATTGATTCTTCAGAATTATGTGTGAGTACGTGTTATGCTGGCAGTAAGTTCAGCGCAAGAAATTGATCCGAGAGGGTGTGGGAATTTCATATCATCCTTGACAGGACTGTTAGGCACATTTTTCCAGGGGAGTTTTTCTATCTTATTTCTTTTCTCTTTTTCCCGTTTTAGCAATTCATTATTTGTACAATGAGGACATTGTACAGCTTTAAGTGGGGGATGGGAGAGAAAAGAGTTAATTTTCCACATCTTTGTCCTGTTAAGTAAGTAGACAATGTGTAAGCTTGATTAATAGTTATCTCATTAAGATACGTAACTAGGAGGTTATAAATTGCCCATTCTTCAACCAAATTTGTAAATTTAAAATTTTGTTTTTCTAGAGATAATTATTTTGTAACAATGTAGGTTAATTTAAAAATTTTCTACACTTTTAATTAAATATTAAATTGTGAAAGATGTTATTTAGTTTCAGTATATGATGTATTGATAGGCGATTTATGTGAGAATTCTTGAGCTTTTAAGAAATGAAAATAAAGGATTGGATGACACCTTTAGATGAAATTTAGTTATATATGACGTATGTCTTAATTTTCATATTATTAGCGTGCAATATGTCATATTTTTGGGATTTTAATTAATATCATTTGGGGATATACTGGGTGTTGTTTCCTCTGTTGTACGTAAGTACAGACCTGGTCTCCGTTAGTATATCTAATTAAAAAGAGCAAAAGAGTTTAACAACTCATGATTTTTGAATGTACTCAAATTAAGTCACTTTGTTGTACTAAGGTACAGACCTGCCACCAATGGTTTGACTAAAAAATTTATATTGCTAAACCAAAATCAAGTTATGTCGCTCTGTTGTGTTGAGGCACAGACCTGTCACCTATGTCTTGATTTGAAAAATGATTGTTTTGATTGAAACCTCAAAATATGTAATGTTGGCACGTTATGAGTATGAGAGTATATAGCTTTTGGGAGTTTAAGGGAACATCTATGTAAATAATAATGGTTTAAGCTCAATTATTTAAATATAGATTGTTTAAGTGGATAACAATATCAGTAATCATTGTGAACTATTTAATTTTTTCAAGAAGAGTAACATTATGTGTAGATTAATTTTTGTACATCTCATAGTTTCTTAATAATCGTTTTTAGAATTAACAAATTTTTAAATTTAATGTTTGAGTTGAAAAAAGGGTAATGTTGTGTAATTCCTTTGATAGTTATTTAGATAAATGGAGATGATTGTTTTCTTAAGAATTTGATTTTTGAATCGATTGTCTACTTGAGAACAAGTAGGATTTAAGTGGGGGATGTTTGATAACCGCTCAAAAGTACTATATTTTAGTAGTATTTTACCCCTATTCTTGGATGTTTCTATTGCATTTATTTAAGAATAGATATTGATTTCGTTCATATTTGCAATTAGATGTGGAAATGGAGCGTTACGAAGAAAGGAATGGAAAACAGTCAATAACTGAGTTAAATGATGCATATTTGAAGAATAAAGTGAAGCCGAAGTGAAGAAATAATTAGAAGAAGAAAAATATTAAAATTCGGCTGAAAGTCAATCCATACGCCGTATGGATTGAGGCGGTGGAAGCCCGTGTCACGCGGACTTGGGATGGGCTTGTTTTTCATCCATACGCCGTATGGATGGTTTACACAAAAAGTATATAACGCGTTTAAAACCTCAGAAAAAGGGAGTTCGGCTAGGGTTTTATTCCAGTCGATATTTTACGAATTATAGGGTTTATTTACGAACTTTAGGAGTATTTTGGAGGTACGAAGGCTCAAGATCGAGGATAGTTCATCTTAGTTCTTCGTAGTTCGTCGTTTTGATTCGATATAACTTTCTTTATTTGATATCATTGATGACTTTGATGTTATTTAATCTGAGTTTTTCCGTTTTCATGATGAATTGAATATCCAAAGTAGTTGTGTAATTAATAAATTCGGATTATGATTATTGAACGATTATTATTGAGTATTGACTAAGTTATTTAATTGAAAACTATTATATTGCTCGTGGATCCTTGTTTATTGGTAACTAGTAGTTATTGTTGCTCAACGTGATTAATAAGATTAATGAGATTGAGTTCCTTTAAGATTATTGATTATTGATAGTTACTATTTTAGGATTTGTAACTATTGCTAAATAGGTTGAGTCTGATAGGTTGAGTATACGATAATTATCTACTTTAAAATGAACAAGACAATAAGTAATTATTGGGCATTGTTGAGTCATGCCACTAGAGTTAATTATAATGAGTTGTAAATGTTTAATGCATGATTCAGGGAAAGGCACACAATTGACTGATCATCTTGTGACATTGAATTAATGTTTAATGTTGGACCCTAAATTATAGGAATTAGTTAGACCCGAAACGTTGGCTAGTTCACATTCAATTTAATATCATTGAAGAATTTGGCATTAAGTTGATATAAAAGAATCACAATTAGATAATCAATACGTAATGAATCGGGATATTTGAATCTGAGTGAAATTGATTACACAGTTACTTATTCCTTCCTATTGTTCTTTATTTATTTCCATTTTAAGTTTTATTTAGTTTATTTATTTTCATTTATTATTTTGCAACAATTGTTCGTACGGAACTAAAACGCCCCCTATTTACTGCTTTACTAGTTAATTAGTACTTTCTATTTTTATAAATACCACCGTTCCCTGTGTTCGACTCGGTCTTACCAAGTCTATATTTACATTCGATCGGGTATTCTTGCCTGGTTGTTTCAAAAGTATAAATAAGGTATTTCCGTTTTATAAATTAATAAACTAGACGCGCTTTCACACGCATCAAACGTCCAAATGATTACAATTTGGTTGATTGTCTAAGTGTTTGAAAATGTGTACGGCCCGTTGGTGATTGTTTGTAATAATAATCTTGATGTTATCTTATTGATTTCGAAGTGTTATACTTGAAAAACATGTTTTACAATGTTTTTGGAATCATATTGTATAAGTATTTGAGGTTGCATAAGTTCGACGCTTAGTGTAAAAATAGTTTGAAACCTTCTGTTTTATGCGTCACTTATAGCGTCACTTGGGGGCTTAGGCGTCACTTAGGAAGTGACGCATGAAATAGTAGAATCTGAGTAAGGGCGTCACTTATGGAAGTGACGCATAGTGAGGCGTCACTAAGGTAGTATCGGGTGTTAGTGTCGGATAAGGGTTCTAGGCATCACTAGGCAAGTGACGGAGGTAATTGTCGGGAAAAAGGGGTTTTATGCGGCACTTAAGCAAGTGACGCAACATTAGGGTTTTATGCGTCACTCAATGCAGCACTTAAGTGTCGCAAGAAGTGACGCTATATTGCGCAGGCCTATGCGATACTTAGGTCTGATGACGGATTTTTGAGTTGAAAACGTGTTTTCCGGCCATGGTTTGGTCCAATTCTTTTACCCAACCCATATTTGTACATTTCAAGCTTAAAGAAACAATTATAACTTGAAAACACTAAAAATCAGAAAAGTTCCCACTGTTTTAAAATAGTTTCCACTGTTTTAAAATGGTTTCCACTGTTAATGTTCAATTTGGGATTTTTATTTCAAAATTAGGTCATTGACACTAACAGTATAAATACTTCCAACACTTGTACATTTTCTTTTACGCTTTCATAACCACTGCATTCATAAACCCTATAACCACTGCTATTGCAAATCATATACAAATTTCTTCATGGCTTCTTCTTCTTCAACTACATCTCAACTCGCTTTAGGCAAGGATCATAACATGATTGCCTATCTGGTAAAACCATCCATAGCCAATGATTACGTAGAGATCATTGATTTTCTGCGTCATTCTACCATTTATCATGCGCTATCTGTCGCACCCAGAATTTCACATGATCACATTAATGAATTCTGGGTTAAAGCAAAGATTGAGGAAGAAGCAGGTGTTCCAAAAATTGTTTCTACAGTTGCTGGGCATCAAGTGGTTGTTTCTGAATCATCCATTCGTTCTTCTCTTCATCTTCAGGATGAAGAAGGTATAACTTCAATTTCTGATGAAGCTTTATACTTGAATTTACAACGAATGGGATATGAGGGTAATTTGGGTGGGTATGTTTTTCAGAAAACAATGTTTTCTTACCAATGGAGGTTTTTAATTCATACATTACTGCACTGTTTATCATCCAAACGTTCATCTTTTGAACAATTTAGCAGTAATGTAGCATATGCCTTGGTATGCTTAGCTACTGGCCAAAAATTTAATTTTTCCAACTTTATTTTTGCTGGTATGCTAAGAAACATAAACCAACCTAAACTGAAATTTTTAATGTATCCAAGGTTTGTGCAGATCTTTTTAAATGATCAAATATCTGACCTGCCACTCTTGGATAAGATAATAGGTATCTCTTCCTTTAAACCAAAAGTATTTTCAAATATGAAGAGAGATACTTCTATCAGAGGTGTCATGTTTTCTGGGAGGGTAACAGCATTGTTTCCAACAATGCTTCCTGCACCCTCCACCACAGCATCTGTACCACCAACAGAAGCTGAACCAGTTGTTGAAAGAATGGAACAACCCATTCCTTCTTATCCCACAGCAACTGGGGGTACTAATGAACAACAAGGGAACAGATTCACTACAACCTACACCAGAAAAGCCAAAAGGGCTACACAACAGATGACTAAGGATCATACTGCTCAGTCATCTCAGTCCAATGACAGGAGTCATGAACAGCATGTGGTCCATGAGGAGAGGGGTGACCATTCTGTGAGGGCTGCTTCTACTGCTTCTAGCCCATTGGCAGAGCAGGACAGAAGTAACATCAATAAGACCCAAGCAGAGGCAACATCAAAACATGATTCTACTCCTGTAGATGATTTTGGTGGTCCCAGTACCAATAACCAAGGGGAATCTGTTGATCATACTAGGTATGATACAGGTTTTGATACACCTGTCAATGATTCACCTAGGAAGTCACATTCTGATGGTGATGAGGCTAGAACTAACCTAGAATTAACGAAAATGATTGATTATGTATGGGAGAAGTTCAGATTAGAAAGGAGAAAGAACAAGGAAAAGGATGAGCAGATTGCAAATCTACAGCAGAGGGTTTCTCAGCTAGAATATATAGTGGTCAAAGTTTTGAAAGAAGGAAAGAAATATGTCATGGTTGAAGGTGATTCTGCAGAGGATGCTTTCAAAAAGGGAGAGAAGTATTGGACTAATAAAGGTGATGAGGGTCAGAAAGATGATGGTGAGAAGGGTAAGGATGGACAGAATGATGATGATGTTGGTGATCACATTGATGAGGATATTGAGATGGAAACACCAATTCATCAAGAAACTGAGAAGGTCAATGATGGTGAGAATGAGAAAGAAAATGAGAAGACTACACAGGCTAAAAGGCAGAAATCAATTCCTGTGCAGTCTGTCAAAGCTAAGAAGCATAAAACCACCACTTTACCTCCAGTTCAGATCAGAGAACCTTCTACTGCACCTGCTGCTGCACAAGCTATGCCTAAGATTGACCCTAAGGATAAGGGTAAGGGTATTCTGGAGGAAGAGCCAAAACAGAAAAAGCAGAAAACTATGCCTCCTGAAGTTACTGTGAATGATGATGAGTATGCTCAGAGGCTATTTGCTGAGATCAATGCAGATGTGCTAGCAGAGGAGATGATTGAGGTTGAAGTTGAACCTGGTAAGTTTGTTAAAATGACCAAAGCTCAAGTTGATGAGTGGGATGATGCACAGCTGAGAGAGCAAAAACAAGATGACATTGAATATCTGGTGGATCAGCTCAAGAAAAAGAAGGCAGATGAATTGAAAAGGACTAGAGCTGCCAAAGCTGCTGCTAAAAGGAATAAACCATTGACAAGAGCTCAACAGAAAAGAAATTTGGTCTTAAAGCTAAGAGGTGGCAATATTCCAACTGCAAGGCTTAATGCTATGTCCCTTGAAAGCTTACAAAGAATTTGGGACAGGGATACATTTTTAAATCCAGAGGCTGCTAAGAGAGCAGAAGAAGCACAGAAAGCTAAAAAGAAGGCAGAAAGGGAAAAGAGCCAGAAAGAAAAGATTGAAAAAGAACTAGAAAAGGAAAAGGAATGGAAAAGGATGAGTGATGAGCTTAAACAGAAGAGGAAACAAGAACTTACATCAATTCCAGATTTACCTAAGAAAAATTTGAAGCTGGATGAGTTGATTGTGGTGCAACCTCTACAACATATTGCTCCTGATAACTCTCCTGGAATCATTGATTGGTCTGTGGTAAACTTTACAGTTCCAGTTAAATGTGAGAAAATTAGAGTTGAAAGGGAAGATACTTCTGTTTCATATTGGAGGTCATTCAAAGAGTTGATCAGGGTGATTGTTAGAGAAGATTTGATCAGAATGTATGAGATTGGATCTGAGAAAGGACTAAGTACCAAAAAGTTTGATAGTGTTTATGAATTGAGTGTTTGGTCTGGGATTTCAATGATGTATGAACCAGAAAGATTCAGATTTGAATTCAATACTTTCAGAAATGTGAAGCAATGGATCTATCTCAGCAATCCAGGTGTTCATCAAGTTATTTTTGATGATGCTACTATGATTTGGATGCTCACTGACAGAGAATATGATATGAGTTTGAGTTTGTTAAGAAGCTTAAGGCATGCTAAATTATCTGTCTCATTCAACAATGATTTGGCAGAGGATTTGGTGTATATGATATTGAATCAGATTCATAAGAAAGAGGAGTATGAGAGAAGACACAGAGATCAAAGATAGTTAGAAAGAGGTCAAATTGAAGAATCAAGAGAAACTTAATACTGTTGGGGACAGATTAAGTTTAGGGGGAGATTGTTGGGAAATGAGATTTCTGATGTTATTACTGTTGTTGTAAAATGCACAAGGCATTAACACTGTTAGTGTTATTGTTTCTACTAGTATAACAACTGTTAGTCTGCTGGTTATCACTATCTTCAGAGTTAAAACTGTTAGTTGAAGTCTTCATGGATTACCACTGTTAGTGAAGTGGTTACCACTGCTAGTAGAAGATTACAACTGTTATTGTAGATTGAAGACAAGAGTTACAACTGTTAGTGTTATCACTGTTAGCTTGTTTACAACAGTTAACACTGCTTAGGCTAGTTACCACTGTTGGTATTTTAGTCTAGTAAATTGTACAAGTGTTAACACTGTTATAGGAATTACCACTGTTTATATATTCGTGGTAGTTAACACTGTTTATATCTAGAATAGGAGGGAAGTCAGAGTTTGAATAATTATGGATTGTAACTGCTTCCATAATTATAGGAGATTGTTTAGCAGGACTCTATGTGTTATAAATAGAGGTCCTTAACCTAGATTAGGTTATGAGTTTTTGCGCAGCTTCAAGGTTTTGTAACCCTAATACAAATCAGTGTATTCGTCTTATATTATTAATAAGATTGGAGCTTTTTATAATTCTGTTATTGTTATTCATATTGATCTTCATTGTATTACTAAGTGTTATTCCGCAAACTTCTTAGTAATCATTCAAAACTGTGGTTATCTAATAGTTTAATAGATAGATCTTGGTTTATCAAGTGGTATCAGAGCGGGTTTAGTTTTGAATCCAGGAAGATCTCAGTTCTACTGTTTTATTGATCATTTTTATAATCATTTAATATTAATAATGGCAGAAGGTAGTGAAGGTATCCAGGTCACAAAGATCCCAATGCTTAGACCTGATGAGTTTGATCTGTGGAAAAACAGAATCAGACAATATATGCTTCTCACAGATTATCAGATGTGGGAAGTTGTGGTTAATGGTCCTCCAGTGACCTTAAACAGTGATGGTGTTCCACTGCCAAGATCTCCACCAACATCTGAGGCAGAAAGAAAAGTCAGATCTATAGAGTACAAAGCTTTGAGTACTCTATTGTTATCTATTCCAAATGAATATCAAAGGCGTTTTGAAGCATGTCAAGATGCTAAAGTTTTAATGGAAGCAATAGAGAAGAGATTTGGTGGTAATGATAACACCAAAAAGAATAAAAGATCTCTGTTGAAACAGCAATATGAGAACTTTAATTCTGTAAAGTCAGAAACTCTGACTCAAACCTTTGATAGGTTTTCAAAGCTTGTGGGAGATCTGGAAAATCATCAAGTAAAAATTGATAAAGATGATTTGAACAGGAAGTTTTTGAGGTCCTTGGGTGATGAATGGACCATGTATACTGTTGGTTTAAGGCAGAGTGCAGATCTGGAAGCAAAGGAATTAGAAGATATCTACAATGATCTGAGGAATTTTGAAGCTGAGGTAGAGATCAAGAAGGTAGGTTATGGGAGCAACAACAATAATACAGCTTTTATGTCAATGGCAGGTTCTGGACTAAAAGCTGAATCAAGTCAGAAAGGGTCATCTTATGGTACTAGAGGAAGTGGATCTAGTACTACTCATTCTAATGATCAAATCTTAGAATCTTTCTTTGCTAGTAATGTGAATTCATCACTTACTAATGAAGATCTAGATCAGTTTGAAGGAGATGATCTAGAAGAAATGGATATCAAGCTACAAATTGCTTTAATTACTCAAAGAGCAAAAAGGTTTATGCAAAGAACTGGTAGAAATAACTTTGCACAGAAAAGGAGTGATTCAAGTTGGTTTGATAAAAGCAAAGTTGAATGCTTCAACTGTCACAAGATGGGACATTTTGCTAGGGAGTGCAGAAGTCCTAAGATTGATCAGAATGAGAGAGGAACTGTTCAGAGAAGTGGAGGAAATGTTGGTCAGACTAAGAATGTGCCAATTCAAGATACTTCATCAAATGCATTGGTATCTGTTGATGGATGTGGATGGGATTGGAGTGATCAGGAAGAACATGAAGTGAAGAATCAATGTTTCATGGCAACAGCAGAATCTGACAAGCAATCTGAAGTTCCTTATGAGGTACAAATAAAATTGTGCTCAGCTGTGTGTAAACAAACTGTGAAACATTATAGAGATCATAACCAGAAAGTGTGTGATGAGCTAAAACAGTGTGAAATCAAAAGTAGACACACAATCTCTGTAATAGAAAATCTTGAAAAACAGATTCAGGCATTTGAAGATAATGCAACACAATTTAAATATGATATTGAGTATGCTAGGTGGGAGAGAGACACTTTTAAAGATAAAGTAGAATTATTAACTAAGAAACTTGCAGAGGTTACATGTGAAAGGGATAGCATAAGACTTAATGTGAGTAACTTAGAACATGCATCTAAAAGTGTAAATAAACTTATCAATTCTCAGATTCATGATAAACTCAAAACTGGGTTAGGATACAATAATGTACCTCCTCCTTATAACAACAACTATTTTCCTTCTAAAACTGAAATTGATTTAAATTCACTTAAAGAAGGATTAAATGATGATGTTAAAAAGGTAGATCCAGTTAACAGTTTAAAAGAAGATGTAAACATTGATGAAGTTGATATACATGAGTGGACTGAGGAAGATGATAAAGATTGTGATACATCTGAATGTAATGTTAATGTTTTCGATAAATCTGATAAATCATCATGTGAAAGCAGAAATAGTATTACTGGTCTAGTTAAAGAACTAAAAGTTAATAAACTAGAAGAGGGTAAGAAAATGTTTGAACAGAAGGAAAAACATCATGATAAACATGAGAAAACAATACCTAACACATCTAGGAATGCTCAAGAGAAGGTTAGGAATGATGTAAAAAGATCTGCTTCTGTGAATACATGTGATAAGTGCAAATGTAAGGATAACTTCTCTAAATTCCAAAATTTTCAAAAACATATTCCCAGAGGTAACCAACGGAATTGGAATCAAATGGTGACTCAAAAACTGGGAAATAATGTTACTGTGATTAAAGAAAAGTTATGCCTTATATGTGGCAGAAATAATCATCTTCAACATGAATGTTTTCATAATCCAAAGACTTATCAAAAGAATATAAAAAGACCATGGACAGCAGCTAATATGATTAACAAACAAAATTTTAAATCTAATGTTAATCATACAAATGCTGCTAGAAAGATGAATTATAGGGCAAATCAAGCTATGGCTGCTGCAAAAGTTTCCACTGCAGGAACAAAAGCTAAACATTTAGCCAACAGTTTAAAGACCAAAACAGTGGAAACAGGAGTTAAAGCAAACAGTGGTAAACCTTTTAAAACTGTTAACACTGTTAATTCAACAGTTTCCACTAGTAGAGTAAATAACACTGTAAGGAATACTAACAGTGTTAATTATTTTACCACTGTTAGACATAATAACAGTTATAACAAGTTTAACACTGTTAGACATAACTTTGGATCTTCAGTTAACACTGTTAGACCAAAATCCACTGTTAAGTCTAAAATTAGTTGGATTTGGACACCTTTTCAATCTAATGTTCCCAGATGTTCAAAATCTAACAATGCATCAAAATCAATAATCTTCAAGAAAGTTGATTACATTGATGCATCAGGGAAACCCAAAGCCAAATTGGTTTGGGTTCCCAAGAGAAATTAATTTTCTCTGTGTTTGTTTGTGTGCAGGGCAAGCCAAGAAGTCTATGGCATATCGACAGTGGATGCTCAAGGCACATGACTGGAGATAAGGAAAAGCTACAGAATTTCAAATCATTTGATGGTGGATATGTAGCATTTGGAAGCAATCCAAAAGGAGGTAGGATCACAGGCAAAGGAGTTGTTCAAAGTGCCAAGTTAAGCTTTGAAAATGTTTATTATGTGGAACAGTTGAGGTACAATTTGCTAAGTGTGAGTCAAATCACAGATAAAAAGAACCCTGTTCATTTTACTGACACTGAATGTCTTATTCTATCTAAGGAGTTCAAAATTCAAGAAGATATGATTTTAATGAGAATTCCTAGGCAAGATAATGTCTATAAGTGTGACTTAGCAAACATGGCACCTCAACCTGATTTAAATTGCTTGATTTCTAAAGCTAATTTAAATGAGTCTACTTTGTGGCATAGAAGGATGTGTCATATGAACTACAAAACCATTAATAAACTTGTCAAAAACAAGCTTGTTAGGGGTTTACCTGAGAAGGTATATTCATGTGATGATCATTGTATTTCATGTCTAAAAGGGAAGCAACACAAAACTTCTTTTAAGTCCAAAGCTGTCAATTCAAACTGTACTCCTTTATACTTATTGCATATGGACTTATTTGGACCAACAAGTATAAGTAGTATGGGAAAAAGATCTTATTGCCTTGTTGTAATTGATGATTATACCAGATTTACATGGGTTTTCTTTCTTAGAACAAAAGATGAGACAGGTGAACTACTTAGATCATTTATAACTAAGATTGAGAACCAATTAGATAAAAAGGTTAAAATCATCAGGAGTGATAATGGAACAGAGTTTAAAAATTATGAGATGGATAAATTCTATGATAAGAAAGGCATTAAGAGAGAATTTAGTGCTCCTAGGACTCCTCAACAGAATGGAGTAGCTGAAAGAAGGAATAGGACACTAATAGAGGCTGCTAGATCTATGCTAGCTGATGCAAAACTTCCTATGTCCTTTTGGGCAGAAGCAGTTAGCACAGCTTGCTATGTTCAGAATAGGGTAACAGTTGTTAAGCCTCACTTCAAAACTCCTTATGAGCTGTTGTTTAAGAACAAACCACTAGTTAGTTTCTTAAAATCCTTTGGATGTCCTTGTACTATTTTGAATACCAAAGATCATCTAGGAAAGTTTGAAAGCAAAGTAGATGATGGTGTATTTGTAGGATATTCTGTTCAGAGTAAAGCATATAGGGTGTTCAATCAAAGGACCAGAGTCATAGAAGAATCTATGAATGTCACCTTTAATGAAAATACCATTAATCCTGATGGAATAGGTCCTAAGTCTTTGTTTGATATTGATGCTCTTAACAATGCTTTTAGATATACAACTGTCAATCCTAGTACAGGTACATGCTCAGGTATCACATCAAGCAAAGCAGATGGAGTTTATGAGGATATCTCAGATATGGCTTCAGAACAGAATAAAGAGTCATTGGAGTACATTATCTTTCCAATCTGGACTCCAGATCCACCAGAGGTGTTATCTTCTGATCTTCCAATGTCATCTCAGCATATTGAGACAGAAGTGCAAATTGAAACACCTTCCAATGAAAGGTCTGGACAGGATGGTAATTTTACCAACTTGGAGCCCACCATTCCAGAGACATCAACATCTAATCTTCATGTAAACAAAAATCATCCTCTGGAACAGGTGATTGGAGATGTTAACAGTGGTGTACAAACAAGACAGCAAACTGTTGTTACTGAAGAAGAATTACATACATCTTTATATGTGTGTTTTCTTTCTCAAGTGGAACCTAAAAAGGTTGTAGAAGCTCTCAAACACCCTAGTTGGATTGAGGCAATGCAAGAGGAGTTGTTACAGTTTAAGATACAGAATGTGTGGACTCTAGTAGATCTGCCAAAGGGAAAAAGGGCAATTGGTACCAAATGGATCTTCAAGAACAAGAAGGATGAAAGAGGGATTGTTATCAAAAACAAGGCAAGACTGGTGGCACAAGGTTATACACAGGAAGAAGGAATTGATTATGATGATGTCTTTGCTCCTGTTGCCAGGATAGAAGCCATTAGATTATTTCTAGCATATGCTACATTCAAAGGCTTCACAGTATATCAAATGGATGTCAAAAGTGCTTTTCTGTATGGCATGATTGATGATGAAGTATATGTGTGTCAACCCTCTGGATTTGAAGATCCTAATTATCCAGATAGAGTTTGCAGATTGGATAAGGCACTATATGGGTTACATCAAGCCCCCAGGGCTTGGTATGAGACTTTATCTGTGTATCTCTTAGAGAATGGGTTCAAAAGAGGTACTATTGATAAGACTCTGTTCACCAAAAGGAATCAAAATGATATTTTACTGGTGCAAGTGTATGTAGATGACATCATTTTTGGTTCTACCAATGATGGTATGTGCAAGGAATTTGAAACTTTAATGCATCAAAAGTTCCAGATGAGTTCCATGGGGGAACTCAATTTCTTTTTGGGACTTCAAGTTAAGCAGAGTTCAGATGGTACTTTCATAAATCAAAGTAAATATGTCAAAGACATACTTACTAAATTTGGATACTCTGATTCAAAAGTGGCTAGTACACCAATGGAAACACACAAGCCACTATCTGCAGACCCTGAGGGGGAGGAAGTTGATGTACATTTGTACAGATCAATGATTGGATCATTGATGTATTTAACTTCTTCTAGGCCAGATATAATGTTTGCTGTTTGTATCTGTGCAAGATTTCAAACCTGTCCAAAACAATCACATCTGTATGCTGTCAAAAGAATCTTTAGATACTTAAAAGGACAACCTGATCTAGGTCTTTGGTATCCAAAAGATTCACCTCTTGATCTAACAGCATATTCAGATAGTGACTATGGGGGAGCTAGTATGGACAGAAAGTCAACATCAGGAGGATGTCAATTTCTAGGAGAAAGGTTAATCTCATGGCAATGTAAGAAACAGACAACTGTATCAACATCTACTGCTGAAGCAGAGTATGTAGCTGCTGCAAGTTGTTGTGCTCAAGTCTTATGGATTCAGAATCAGATGCTTGATTATGGTTTAACTTTCTTAAACACTCCTATTTATATTGATAATACTTCTGCTATCAGCATCATTAATAATCCTGTTAAACATTCTAAAACTAAGCATATAGAGATTAGGTATCATTTTATCAGAGATTGTAATGAAAAACGACTTATTCAGATTATAAAAGTTCATACTGACAATCAACTTGCAGATTTGTTCACCAAAGCATTTGATGTGAGCAGATTTACTTTCCTGATTACCAGTATTGGCATGCTTAAATCTTTTTAAACTGTTTTGTTTTTCATAACTATTTTGATACATCTCTATCATGTTTAAGAATTAGATGCTGGTAGATGTAATTGAGACTAACAGTGATAATCAAATTAGTTACGACTATTTTGTCTTATTCATTATCACTGTTATTACTCAATTACCACTGTATATGTAGTTATCACTGCTTATGACTACAACTGTAAGTTAACACTGTCAGTTAAATAACTACCACTGTTAGTGTAAACAGTTTCTACTGTTTTCATTATTTAGTTATCACTGTCAGTATTAATGTTAGTGTTAATTTTTACCACTGTTAGTATATCAGTTACCACTGTTTATACTATCTAGTTATAATTGTTAACCATCACTTGGTATATTTCTATTTTCTTTTGCAGGATATATATATAAAAAAAAAAAAAAAAAAAATTACTACCACTCTTATCACTGTTAGTAATACTAATAAAAGTTTCTAGTATTGAGTTATAATTCCTTTGGTCAGGAGTTATTTCCATCAACTAGTTATCACTGTTAGTATTATTACTTTCCACTGTTGTACATTTGTTTCCACTGTTAGTGATATTCTTTAATTGAAATTATATTCCCAAATAGTTTCCACTGTTTTCAGAAAAGTTCCCACTGTTTTAAAATAGTTTCCACTGTTTTAAAATGGTTTCCACTGTTAATGTTCAATTTGGGATTTTTATTTCAAAATTAGGTCATTGACACTAACAGTATAAATACTTCCAACACTTGTACATTTTCTTTTACGCTTTCATAACCACTGCATTCATAAACCCTATAACCACTGCTATTGCAAATCATATACAAATTTCTTCATGGCTTCTTCTTCTTCAACTACATCTCAACTCGCTTTAGGCAAGGATCATAACATGATTGCCTATCTGGTAAAACCATCCATAGCCAATGATTACGTAGAGATCATTGATTTTCTGCGTCATTCTACCATTTATCATGCGCTATCTGTCGCACCCAGAATTTCACATGATCACATTAATGAATTCTGGGTTAAAGCAAAGATTGAGGAAGAAGCAGGTGTTCCAAAAATTGTTTCTACAGTTGCTGGGCATCAAGTGGTTGTTTCTGAATCATCCATTCGTTCTTCTCTTCATCTTCAGGATGAAGAAGGTATAACTTCAATTTCTGATGAAGCTTTATACTTGAATTTACAACGAATGGGATATGAGGGTAATTTGGGTGGGTATGTTTTTCAGAAAACAATGTTTTCTTACCAATGGAGGTTTTTAATTCATACATTACTGCACTGTTTATCATCCAAACGTTCATCTTTTGAACAATTTAGCAGTAATGTAGCATATGCCTTGGTATGCTTAGCTACTGGCCAAAAATTTAATTTTTCCAACTTTATTTTTGCTGGTATGCTAAGAAACATAAACCAACCTAAACTGAAATTTTTAATGTATCCAAGGTTTGTGCAGATCTTTTTAAATGATCAAATATCTGACCTGCCACTCTTGGATAAGATAATAGGTATCTCTTCCTTTAAACCAAAAGTATTTTCAAATATGAAGAGAGATACTTCTATCAGAGGTGTCATGTTTTCTGGGAGGGTAACAGCATTGTTTCCAACAATGCTTCCTGCACCCTCCACCACAGCATCTGTACCACCAACAGAAGCTGAACCAGTTGTTGAAAGAATGGAACAACCCATTCCTTCTTATCCCACAGCAACTGGGGGTACTAATGAACAACAAGGGAACAGATTCACTACAACCTACACCAGAAAAGCCAAAAGGGCTACACAACAGATGACTAAGGATCATACTGCTCAGTCATCTCAGTCCAATGACAGGAGTCATGAACAGCATGTGGTCCATGAGGAGAGGGGTGACCATTCTGTGAGGGCTGCTTCTACTGCTTCTAGCCCATTGGCAGAGCAGGACAGAAGTAACATCAATAAGACCCAAGCAGAGGCAACATCAAAACATGATTCTACTCCTGTAGATGATTTTGGTGGTCCCAGTACCAATAACCAAGGGGAATCTGTTGATCATACTAGGTATGATACAGGTTTTGATACACCTGTCAATGATTCACCTAGGAAGTCACATTCTGATGGTGATGAGGCTAGAACTAACCTAGAATTAACGAAAATGATTGATTATGTATGGGAGAAGTTCAGATTAGAAAGGAGAAAGAACAAGGAAAAGGATGAGCAGATTGCAAATCTACAGCAGAGGGTTTCTCAGCTAGAATATATAGTGGTCAAAGTTTTGAAAGAAGGAAAGAAATATGTCATGGTTGAAGGTGATTCTGCAGAGGATGCTTTCAAAAAGGGAGAGAAGTATTGGACTAATAAAGGTGATGAGGGTCAGAAAGATGATGGTGAGAAGGGTAAGGATGGACAGAATGATGATGATGTTGGTGATCACATTGATGAGGATATTGAGATGGAAACACCAATTCATCAAGAAACTGAGAAGGTCAATGATGGTGAGAATGAGAAAGAAAATGAGAAGACTACACAGGCTAAAAGGCAGAAATCAATTCCTGTGCAGTCTGTCAAAGCTAAGAAGCATAAAACCACCACTTTACCTCCAGTTCAGATCAGAGAACCTTCTACTGCACCTGCTGCTGCACAAGCTATGCCTAAGATTGACCCTAAGGATAAGGGTAAGGGTATTCTGGAGGAAGAGCCAAAACAGAAAAAGCAGAAAACTATGCCTCCTGAAGTTACTGTGAATGATGATGAGTATGCTCAGAGGCTATTTGCTGAGATCAATGCAGATGTGCTAGCAGAGGAGATGATTGAGGTTGAAGTTGAACCTGGTAAGTTTGTTAAAATGACCAAAGCTCAAGTTGATGAGTGGGATGATGCACAGCTGAGAGAGCAAAAACAAGATGACATTGAATATCTGGTGGATCAGCTCAAGAAAAAGAAGGCAGATGAATTGAAAAGGACTAGAGCTGCCAAAGCTGCTGCTAAAAGGAATAAACCATTGACAAGAGCTCAACAGAAAAGAAATTTGGTCTTAAAGCTAAGAGGTGGCAATATTCCAACTGCAAGGCTTAATGCTATGTCCCTTGAAAGCTTACAAAGAATTTGGGACAGGGATACATTTTTAAATCCAGAGGCTGCTAAGAGAGCAGAAGAAGCACAGAAAGCTAAAAAGAAGGCAGAAAGGGAAAAGAGCCAGAAAGAAAAGATTGAAAAAGAACTAGAAAAGGAAAAGGAATGGAAAAGGATGAGTGATGAGCTTAAACAGAAGAGGAAACAAGAACTTACATCAATTCCAGATTTACCTAAGAAAAATTTGAAGCTGGATGAGTTGATTGTGGTGCAACCTCTACAACATATTGCTCCTGATAACTCTCCTGGAATCATTGATTGGTCTGTGGTAAACTTTACAGTTCCAGTTAAATGTGAGAAAATTAGAGTTGAAAGGGAAGATACTTCTGTTTCATATTGGAGGTCATTCAAAGAGTTGATCAGGGTGATTGTTAGAGAAGATTTGATCAGAATGTATGAGATTGGATCTGAGAAAGGACTAAGTACCAAAAAGTTTGATAGTGTTTATGAATTGAGTGTTTGGTCTGGGATTTCAATGATGTATGAACCAGAAAGATTCAGATTTGAATTCAATACTTTCAGAAATGTGAAGCAATGGATCTATCTCAGCAATCCAGGTGTTCATCAAGTTATTTTTGATGATGCTACTATGATTTGGATGCTCACTGACAGAGAATATGATATGAGTTTGAGTTTGTTAAGAAGCTTAAGGCATGCTAAATTATCTGTCTCATTCAACAATGATTTGGCAGAGGATTTGGTGTATATGATATTGAATCAGATTCATAAGAAAGAGGAGTATGAGAGAAGACACAGAGATCAAAGATAGTTAGAAAGAGGTCAAATTGAAGAATCAAGAGAAACTTAATACTGTTGGGGACAGATTAAGTTTAGGGGGAGATTGTTGGGAAATGAGATTTCTGATGTTATTACTGTTGTTGTAAAATGCACAAGGCATTAACACTGTTAGTGTTATTGTTTCTACTAGTATAACAACTGTTAGTCTGCTGGTTATCACTATCTTCAGAGTTAAAACTGTTAGTTGAAGTCTTCATGGATTACCACTGTTAGTGAAGTGGTTACCACTGCTAGTAGAAGATTACAACTGTTATTGTAGATTGAAGACAAGAGTTACAACTGTTAGTGTTATCACTGTTAGCTTGTTTACAACAGTTAACACTGCTTAGGCTAGTTACCACTGTTGGTATTTTAGTCTAGTAAATTGTACAAGTGTTAACACTGTTATAGGAATTACCACTGTTTATATATTCGTGGTAGTTAACACTGTTTATATCTAGAATAGGAGGGAAGTCAGAGTTTGAATAATTATGGATTGTAACTGCTTCCATAATTATAGGAGATTGTTTAGCAGGACTCTATGTGTTATAAATAGAGGTCCTTAACCTAGATTAGGTTATGAGTTTTTGCGCAGCTTCAAGGTTTTGTAACCCTAATACAAATCAGTGTATTCGTCTTATATTATTAATAAGATTGGAGCTTTTTATAATTCTGTTATTGTTATTCATATTGATCTTCATTGTATTACTAAGTGTTATTCCGCAAACTTCTTAGTAATCATTCAAAACTGTGGTTATCTAATAGTTTAATAGATAGATCTTGGTTTATCAGTGGTGGTTTGGTTAGTTTTGAGAGAAAAAGGATGTTAAAGTGGTCCTCTCGTTGATACACATATATAGATGCATACCCGGGATCCGATTACTAGAATACGAGTGCGGAATCCTCGTAAACTAATCATTGAGATTATAAATAATATGCGAACGAATAATGAACTGAATAACAAACACAATACAAAATAGAATAGGAGATAAATACTTTGGTAAAATAAATCATTCATTAATAAATCAAACAGATTACAATAAACTAATGAATACAATACCAAAGGAGTATACGTCTAAGTTAATCCTAGATTAAAATTAACCTTTGATTAACATCAAGACTAGCCTAAGATATGCCGATATCATATCGTTTGCTTTGCGATTATTTATTATCAATTATCAATACAAATTAATCTTCGATCATAAATCTTCGTGTGTGAAACCATTAAGTTCTTGCGCAAAACTTCACATATGTGTTCTTTACTTTTGATTCGGACGAACCACAAGAAAACCACACATTAAAATGGTTTGCCACCTACAAAAAGTTGATTCGCAAATCACATGATTTGCCATCCTCTTTTCCTAGCCGACTCACATTAATTTGTGACCACCTTATATTTTACCGACCTCACATTAATTGCCCAGCTCCCCCCTTAATTCTGTACCCTGCCTTTGCTTATATACATATAACAAATATGAGAAACAATCCCACCATCACCCTAATAATTAAATTGGGCTTCGGCCCATTGCCCATTCTCAATTCGCAGAACACATTAATTCACCTATATAACTTGCGAACTAACTTCTCAACTCGCATCGCATACATGCCTTGTGAGTTGAGATCTCGGTTCGCATGTTGATCTTGGTCTTCTAGACTCGTTCCTGAATTATGTAGCAATGGTCACAATAACATGTCCTAACAAAGGAGAGGAAGAGAGAGAGAGAGTGAGTGATGAAATGAGAAGAAAGGAGGAAAGAGGAGGGAAAGAAGGGGGAAAGGAAGGGGCCGGCTGGTGGGGTCCACCAGGTGTGGGCTTCACCAGTTTTTCGTTCTCCTCCATGCGTGCTCCGTGCAGCGTTCGTTTTCTCGTTCGTTTAAACTTTTAAATAATTTAATACGCGTCTAATTGTGAGTTTTTAAAATACGAATGTTTTATCGAGAATATTTAATAAAATGGTGTTATAAAATACAATTTAACTTTATTTTGGTTGTTTGCACGTTTAATATTTTAATCGTGTAGACTTTGTTTGTACGATACGAAATAAGTACGAAATATTATTAACATAATATTTTGAGTATAATAATGCTATTAAATAATGTTATATTATTTCATAAAAATGTTCACCAACGTCCGTATTTACTTGAACCGAATTACATTCGATTTGAAACTTGTACGATTTAATCAAATCGCATACTTGTATATATTCAACAATATATATATATATATATATATATATATATATATATTTCGATACATTAATTAGCCTAAAACCAACTAATTACATGTATTAACAGAGAGTTAGGCACTAACTACTAGTCCTAATTTGACGGGTGTTACAGATTGTTTATTAAATTGTTCCACATATCGTTTTCGGTTAATTCGTTGCGCCTCATTTTTGTGAAGTAGAGTTTGGTTTTATTTTTGTATGAATGTTTTGTAGGGGTGTATATATTGTATAAAAATGTGAAGTTGAAAAGTGAAAATGTGTATGGAATTGGAGAGTTGAAATGGTAAAATGTGTATGTAAAATATTGTGTGTAGAGGTGTATATATATAGGAGTTAAAATTGGGTTTGAAAATGTTTTTTTTTTCTTCCATACGCTCCAACAGCTACCCAATTTTTTTTTATTTTTTTTTAGCCGTTGCACAACTGACGCGGGCCCCCCATTTTACTCGTTTCCTTCGGTTTGGCGATGATATCTACCGACGCAACACAACCGATGCCCCATGCCTATGGCGTCGGTTGTGTCACTTGCACCGACGCTCGCACCGACGTAACGATATTGAGGGGTCTTAGAAGCGAAGTGTGATTTCATTTGCACTAATCTCACTGACGTGGTGTTAGATGAGCTCTATGAGGTTAAGGACTTAAGGCACATGATGTGACTTTGGCAATCCTAACATATCCATAGTGGTATGTGTTAGTCGAATTGTCACCAAAATTATTTTTAAGTAACTTAGCTACTTAACCGATTAGTATTCCTCTATCTATTTAAATAAAATTATAGGTGATACAGGAGAAACTAGAAGTTGATCTTTCGGGGTATTTAGTACATATGTTACAAGAGGTGATTCGCAAAGGAAAATTTTGTGAAATGTAATTCTTAAGCTGTTTGGAAATCAGGAAATCATAGACATTTCTTCATCTTATGCGAAATTTCAACTAGAATATTACCAGGGGCAGATATTTTTTTATTTGTTTTATAGGTTTGTGGAGGTGAAAATTTTAAAGTGTCATTGACATCTTAAAAAAAAGTTTACGTAATGTTAAATTTTTTCTTGCAGGTGCTGCCCCTGGACATTATTATAAATTGATTCGTATTTTCTTTTTTCGCTTCCGGTGATTCACAACCATTAAGGACCAAATTTTTTATGCTAATATTTTGATGCATTATCACTTATTATATAAACTTCAATATCTGATTATACGTGAATAATTTAAAAGTCTACAGTTTATATTGCAAATCTATCTAACCGGTCTTGAAAATGTATGTAGCATTTAATAGAAATAGGCACACATCTCGGATTCCCGGCTCGTTGGGCTTTTTAAGGAATTAAGGCCGTGTTCATTTTTGGATATTCAAATTTCGGATACTCAAAACTCAGATATCATAAACAATGGATAGTAAATTTCACTACAAAATCAAAAACCTATTCAAAAATTCTGATATCTAATATCTAAACTTCAAATACCCGAATATTTAATACGTATATTGGATTATCCCAAAACCCGGATAAAGAAAATTACATATATTTCCATTTTTTTAAAAAATAAAAATATTTACATTTATAAGTATTTATAATGAAGTTAACATTATATAAGTATAAAATGTATGTATATGTAAAAAATCTCAATTTTTTTTATAAATAATATTAAAAAAAATAAAATACGTACAATAGCTTGCTCTTTAAGATACAAACAAAACTCATTTCACAAATCTTTCACATAATATACATAATTATTACATGATTTAGATTATATTACTAAAATTTAAAACAATAATTAATACTAGGGGTGAGCTTGGTACCATACCGGTACCGAACCGGTACCGATCGGTTGGTATCGGTTTTTTTGCCTCAAATCAAAACCGAATACCGTACCATTTGTATCGGTTGATATCGGTTCGGTAGAGATGAGCAAAACAGTCTAAAGCTTAAACTGATCCTGAACCGAACTGGGACCGATTATAGAAAAACTGCACTGGAAAAAAGATTGGACTTGTCCTAGGACTGCCTGACAGTCCTAATTCAGTCTTACTTTTCAGTCAGAAGACTGGTTAAAAATTAGACTGAAATCAGTTTAAACTGGTTAAAGACCGAAACTGGTTTAAAACTGGCAAAAAGACTGAAATGTATAATAAGCTATTTATGTTTATTTATTGTTTATAAACTTTTTTCTATCCTTATATAATTTAAATTTAGGTCAAATTGTATTTGATACATTTTTATTTCTTTATTTATAAACTTTTGTTTATTTTCACATCAACAATTTCAATTATATACATTTTAATTTAATCATACTTCACATTTATTGATTTTTCTGTTCGTTTTAAAATTTTACTGTAACTATTGACAAAATTATCGACCATGAAAACAAAGACTGAAAATGACTGAAACTGGACTGGGACTGGACTGAAATTCTAAGAAAAACTGGCAAAAAACTGGACTGAAACTGGATCAATCCTAAAAAGACTGGTTTTTAATCTTCAGTTAAAAAACTGGATTTTTTTGAACTGGACTGTAAACCAGTTTTATCCGGTCTTTGCTCATCTCTACGGTTCGTTACCCGTCCGGTGCGGTTCTGGTTCGGTTTAGGTATTTTGGTGTGACGGAATAGGTATTAGTTTGGTAATGGTTGGAGCAGCAAACTCGGGTACCGGTTTTTTGTTGGCCCCAAATCAAAAACCGAATACCGTACCATTTGTAACGGTCGGTACTGGTTCGATTTCGGTATTTCGGTTTTTTTCTCATCCCTAATTAATACAAATCTAAAAATTATATATTATAAATCTATTTTTGGATATCCGAAGTACCCAAGATTTTAAAATCACTACCCAATACTCAAAACTTCGGATACCCATTTCTCATTCTCAAAAATCAAGATATCCAAATTTTCAAATAATTTTGGATAAGATAAATTTGATATCGAACTTCTGATGGATTTTGAACACTTTTTTTCTAACCGGTCTTGAAAATGCATGTAGCTTTTAACTAGATCTGGCAATTCAAACCCATCGCCTGAAAAATGGGTTGGTTGGTTATTTCTATTGACCTGTTGGGTCACTTACAACAAACAACAAACAGTAGAAACAGGTCAAGAATGGGTCTGAGACAATGTTATCTTCTAATATTAACGGGTCAGAACGGGTCTGAATGGGTGAGTCATGGGTTTACTAAAAGTCTCCCAATTTCTAATGGTAGAAGAGTTGCAATCACCGGAAAAGTCATAGACCAACTAACGGAGATAACGTAACACCAATTCACACCGATTTTCGCACCTTGGCATTTACGACCAAGGTTCTGCCGGCGTAACCACTTTCTGGCCAGAAATCGACATCTTTCCGGCAGAAACTGGTTGCTTTTGCCGTCGTGTTACCACCGTAAAACACACCAAAAAAAATGAAGAATAATGTTTTTAGTTTTCTGCTATTGTGTTTGTAATGCACTTTAAGCTTTAAATCGACAATAACAATTGCTGATTCGCTGCCAAAATCAATTCAGATGTATTCTAGAGAGAGAAGGAATTTGGGTATTTTAGAGAGAGGATCCAATTGACTACTTTAACTTTTACGGTTTCCTATATATAAATATATAAATATAAATATAATTAAATACTCCATAGTACTCCATTTTTTATTTTATAATACTACGTTTTGTTAGTAGTCAGTATTCATCAATAATAACCTTATTATATTTAATCTATTTTATTATTGTCTTATTTATATGATAACAGTCATTTAATATAGTTATAAAATTTCACCATTGTCAATTATTTCCGAATTTGTATTATTACGGAAAATAAATTAAAAATCACTTTCAAAAATTAAAAGAAAAAATTGAGTTGACTGACCCGAACCAACCCGATTTTGACCGAACACGTTCGACCCAATTGAAAAAGTAACCCGCTTGACTCATGACCCATTTTGACCCAAATCCATTTTGACCCATGACCCAACCCGATCCAACCCGACTCGTTTGCCAGGTATACTTTTAACAGAAATGGGTCCCCATCCCGGCTCATTGGACTTTCTTAAGAATTAAAGTAATAACAACCCGGCTCATTGGGCTTTTTGAAGAATTAAAGTAAAAACTAAAACAACCCGGCTCATTGGTTGATTTCGGGTCTAAACCAGGACCCGGCCACGCGTAAGCGGTGATCTCTGATTCACTGAAAACACATTTTGCTTTTCTAGTTCCAGCAATGGTCGAATTTACTACGCGATTGACTCCATTACCGTAGTTCACATTCGCGATAAACTTAATTTATATTGATAATGACTCGTTTACTATCATCTTTGATCCTACTGGTTATCATTCTATGTGTTACCTCCGAATCCACCGGCGAAGTATCAGAACAGCTCGCCGGAGAAGAATTCACGGAGGAGTTGCTGTTCCGGCCACTTCCTGATCGGAAAGTTCTTTCTCATTTTCACTTCGAAAGTAGTGTTCCGTCGACGAATTCTTATGGACATCACCACAGCCTTTTTCCTAAAGCTATTTATCAGCTGGTAAACTTACTGCATTTTCCGATATATAATTACTTTATTCGATCAGATATATGTTTCTAATTTTACGTGTTAGGGAAAATATTAGGTTAAATTGCGGAAAACTGTCTAATTGCTGTTTTGAGTGTTGCTAATTGAGATTAGGGCTTAATAGTTTGTAGATTAGAGTGTTAAGTGAAGTTACTGTTTACTTTGTAATGTTTAAACGATTTAATCGGTTATGTGTATGGTTGAATGCCTTGGTGGATATTCAAGATATGATATCTTTTTGTGCTAAGAAATGATGATCAGTTTGGATTTTGAAGTTGCTATATCTCGCTTGGATCGATCTACATGTGCTTCATTTCAGTTGATAGGTGCTGGAACACTGAATGTGATTTCTTTTATATATCTGTTTGATTTTCTGATGTTTCATGTCAAGGTACACGATTGTTCATCGTGTGATTAATTAGTTGGTCAGTTGCTCCTCAATCTCGATTAGTAGGTTTCTAAAAATAGAAATAGCGTAATTTGGATGAGGTCCAGACAGTCTAGTAGTGAATAATTAGAGCTTTTGTGATCTTCTCACACAATATATTTTGATTGTGTATCAAGTAGTGGATGTCAGTTTAGTGACAAAAGGTTTACATATGTCCTTATGCATAGATGTACCTAATATGACGCATAACTATTTAGCATGAAATAGAACCAAGTTAACACCAATGAGGTATACCTCCTCAAGTCAATTCTCAGAATATCATATTGGTTGCCTATCCATTTGTTTGAATTATAAAGTTAAATCAACCATGAGGATATACTGTTAGAAGTTGTGGTTCTAAATTTCATAGGCCTGCAGATCTGATGTCAAAGTATTGCTGTAATTGCTTTAACTTTGTGTTATTTAGGTTATTATATTCTTTTTGGTTTTTAGCAGACTTATTCTTCCTTTTCCACGTGGGACATAAACTCATATGATTAAGTAAATCTGCTCTTTGAATTTGAACCATTCCCTTATATCTGTGAATAAAATTGTATTGTCTTCTTAACTGTGTTATATATCTTCTCAACATGTTGTGTCTGTTCAATAACTCTGATTACTTCTTGATTCCAAATTGATGGAGGCCAATCTAGAACATTTGGCTTGACGTGTGTTAATTTAAGAATGACCATGTTTTGTGCTACTTATTCAGGTTCACAAATATAGAATTAAAGAAATGGAATTGTCTTTCACTCAAGGTCGTTGGAACTATGAAAGTTGGGGTGGTTTTGATCCTGTTGCAAGTAGCAATGCCAAACCTCCCGGAGTTGAATTGTGGGCTGTATTTGATGTCCCCCCTGATCAGGTTGATGCTTCATGGAAAAATCTAACAAACACACTTTCAGGCCTCTTTTGTGCTTCAATTAACTTTCTAGAATCTTCTACCACCTATTCTGCTCCTGATTGGAGCTTTCGGTCACTTCCAGGCAATCTAAGATACGGCTCGTTGCCTCGAGAGGCTGTTTGCACTGAGAATCTGACTCCTTGGTTAAAATTGCTTCCATGTCGAGATAAAGCAGGGCTTTCTTCATTGATGAACAGACCATCAATTTATAGAGGATTTTATCATTCTCAACGGCTACATCTAACTTCAGGTGAATTTGATCTAGTGGCTTCTGGTCGTGGAATAGTTCTTGAACAAACACTTACAATTGTTCTGCTACCAGATGCTTTGGAAACTCATGCTGCAGTTTCCAGCAGCAGAAAATTACAACCAAGCTGGTCTATGAGCTCATTGTTTGGAAGAACAGTTGATGGTAAATGTTCCCTTGCGAAGTCTAGTAATGTGTATGTTCAACTTGAGGGCAGCTTAGTTCGTAGTATGAAAGATACGTGGAATGTTAGTGAGGGATATGATGGTGAAGGAGTGCCATATGAAGGTTTTAGTAGTAATCCTAACTATGGATTTTCAGTTTCTCCTGACAGAATGATGAAAGAAGTAAACAGCTTTCATAAAGAACGTTCATCTATCTTATATGGTTTCTCAATCAAGGATTCTCACAGTTCTAAGGCATTTGATTTGGGATTCACGTGGAAGCGTCCTGTAAGTTGGTCATGTGTCAAGGCACCATTACGTGTTAGCCGGTTCCTGATGGGAAGTGGGAATGAGAAGGGTGCTATTGCACTCTCTTTGCAGTCAACAGAATGGAGTCAAAGTCTCTTGAAGGCTGACAAGAATGTAGAAACATGTAGGTTACGAATAGATGTATTCCAAGTTGTGCCTTGGTATATCAAAGTATATTATCACTCAGCCAAACTATTTGTAGATGGGATTCCACAATCTCTTGGAGATACCTTAGAAAATCTGCGCGTCTCACCCTCCGAAGATAAGGTTTCCCCTGGCGTAATGGAAATGATCTTAAGATTACCGTGTGACATGAAATCAGCTTCATTAACTTTAGAATTTGACAAGGTACGTATCATTTGATCTGTATAATATGGTACATCCCAATATCCCATTTTCTAGCCAATAGAAGTATCTGCTTCCATGCACAATTGTACAAAAACTTGTTTGTGTTTCATGCTCAATTGCACAGAAACTTGTGTTATTATGATATAGTTGTATAACATATATAATATCAAGCTAAATGCAATGTACTATCATTTCTCTTCCAAAGTGTGTAATCTACATGTTTGATGATACAGGCTATTTTACGATCATTGTCTTACCAGATAATGCATTTTGTGACCTGGCATCTATTACTTTCTGACATGTCATTGTTTTTAGAAATGTTTTGGTATGCCAGTCACCACATGTAGAATGATGATGGCGTGAATTTATCATAAAAGGTTATTGTTAATATCATTTATAATTTGAGGTGATTCTATAATTTTTCAAAGTTTTCTTTTTAATTTTTTTCATATACGTATAACCCATGCCCTATCCATTGTCAGGAATCAGTACTTCACTGATGTTGCCTGTTCTCTCCTTTTTTATAGATATATTAATCCTCTGACTGCATCCATATCCATATACTTATTGAAGTAATACTATTATCATTACAGGGTTTCTTGCACATAGATGAGTACCCTCCAGATGCTAACCAAGGGTTTGACATCCCATC
The DNA here is from genome assembly GCA_963422505.1 of Pseudognaphalium luteoalbum. Lineage (NCBI taxonomy): Eukaryota > Viridiplantae > Streptophyta > Magnoliopsida > Asterales > Asteraceae > Pseudognaphalium > Pseudognaphalium luteoalbum. Next base: position 71,712,476 of record OY730192.1, read on the forward strand.
TGCCATAATCAGTTACCCGGACTTTCAGACATGCTTGCATTATAAACGTGATAACACTTCTATCAAGTCACCTATGGTGTCTAAAATGCAGGTATGTGAGACTTGTACATAGAATATTTATTGTGTGAAAGTATCTGTATTGTCTGTATTTCACCTCATTCTATCATTGTTCTGGGTCTGATTCCACTGCAGGAAAAGAGAACAATATTGTCTTACACAGAAGTGCTTCTTGTTCCTTTGACAACCCCTGATTTTAGCATGCCTTACAATGTAATCACGATTACATGCACTGTATTTGCGTTATATTTTGGGTCGTTGCTGAACGCACTGATAAGGCGTGCTGGTGAGGAAGAAAGACGTTTGAAAAACAAAGGTAAAACTTGTTAGCCATATTTTGCTCAAATGTATCTCCCATGCATGCTTTAGATTGTAGATCATAACTGTTATTCATGGCTTGGTTGCTCTAAAGATAGATAACATAAAGGACATATGTCACTTATACCAGCCTGAAGCAACTTATATTCTTCCATATTTGCACATATGCCACTTTCAATTGGTTAGATTCTATGTTATTTGAAATTTGGTATGTTTATTTAGTTCTGTTCCTTTTTTTTGAAGACTTGGTATAATAGTTAACTGACTTCTTGGTGCATCACACAAGATAAATTACACATCAGATCAAAAGTTTTTCCCCCCTTCTCTTGTAATTGGGTGTATTGGGATCTAGATATATTTTATGATGAATGTATAGGAAAACCTTCATTGGATTTGCCCAACATTTTTGGAATACATTTGCTTCTCTTTTCTCCCAACAAAATCTGAAGTATCTTTCTTTCCATACAAGTTGTAGTGTTTCCTTTTTTATATTTTTTGGTTGCCAAAACTACAGTTTAGGTAAATACTTTTTTTTTCCACTTAAAGTGGTTGCAAATTGTTGGGGCTTTATGAATGTCTTCCAGGGGATTTTTCTCTTACATATTCGTGTGTCTTAAAACTCTTGTAATATGTCATCAAAAATGAATTTATGTCTAAACCTCACTTAAACTCAAAAACTTCACATTCAGAGCAATTCCAACCTGGGTAAGCCCAACTGGGCTTTTCCTGAGCCTGTTTTATCAAGCTGGATTTCAACTTCATGCCACTCGCTGAACATGTGAACTACAAATTTTGACTCTTGCATACTCAACACAGTTGAACCTTGTGCCCCTATATTAAAAACAGGACCAATTAACACTCACTTCAAACCTAAGTTTGGTTTTGCATCCCAAATCTCCCCGAGCTATTAAACCTTTTCACTTACTCTACTTATAAAATTCTCTCAATTTGCAGTTAAGAAGACTGGAAAGCTCCGATTGCTGTTATCCAAATTGTCAGCTAAGTTAAGAGGGAAACCTTGGGAACCGCCCTCATCCACCCCACCATCTTCATCATCGAAGTTCATAAGTTCAAAGGTAATTATGAAAATCACATTTATGGCGGCAATTGCTTTCGGATGGCAGTATTATAACGGATGACCTCCTGATCTAGGTAATGCACAAAGCTTGTATACTACCGTAGCGAACAGAACACAAGATTCTCTTTTCATTAGGTCTTACACCAATTAGGAATTTTAGAACCATATTGTTTTATTCTGTATCCTGGTTTTTTATGATTATTAAACTTCACTTCTGTCCTGTTTATTAGCGTTTATAAGATGGTTAGTTCTGTCCCGAAAGAAGAGGTGGAAAGTGGGGACTCGATGGGCTGGGTAATCGGTTAAATTGGGGTTCGGTTGACCAACAAACACTTCTTTGTTCACTTTTACCGGTTAACCTCTTAGATACCTTCAGGTAGGGCTGTAATCGAACCGAGTTCAAATTCGACAAGGGTCAAGCTTGGCTGGATATCTCAAGTTCTTATGATGCATTTTCAAGCTCGACTCGATGGATGGCTCGAGCTCAGCTCGAAAATCTCTAATTATTATATAAAAAAGAATTTATAATACTCAAGCTTATTTTGTATGTTTCTGTAAAAGTAAGTTCTCCAAAATTCATTCCAAATATGTATAAAATTAGAATGAAGCGTAAAAACTAGTAATTTTTTTATTTTATTTTTTGGAGGGGGGGGGTGGGGTAAAAAGAGTAACCATATTGGAGTCCAATGAGAATATCATTTACAAATTAAATGTTAGATAATATTTATTTTACAAAGACATATTAGTTAAAGTCTAAAAGCTCGAAAAATAGCTCAAGGTTGTCTTGATAGATATCTTGAGCTCGACCTTTAAGCTCGAGCCCAGATTCAAACTTGATCAAAGCCTGACTCGATCGAGCTCAAGCTTGAGTTGTTCGATAAAAGCTCTGCTTGTTTGCAGACTACCTCCAGGAATTGTTAGTTTTATATGTCATGGTTTCATCCTTAGATTTGCTTGAAACCAATCCAAGAGTGGGGGTGAGCATCCTATATAGTTTCAAACAGGATTTGAATGCCCCATAATGCAACCATTACTGTTACAAATACATAGGTCTTACATTCTGCATTACATACATAGGACAACTCTTATCTTACAACAGCCAACCATGCACGTTTTATTACTATCCTAAACAATACATAACCATGCAAAAACAAAAAGCAGATGATAAACATACATCAATGGTAACAATTTTGTCACTGGGGGATCTTGTTATGGAGAGCTACCAAGTCCATAGTAGACCCAAATGATCTGTTCAAAGCATCGGCACACAATCCATTACCATCATCAGCTGTCGGCATTCTCACTTCCATCAAGGGAACAACTGGATCTTGTTTTCCAGGCATTAAAACCCCAGCCATAACTCTCAACATATTCGAAGCATCAATATCCATACACACATTGATTTCTGGTACCCCTTTTGGAGCTGCAGGTATCCCCACAACCTTAAAATACCCCAGCAGATTATTTTTATCCACCGTCTTGTCATCACCTTCGTATACAACAATCAACGCCTCATTTTGGTTGTCATGGGCAGTGGTAAAAAACATCTCTCTCCTAGCAGGCATAGTAGTGTTCCGTCCAATAATCGGTACGAAACTGTTACCATTTGCTCGAATCCCGATGCTATGCGCATTGACTTGGATAGTCAGAAGATCTAAACTTCCTAAAGGATCATTGACACCAGAAGCCAGCGCTCCTTCCAGTGCAACCCCACGAACAGCAGCTTCTAATGGGTCGATACTCGAGTAAATTTCACTTCTTTTACAAATACCCATCACGATATTCCTCACCTTCGGAATATTCACACAACCACCAACCAGAATTACATCATCGATGTATTCAGCTTCCACCTTTGAATCATTCAAGCACTGTGTTATCAAAGAAGCACCCTTTTCAAATACCCAACTGTTAACCTCCTCGAACTCTTTCACATCGATGACTTTGCATATTCTTTTCCCGTTTCCGAGATCAACGTCTATTTGAACACTGGGTTGAAAGGAGAGCTTGTGTATCGCATCTTGTGTGGCAACTCGAAGAATACCCATCGATTTGATCTCCTGAAACCCATGACTCGAAAATAGAGAATCTGTCTCCGGTAAAAGGTGACGCATCGTATTCTGCAGCAAATCCTCCCCTCCTACGCTACATCCCGCCAACCCTTTCATTTGCGACACTCCTCCGGCTGTTGCTATTATAGCTGCATCTGAATACCCCGCACCCATGTTGAATACAAGACCAATCTTTTCACTTTCACTACCCATATTTCCATGTAAGGACTGCTGTTGCGCATACAGCAACGCAACAGCAGCTGGTTCAGGCATCAATCTAAGAACATGAAGACCAGCCATGGCACACGATCGAGCAATTCTCATCAACTGAAATCTGTTAAATGCAGCAGGTACAGTTAAAACGACGTTTCTCACAGGTCGTTTGAGTCGAAGTTCTGCTAAACCTTTTAACTCCACAAGATATATTGCAAGAACTTCTTCTGGGGTGGTTGACCTCCACATGTTATTAACTAATGCTGCAATGAAGGGCTTGACACCGATTCCCAAAGTTTGAATGAGAAATGGTAAAGTCTTGCTAGCTTGAGAAACGATCGGGTCAGTATCAAGTCTACCGATCAGACGTTTCATGTTAAAAATGGAGGCTCCAGATAACATCTCGTATTCATGAGATAGTTGATTAGTGACCCCACCTACAGGGGAGTCGTTACTGAAGGTGACATACGACTTGATTAGCTTTTGGTTTCTAGTGTTCCTGATAAGTTCTACCTGAGAATTGGAACTGTTCCAAACTGCAAGACTGCATTGAGAGGTGCCAATGTCGATGCCGATTGCAATTTCAGGGAATGTGGCTGCTGACGATGTTGCTTCCCCAGCAGCATCACTATCAGATGCCACAGTGTATGCAGGTTCTTCACTCATTGTGTCTACCTGTCAACTGATCATTTGGATCTAGCTTAATTAAATAGTTCACTCAGACGAACTAAGACGGTGCGAGAGAAGTGTTACATTAACTTTACTGTTAACAACTCGGAATAGATATATTAGGTTGATGTTACTTGATAAAAATCCCAACCCAAAAACCCCTTTTTATGATTTAACTCAACAAACACTTGCAACTTATAAATTGTTTCTTATTAACTCCTATCATATCATCTATCCATCGTCAAATACTTTTTATTTGTCATGTACACACAACAACAAATATTAGTATTACTAAGTATAGTCAAGTATTATAATTCACCAGGGTTTCAGGTTTTATAAAGGCCATATGGTGGTTGTATATACTACAGTTTACTACTACTACTATTGCTAATTATAGGCAAGTAGTAAAATTAACTACTAGGTTTCATGTACTATAAAAATCATATGATGGTTGTATATACGATGGTTAACGATCAAGAGGAAAATATATATAGTATTTTAGGGAAGGAGGAAAGCAAAACCACTTATAGCCATGATATTCATCGATGAATATTTCTACTCACTAAATAATGTAAAATAGTATTCCGTAAAATATTAATCAATGAATATAGAGGCTAAAATATATAATCCTTCCCAGCATATGATTAAAAACCACAACTAAAAGTAGAAGTAAGAATTGCAGTGACAAAATAAAAGGAAAGACAACTTACAGGAGCTATAGTGATCTGAAGGACAGAGAAAGAGAACGAGAGTTGATGGAAAAAATAGGAATAAATAAAATATACTATAAATAAATAAGTAAAGGGTAGAGTTTGGGTTTGTGCAGGCACTTGAAATGAAAAATACATGAGAAATTGATAGAAGGTTCTTGGGCTTTCTTTTTTCCCTTTCTGGAACTTCTTAGATAATAATAGTCAATTAGTCATCAAAGTCTTGAAGAAGCTGTGTTACTGTTTTTACTATTTACCGGTGTTTATAATTTCGTTATGTATTAAACTATACACTTTTTATAATTGTATGTGATGATATGGTATGTTGTATATATCATTACCTTTTGGATGTCCGAAAAAAGAAACTTTCATATTTGAGCCTAACCCAAAAAGGAAATCTTACATACAATAGACAATATCTACAAGTTCAATACATACAATAGAAACTTTTAAAGTTCGATGCAAAAAATATAAAAAATTGTAAAGTTTAATACATAACGAAACGAAAACCCTTTTTACTATGTGTGTGTATTTTCTGAAAATATCGAATGTAGCTCTAAGGGTTTATAGTACTGTGAAATCGACTCGTAATTAAGTTGGTATCTTAGTGAATATTAAACCGGAACGTAAATAAAATTCTAGAAACTTGTGTGGGTTGGAGCAAAACTCCAAATTGCTCAGTAGTTACGGCAGTGAAACACTCAAATGCCTCTTTTGTGATAATCGATATTGCACTCGCAGTTACTTCAATCCGAAACACATACGTTTCAAAGGTCTAATTGGGAAGAACACAGACCCCCAAAGTATTCCTTCTATATATATCAAAAGTATATAAGTTATATAGTCAAAAGTTGGTGAATAACCATATTTAACACTCTGGATGGTGTCTCATTGACATCCAGAGTGAAGGTGCACGTACTGCTGTGGTGCTGTACGTCGTCAACAACCATTTCATTGAAGATCAGTGTCATTTGTGCACGCCTTCCTTATCCTATTCACGTTAACAGTGTATCAGGATTTTGATTTTCCAGTGATAGTCTTGACGAATATCCGCTTCTATATAGAATTATTAATAGTTTTTTGTTACTGTTTTACTAAAATTGGTCTTGATATTATTGTTGTTAAAAAAGATTTCGAAATGATAGGCTTGTTAAGGTGCATGCCATAAACGAACGATATGTTCAATTTAACAGTTCGTAAACAAGTTCATTTATGTTGGTGAGTTTTGGAACATAATAATAGCGTAATATTATTCAGGGCCGGCAAGAGGTCATGTGCGACTGTGCGAGTGCGATAGTATACTAGGCCCATGATAAACCTGTAATTTTCTAGAAATGTCTTAAATATAAAACTATTTTAATGTCATTTCTTAAATATCGAATTATATAACTATTTCTTCTGTTCTAAACTTAAAAAGTTCTCTCTCTAGCAATCTTTCAATAATTCATTAATCAAATTTTTATAATCAATTAATGCTCTAGTATAACAAAATTTGAGTCCTACCTTTTATGTACTTCATTTAAGTATCAATATTTTTTTCAACTTTAAAATTGTAGTTGTAATAAGTGATCTTAAACAATTGAAGACCCTGGCAAACTGGTAGCCCAATGCGCTAGCACATGTTATCCTCACTGAAATTATTGATAGAATTGAATTCCTCAAATATATTACAGTTAACTTATATACGTAGTACTTAAAAACTAAGATGATCTTGCTAAACCAGTAAACTAATCCTAGCTATTATGATACTAAAAGAATCTAGACTAAATAGGTATAAGCTAAATACCAATATTAATTAATCTAAACCTTATTACTAAATAATAATATAATATACTTTGATACACACGGGTGCTTAGAGTGAAAAAGCACATGTTTCACCAAAATTTCCAATAATCATGCTCTTTGTTTGACAATATTGTCCGCATTGACTCTTTTGTCTTGCGTTGAATGCCTTGGCAGCATTCGATTGGAATGACAACATTAGCTTGTTTTGGCTGAAATTTTTTAAACACGATGACTATTAGGTTGACACCTGTTGTTAATAGCTACGATTTTGATAAAAAGGGGATTAAAGAACAAGAGAACGGAAAAAGACTAAATAATAAGAAGCGAGTTGATTAAAAATAGGTTGAGTACGATGAATATGAGAGTACTTAGTTAAATGGGTTAGTGCGCGAAAATGTAACAAACTATAGTCTGAGATTCGTTGTATGTATCGAACTACTCGGGCATCCATTGTATGTAACGAACTTACAATTTGTTTACATTGTATGTATTTTGATCAGATTAACGTTCTAAGGGACGCCACATGTCGGCTTATATAATCGACACGTGGAAAAAGTACCATGCATACAATGGAAGGCTGAGTAGTTCACTATATAAAACAAATGTCAGACTATAGTTTGTTACATTTGCACGCACAAACCCCTTAGTTAAATACGCTCAAGCCCGTAGCCCTAACTATGCATATAAGTTAGTACATTTCAAAATATTTACTCACAATGTCATGTCAATTCATATAACACGCGGACTCCTAATTAAGGCTGTTATAATCTTTTAAGTTTGACTCTATATCCATTTAAGCTTCTCAATCAACCTGATACATCGTTATATAGTATCTTAAGCTACATGTTTAACATGTATCACAAGAGTTTTTCAAACCAGTACAAGTTATTGTGTTACAAGTTTAAAAAATGGGTTCTCTGTATACGTTCATAGAGTTGCAAGCCAGAAATTCTTTGATTAACGAGACTGCTATTTACCGTATAGACTGACCTCTGCTTTAGGTTTATGCTATCTAACATGCTCACCATGTTATGAAATATGTGATTGTTGTTTCAAGTTAGGTGTTAAGTACACTAGCATGTTTTAATTGGTTTTCACGTAGACGTAGTCATCTTCGTCTTCTTTCAGTATATTGGGAAACACGACATGAATATAAGAACTATGGTTTAAGATGACCTTCGATTAGTTAGGACTTGTATAAAACAGATTTCGTCAGAAACCAGATTCAGGTGAGTGAATGTCAAATGGTCAAAGTTTTCTCTTGCAGTAGAGATTTACCTTTATACTCAACAAGATCATAGTATATAGACTATATGGATATGTATCAGATTGCAACTTCAACGGACATGACCAACCCAAAAGATATATAATTTCAGAACCAAAAACTGTAATGAAAGAAATAAGTCCAGTACTTGACCAAATTACTAGGTATAAGGATTTTGTTTCCAATTTGGAAGAAAAACGAATCTCGGACTTGTTTCAATTTGATAAACCAAAATCACATGATCAGTTTAAACCTAGCAAATAGAAAACCGACTTGTAACAAAATTTATATAAACAGGTTTGAAAAGAATCCAGAACCAACAAATAAACCGAGCAGAGATGGTCCTGGCACGGTTCTTTGATTTTGTCAGTCCAGACTGAGTTGTATACAACTATACACCCCTATATTACAGAATACAAAAAAAAATGACATGAATATTGGGATGCATGTTCCCACTTCCCGACAAGATATGTGAGATTAAATCTAAACTAACTCTAACAAGAATGTTCATCTACTAGCAGATTCTTAGATTCTATACCATTGAAGGCTGTCAACCATAACTTTTTGTAGAATTGTCCCAATTTTGACATGAGTGTGTTTCCCAGTAATAAGAACAGAATTGTCCACTTATGGCGAGGAATAGGCCTCGATCCAGATGAGAGATTGAAGAAGAAAGCGATGTGTGCCCTCGTTTCTTAGTAGTTACATTCTATCAAGATTTTAAAACAATCAAATCAGTACCAAATGCAAAATGGTTCAAGATCAAATACCTTTTCTGGGATATGCAAGACCAAACTTTCCACAAAAACTTAAAAACCTGGGTGATACAAACATGTTACAATAGACCATATCAAAACTGAAATCAAATGTGAAAAAGTCAACACTAGTGGCCAAATAAAGCCCCTCCTCTCACCATTCCACCCCAGGACATGAAAAACAATACATTTTAGGAAAATAAGGTTTAAATGAGATCATAAAAATCTAACCTCAAAAATGTCGATTTTTTGTTTGGGCTTGAAGTGTTTGATTATCTTCAAGAAGACGATCATATTCAAGAAGCAAATCAGCAGATTGTTTCTGAAGGGAAGCAACATGATTTTCTGCAGTTTCTATCTTTTTATCTTTTTCTTTGGACTCGTGCCTAAGCTTCTTTAAGCTTTCTGACAGATTGGATATCTCTTTCTCCAACCTTTTGATTTCTTCCTTTGCTTTATCTTCATTTTCTTTTAGCTGCAACTTGTCTGCCTCGAGCTTTTCAAGTTCTTTTTTTGATGAACCGTTTTTTCTCAAGTTAATTAATTTATGAAGATGATGGTGCATTCGATCAATTAAGAAGCCAAGAAATAGTGAGAATCCTGCAACGTCAAATCATAGCAGTTTGAGCCTGGTGATAATCCTCATAAAGTACATTATAGTTGGGATTACCTAAAACATATTATTTGTGGTAGTCAGTAGACTGGTAATAATTCATCTTTTGTGAGAAATTATCAAGAATATAAGCTGATTATAAAGTTGATAGAGGGTTTGTTTGACCTGTAAAAGTCAATCTGCAAAATTTTGGGAAAGGACTAGACCCCTATATCGTAGTTGTACTTGAACAACAATTCAAGCATGACAACATTCATGGGCTGTTAATCGTACGATTCACGACTAGAATCAGACAACTTGATTAATTCATGAGACAAACAATGACAATCTCATTAATGAATCAAAACTCTATACATATCGTCATCATACCCCTTAATCAAATGGTATTATACGACTATACAATATAATAGCTTTATCATAAACTCTTTCTGGTATTAATGTTATTCCTGTTGACATACAATTGTCACTATCGAATCAGATTGTTATGTACATCGACATTTTATTGCTGTACCATAACATATTATACAACAGCACTATATGTACCCTAAATTTCTTACATCATTTGTTTTGGTTATTTAGTGGAGATGTTTCTCGAGTAGTGGAGTTAATCGATTTAAAATCTCAATGTACTCTCATGAATAGAAGGTATATATTTATATGTGCAAAATCTCAATTACAGATGACAGCATTGCTAAGGCTAGTTAAATTTTGGTCACACTAGAATACTTTCTTTTCTTTTTGTGCTTTATCAATGCATGTTATATAGAATATTTGAGATTAACTTGATACGATTCATGACATCTATGCAGTGATTCATGATTACATTCATAAAAGACTTCATAAGATAGCTTATCAACTTATAATGAAATCAGGGGCATAATAGTTCTATGTCTTCACAGACCACACAATTTTGTACTATTTAACGACCCCTACAATTGAAGCTTCCATCTCACTGGTTAATTCAATGCCAGTTGACAAGTTTACATTAGATCACCTCTTCGCTAGGGCACCTGTCTATCAATATATCTCTAATTTGGTACTTCTTATTTCTTTTAAGGGTAAGTGACATATAAAGGTACCCAACTTTATCAAATTTCTTATTTTGGGTATACAGATTTTTATATATATGTCACTTCAAGTTATTTTAAGTTTTTTACCACCAAAGAAGGACCTTTTTATCACTTTGACAATTTTTTATACTATAGTTCCTTTTCTATGCAATGGAAATTGATCAATAAAAAGTTGAGTATTCAAAGTCAGAAATTTGGTAATGTTGTGTACCTTTTTGTGCCATTTACCATTTTTTTAGGGCCAATAGCTAAATGCTTCAAGTGCCAAAATTGCACAACATGTGTACCTTAGGTATTAATTTCAATACTTCTTGCAGAAATAATAACAAATCAAATGCACATGACTTAACTACATTCAAGGTTACAAAAATCATCATTTGTGAGCATGTCCAACATTCAAAACTACAAGATCACATCTTTCGTCATATAATTTTCCTCAGTTCCCTGTTTGTGGGTCCATTTACATCTCTCAAGTAGGACAAAATATCACATCTTATTTTCTTCTCGCACCCACAAAACGAAATTGTTAAATGATCAATCTTTCTAACATGCTAATCACTACAAACCACACCCTGAAAGCCCTAACCAATAGACACAAAGAAAAGGCAACCACATGAATTTGACGCCAAACGTAATGATAACCAATAAGCACTGGTGATAAAACCATTCGGAAAGCACATTTTGAACTAACATGTAGTGTGACAACATATAATAAGATCATATGAAGGTAATGGAGTTTAGCTAATCTAACACTTACAGTATCAAATAAGTTTTCTTGCAGCGAAATTCACAACATCTTATCAGTTATCATAATGGCCATAATCAGTTTATTTCAAATTATACAAACAACCCAACAATCACATAAAACAAATCAATGATTGAATGAAGGCAAAACTTGAAAACAAGATAGTAAGATAGTGTTAGTAATGTTACCCATGAGTGCAGCTTCTAGCAAATGAGTCCTCCAAAGAACTTGATCCATAGGTGTCATTGTACCAATCTTAGCACCTTTATTGTGAATTTTAACAATACTAACCCAATTGGAAAACAAGATCACAGACATTGTACCAGCAATTGTTAAAACAGTTCCTTTCCTCATTTTTACTTGATCCAAACCATTCATTACCAACTCTCTCAGTGGCCCAATTTTCACCATTAATAGAAATGCCACAAATGCCTCAGCAAACATAACAAAAAACAATAATTGTATCATCCTAAATCTATATATTGTTTTAAAAAAGAAAAGAAAAGAAAAGAAGAAGGAACTAGGGTTTTAGGTTGGTATGAAGAATAACATAAAACCCACCTAAAATCATGTGACAAAAACCATAAAGTTTAGGTTTTTTGAAATGTGATTTGATTGGGAAACACACAAATCTGAAAAAGATTGAATCTTGGAGGTGTCTGTAAGATGATTTGGAATTGGAGATGCGATTTGGGTTTGCAAAGTGAAAGCAAAGAGACTGAAAAAAGGAAAGTATTATTAGTTTAAATTTTTATTTAATTATATATGGATTTTGCTGTCGATCAAAAAATTGATACGTGAAAAGTCCACTTCCTTTCTAATTTTTTCTTTATAGTTTATAGAGTGGTGAGGACGGTTCATGCGCATTGCCCATTAATATACGCAACGTAAGCAAGGAAAAATATCAATGTATATTGTGTATCATGATTTTTATTTGATATTTTTAAACATGAAAGTGCATTGTGTATCAGTTTTTCTAATTTATTTTTTAAAATATACTCAGGGTTTTCAGAAAGTGCATTGTGTATCATTTATTTTAATATATTTATCATACTTTTATATTGTTCATTGTATATCACGTTTTAATATATTATTTTTAGAATGTTCATTGTGTATCACGTTTTAATACATGTTACAATCACCATCATACTCCTGCAATCATGCCACCACCATCGCTAACAAAATCCGGCGACCTCCCATCGGCTGCGATGACGACTTCATCTTCTCCGACAAATTTATCTTCATTTGAATTAAAACAAAAAACAAAACAATCAGGGATTGAAAAATAGGGTTTTTAAAATGTTTTTCTGAATTAGATTACCCATACATGAGTTTATAGTTGATATATAGGGTTTTAGAATGTTTATTTACTACTTTATCAAATGGTGATCAAATCCTTTTTTAAAAAATAAAACGAAATTGTTGAATATAGTCTCATATTGAAGAGCTTAAAAAATGGGTTAATCTGATATATTTATTTTGTATTTTAGATATAGTTATACTATATTTATGCTCAAATAAAAAAGGTGGGGGTGAAAAAAATGATGGGAAAAATTGCAGAGAGAAGGAACCAAGGAAGGAGAAGAAGACGGAGGAAAGAGAGTAGAAAGACACGTGTCAACACTTCATTGTTGCGTACTCTTTTTATTTTAATCCACTGCGTACATTAACCTCCTAGTTGCTTTTTTCTTCTTTGCCAGCGAGGCATCGACAAAGTCCACAGTTCAGACTTGAAAGTGTTCGATAATCTTGGGAATTTGGGGATCGACTTCTACACAGGGGCGAGTTGGGATTTGTTGGTGGGAGGGGAAAAAAATAAACATCTATTTCTTTTATTAAATTTGAGGAGGCATTGATATTTGTATAAAACGAGCAGGTTTTAACCCGCATGTTGCAGCGGAACAAACTTACTTATATTAATTTATGAAATAATTCAGTATATGTGCAATTTAAAAGTCAGTGTTTCGTATGTAGTCAAATTAAGATATTTGGATAGGTTAAGGAGCTACGCACGGACGTGAACTTTATATTCTTTTGACAATTATTTTATCTAGCAAGACAATAAAAGTACATAAAATATTTACACTCGGTGCCTTAAAATTATATATAGAGAGTTCTTATTTCTTGACTACAAAATTACTTTAAAATTCTTTAAGATTTATATAATAGTTTAATTTATATGACTGTTAAATCATATGCAATAACAAATTTTCAAAATAATTTAAGTAATTTTTACCCGTACTCATTTCTCTCTGTTCATCTCTTACACCCACACACACTTATATGTCCATAATCAACTCATTTACGCAACCTCTTATTGATCGTAAATATTATTTTATTATCCTTTTATAGATATCATATTATACGCTAATAGATCACTCGTATTTTAGAGTAAAGTACATTAAAACAAAAAATAAAAATGAAGTGAAGTAAAAGAGATGAGAGGTGAAGTATAAGTTAATAACTTAAAATAAACAAAATAAAAAAGTGAAAACAATGCGTAAAAAGGTGATGGTCATTTATTATTTTTTCAATAGTAACATTTAAATTAATTCCTCAAATATTAAGCTAAAAGTTATAAAAATCTTATGCCCCATACGTAGTTTTCAATGATCAAACTATGAATACATGTTGTATAGACTTTCTCATATTCCATATTTGTCAACTCACTTAAGGTATTTAATTAAAGCTTATCATGATCAAAAATATGCATGTTAGTTACTTTCAAATTGGCAATTAGCGTTAACTAAAATGTATGTTATTCAAGTTACATGCTTATACGAAGTTTTTAATAGTTTAAAAAATCGTTACTTTATCTATTGAAATTTGAATTATCATTTTCAAAATAAATTTGGTTGTCGAACTAAGCATTATATAAATACACCTTCAACAATACATATGTTACTTAGTGACTCGGTTGACAATTATAACTTAGATAAATTACAGTAGGTTATACTACTTTCGTCTCAAATTTAATGTTCATTTTCAATGTTCACATAGCTGAAGAAAAGTGGTACCATTAGACTCTGTACAAAACATCATTGATTCAATTTTTATTTATTAGACCCAACAAACATAAGTTTAGTTAATATTAATTTGTCAAAGAATTATAAGTAAAATGATACTATTGTTCTGGACTGCAAATAATAGATTGTGACGATCGATTTAGTCTCTAATTAGGTAACTACGGCTGATTATAGACTTTGTAGCATAATCACATGTTACACATCACATTATTTCGGCTTTTAAAACATTCAAGTTCCGTAACTGGTGATTGATATGTGTTTAAGAAACTCACCACGGAGCATATTAGAATGACAAATGAGTCACTAAGTCATGGTTTATTATAGAAGATCGACCTATATAATCATTAGTTCGACAATCATAAATTAAGATTTATAAAACAATAATTGTAATGTCATTTGACACATTAACGGGGTTTTTTTTCATAGTTGAAAATTTGGTGTTATCGGATTCGATCTGAATGTGAACTACATATATGATTAGGATATACCATAATGAAATACATTAGATCATGAATGGATGGATATAGAATGTAAATACGCTTCACACAATTGTATTGGTAGATGGTTGCTTTTTTATTATACTAATATGTATGCATAATTGACAAAATGTAAATTAATACAAATTTGATAAAATACTATATAAAAATATTAAGTTAAATTATCGTTTGCAATTATTTGTATAATTTTGACTTAATAAAATTAGTATAAAACTTTGTTGTAAGCAAAAGAAAAAAAAAGGTATAAGCTATTAGTAGAAAAAAGGGGAAAAATTAAATCTAAAATGTAAAGGGGAAAAATGGAAAATGTTAAAACCTAAAGGGTATAGAATGGAGAAATGATAAAACTTGAGACAAAGAAAATGAAAAGTAGTTAAAATATAAAGAGGAGAAAATGGAAAAGCACTAAAACTTAAGGGGTGGAAATATTAAATTTACAAGGTAGAAAATGAAAAAGTATTAAAACTTAAAGGGTATATATTAAAAAAATGATGAAACTTAAAGAATGTAAAATAAAAAGGTCCTACAACTTAAGGGGTAACAAATGTAATATTTATTGTTACTATTAAATGAATAGTACCATTTAGCCTCTGCTAAATGTTAGATGTTTCAATTTCTTTATTACAATATTTCTAAATTTTTGTGAGTGCGACTGTCCCGTTATCTCCATTCAAAAATTTTGTAGTAGTAATGGTGGGGTCCAATGCAACCACTTGGATCTCAATTTTTTTTTACAAAGCGTTGTATATATACTAACCTCATCTCCGCGCATAGCAACGGTGAAAGTGGTGACAGTGAGTGGAAGTGCGAATGAATGTTTTAAAATAAAAATATATTGTATTTCGTCCGTCCCATTAAAAATGTCCACATTACTATTTTGGGATGTCCCATTATAAGTGACCACTTCGTATTTAACCAATCAAAAAAGACTTTAGTTGGTATATTTAATATTTGATTGATTAAAAGTGTAGTTAGTGAAGAATAACTAGTAGTAATAGATAATGAATAATGGGATAGTAGAACCCACTTACTTAGTCTTAAAAATAACTTGAGAAGAAAGATGGTTAAATGTATTACTCCCTCCGTACCAAATTAAGTGTCATGTTTTGACTTTTTGAGTCTTTCTTTTTCAACTTTGACCTTAACTATTTTTGTTTGTGTTATATAATATTTGATGTAAAATATATGAATGGATTGAGTTTTAAATATATTTTCATTGGTATCATTTTTAAAAAGTAATATATAACACAAACAAAAATATTTAAGTTCAAAGTTGAAAAAGAAAGACTTTCAAATCTGATTCAAAACACTTGATTTGGGACGGAGGGAGTATATAGCAGTATGAATATATGTAATGGACACCACTTACAAACTTGCTTTGACCCCATTTGTCACAAAATAGAAAAAGGAAAAAAAGTAGAAAAAAGGTTAATTATTACTTTAAATGTTAAGCCCAATATTTTATAATCATAAGTTTAGCCCAATTTTAGCTATCCTTTTATTAATTAATTAATTCATACAGCTCAATTCTGCTTTCTTCAAATAAACGAATTGTCCAAGAAGCAAAAAACAACTGACTTCTATTCTTCAATTCATGTGTCCAATTGACAATTGCCTTTTGTTTTTGTCGCTCGAGGCGAGTCATTCCATTTTAATTATCTCCTTTTGATTTAGTTTCTCTTATATAATCATTTAAAGTGAAATTTAAGGTTGATTTGAACAATTTATGTTTTACCGTTAATGATAAGTTTAGTTTAAATGTTGTTTGTATCGATTCGACACGTAATAAATATGCACCCTCTTTGATTGGTTTTTCAACTCGACATGAATTTAAGAAGGTTGAACGCTAATACGTATCAATTCTAGATTCGCTACTGCACATGGCAATGCATAACACGGCTGTTTTAGACTTTTAGTACACTTTATTAACTTAACCATTCTTTTTGTATCACGCATTTCAAATTGAGAATTTGTG
This sequence comes from Pseudognaphalium luteoalbum, assembly GCA_963422505.1. Lineage (NCBI taxonomy): Eukaryota > Viridiplantae > Streptophyta > Magnoliopsida > Asterales > Asteraceae > Pseudognaphalium > Pseudognaphalium luteoalbum. Next base: position 71,729,299 of record OY730192.1, read on the forward strand.
AAATCATTGTACTATATAGGAAAAAATGGTATAGTAATTTGGTTACTACTTACGGAGTACTTGATACAGTTTTTTTTCCTAGTTGTCCTTGATTTCATATTGTAAAAGACATCAGGGTCACGTCATTAAAGAAACAATTTCGCTTACTCAAGTCTTCACTACATATATTCAATAGTAAAATTATGAATTTAATATAAAAAGAGTTCTAAATTGCGCACGTTACACAGAAGAACACTACACCATATATATTAGGGTGGTGATAAATTCACCTCTATTTTTTATAGATTCATCATCAACATGCATTATTTACTTGTACGGTACAACCCTGTAATGCATATTCACGACGGATCTATCAAAATTGGTGGTGGAAATATCATCTCCTTATATATTAGATTAGACACGTCTCTATTCACTTGGCATTTTTCATTTGTGCACTAAGACATCTCATGAGTTTTTTTTTTTTTTTACATGTAGTTTATGCCCATAAGGCCAAAAGAGTCATGCAACCTATGCCTAAAAGAAATTTTGAACTTTTAATTTCGTAAAATCCACAGCAAGAAAGTCCACAAGTGCCATGTAAATCAGTATCCCTGCAGAAGCTGCATATAGTAGACCTTGTACAATGAGAGCAGTTCGACTGCTTTCATTATATATATTCGAGGGTCCAAAACCAATAATGATCCCTATCGGGTCGTAAGAGAAAAGAACGTTGACATTGTTGCAATAGTCCTAATCTTGAATTGGGCCTGAAAATAAGCAGTATTACAAGTGAATTACAACACTTAATTGGAGATATATTTCATATATTATGAAATAAAAACAACAAAAACTTTGAGAGTGTAATAAGTACCTCATTGATGCAGCTTCCAAGACCCATGCCTTCAAACATTTGGTGAAAACTCAATGCAACAATAAGTGGTTTGATGATTTTGGGATTCATTGAAACACCTAATGAGATTCCAATTATTACTGAATGTATTACTATTCCTACCTCCAACACCTGCAACACAATTATTAAATTGTAATCTTTGTTCATATCTAGACCAAAAAACGTATACAAAGATTGATCCGTCACAAACTAGAACAGATATATTTGTCCTTAAACCCTGGGTAGAGCTAGAATCATATGCAGTGGCGGATCTAGGAATACGAGGTTGGGTATGCACAAAAGCACTAACTAGAATGAGCGGAATTTTTTATTTTTATTTTTTGAGGGGGAAAGTTAGATGTGTTTAGCGGGTCGAGTTTCGTTTCTTCGATTCAAATTTTCGGTTATCACTTTTTAAAACTATTTAATCAAAATTAGACTAAATCACTTTTAAAGAACCAAACAACTAAAATCGAATTTGTTTTAGCTACAACTTCAACCTTAAAATCCTGATTTAAGTTCGCAATTTTTTTTGAAGAATATTAATTATACGATAAATTAGTATAAAAGTTAGAATTTATTGTTTCAAGATCTATTAATTTTCATACTTTTTACCATCCGATGTTTCAAAAATCCTATTATATTATTATGTTCTAAAAACTTTATTATAAGTATTTAACTTAATGTTGTATAACTTGAAAGGAAATACGTAGGAGACAACCACAAACATATAAAAATATGGTTACAAAACTTAAATACAGAACACGGATTTTTAAAGTTCGGCTCATAAAATACTAACAAAATCGTAACATTCTGTGCACTTTGATATGGATTAATTATTACTTCCTCCGTCTCATTTATATTGTACACCTTACTAATTTGTTTGTCTCAAAAAGATTGTCAACTTGTAAAAAATAATTAAATTCTCTGTTCTACACTCATTTATTACTCACATTCATTTATCTTTTTAAAAATTTTAAGTCAAACATAAGGGCATAACTGACATTTATATGATTATCTTAAATCCAAAAAGAATAAGTTAGTGGACAATATAAGTGGGACGAAGGAAGTAATAAACTAGCTAGTTTACAACCCTTATAATTGATTCCCACTATTTTCCTTAATCCTTAATATGGGGACATCGAAAACCTCCAAATTGCCCCTACTCAAATAATTTATTACTATGTATAACATAGTTTATTTTTAGTAATAAATGAAAAGGTTAATAATTATATGCTGAAATCTATAAATTTATTGTAAATAAATATTATCAGGCACTAAATATGAAGTCTCTGTTTTACAATTAAAATTAAAACATGTAAGCAATTCCTAAAATTAATTTGTATGCAATTTGATATTAGTTTACATACTTTTCATTTTGTAACTATTTACTGAGATATTTCATATATTACATTAATAATCAACATGAATTGTATAATTCATCTTATTCTTGTGTGTATATATAATATTTATAATTTATAATAATATTTCGGTATACATAAATAAGACTCTCTCTTATTATTGAAGATTATTTTAGTTGATTTGTTAATATTTTAATAGACATCATATTTTAGTTGATTTGTCAATTGCTATATAATTACAAAATGTCTATTTGAGGGATAATTCGAAATAAAGCATAGAGAGTTCACATTCTTTTGTAAGGGCATGCATTTTCTAGAAACTCTACTAAATATATATATAAAAAATATTTTTTTACACTACACATAATAACATAAGGGTATGCAAGTCCTTACTAATGTGTACATCCACCCCTGATCATATGTATGTGTAAAGAGGCAAACAAATCTTTTTTTTCTTTCCTTTCTATCATTTTGAGGGGGTAAAAGCTTTAACACGTTAATAATATATTAAAAGTTTTAAATATTCAGTATGTAATCTTAAACTTTCTTGACCTCGTCTAAATCCACCGATGCCTTAAACCATTAGATCAGAGTTTCATATTTGAAAGATATTCCTACCAACTTTCTAAATCATTTGTCGTTGTTAATAGGAATAATATATCTAATAAATTAAGGTACTCTGTTTCTGTATTGCAAATGGCAAGCAATAAAATCAAATTTCCTCTAATTAGTAATTGAATCATACTCAAACAGAAAGAAAATACTAGTAATACAATAAAATAAAGTTTACTTCAGGAGAGATAACAAACAACACGTGGAGCAAATACATGAAAATTTGAGGACTTTCTACTTTAAATTCGCATTTAAGTTAGACATATAATAAATATACATACATCTTTTTACAGTTATATATTGCAGCAATAAAGTTCAAGAATGACTACATATGTCGCCATATCATATGGATCAATTTGTGGTACCCTGAATCAATGTACCGGAACAAAAAATTCAATCATCGGTATCACAAAAATTTTAAACTTACTCGTGATAGTTTAGTAAGTTTATTTAAACAGTAAAATGCATCATTTAAATATATCACTATTAAAGAACCAATAATTTTTCAACAATTTTACACTAAAATGGATGTCACATGTCACCGCAGACTATAAGATCCGCCTCTTATGGAGTTCATGTTATCTTTTGATTTTGCGTATCAAAACAAGCCATAAATAAATGAGTACGGTTCAAATATGTATTCGATAAAAAGATAAGGAAAGAAGATACATACATACGAAATAATCCGGTGATGGACTAAACCCTCCGATGAGCCTGAATGCGCATGAGTATGAGATCCATGGATGTTAACGTGTACATGATCACCATCTTGTTTCTCTACATCTCCATTATGCACCACCTTTTTCCCATCATTCGACTTATCAAACAAACTTGTCATCGCCCTTTCGACCATCATAACCACCACAGCAGCCAGCATTGCCACTAAATTTGCTAACGGGAAATCACCCCAAAACTTGTCACCAATACAAGGGTTTTCTAGACTCTCGTTAGCATCGGGAAACACATGAACAAAACCCGTCGCTAAAATCACTCCGGCTGCAAAGAATTTGACAGCCAGAAAGATTATGCTTTCGGGTTTAAAAGATCTAACTAATGGAAGACAAACGCCAATTGCACTCGCGACAAGAATTGAAGCAATCGCGATTAGTTTTAACTTCAAAGCTTGATTATTGTTGTTGTCTGCTTCATCGGTTGATTTATCGCAAGTGCATTCTGCGCATATGTAAATCGGTAGGAGCAAGAGAATGTAGATTACACCCTTCGTGTTCATGATTGATCAATGTGATCAATTATTTGAAAGTGAGAAACGGATCGAGAGTTTTATATGTAGAATTGTTTAGGAATTCGTATAGCTAGGGTTATTTATTTATATGGTTGACGAAAAACTTACAATACTCACTTAAATTTTACAAAAATATTTTCCCAAAATAACATGGTAAATGAGGTTAACCAATCACATCAACTTATTATCTCTCTCATATTTCTCTTTCTTCATCTGATTGGAACAACTTATTTTGTGAAGAAAACTTTGTAAAAATTATGTGAAATAATCATTTCTCATAAATTTATAGAGTTTCATTGAAAACAGAATGAAAAAATTGGTGAAAAAAAAACCAATAAAAATGTATCACTTTTCCCATGTTTTTAAAAGTTAATTATCTCAAGAATGACTCTTTAAAAAATTATAAAATTACGCCATAAAAATCAGCTTTTTTTTCTATTCAACTTATTTTCTTACTCAAATTTTACAAAAATATTTTCTCAAAATGACATGGTAAAGAAGGTTAACCAATCACATCAACTTATTTTCTCCCTCTCTCATATTTCTCTCTTCTCATCTTATTGGAACAACTCATTTTGTGGACAAAAATTTGTAGAAATTATGTGAAATAATCATTTCTCTTAAATTTATAGAGTTTCATTGAAAACAAAATGAAAAATTTGATGACAAAAAGAACCGATAAAAATGTATCACTTTTCCCATTTTTTTAAAAGTTAAATATCTCAAGAATGAATCTTTGAAAAATTATAAAAATTGCGCCATAAAAATCAGCATTTTTTTATTTGATTTGGAATCTCACAAGGTATATTTTCGAAAAAAATTTTAGTTTTACAAATTGTACGGTATTAATATCACATGTGTTACTCGCTGGTATCACATGTGTTACTCGTTGGTATCACATGTGTTAATTGTTGTATCATAGGTGATAGTGTAACACCCCCAAATTTAATGATTCGCGGAAGCATACTTTGGGTGTTACTAATCAATAATCAAAGCACACAGATATATAGCAAACGACTCTATATGCGTCGTTTTAACAAAATATATTAATATTAAATGGTTTACAACAGTTTGAACTCATACATAGCTCGTGTTTGTAATATGAGAGATTTAAGTACATAATTAGTTATACAAAATCTAATAATGCAATGAAATCTCTGAAGTTTGCATGAAGACTCGAGCTAAGATGCATCCTGATGGGCAGTCCAAATCTACTGCTGAGTACCTGTGATACATGCTAAAATGGGTCAGCTAACGCTGGTGAGCTCACAGGTTTGAGTATCAAATAATATTCTATGAACCGCAAGATTTAAGTATTGATTTGCATCCAGCAAATAAAGTTACAAATAATGTATACAACCATGAGCGCATAGTCTGAGCTTAACTCGAGGGTCGGGTCCCATATAGAGAATTCCGAGCGAGGTGCCTCCACGAGTGCCTAATCCACACTCGTCTTCCCAAATATTAGTACGTCCGTTTACCCGGTTAGTGCTTGCTAACCCGGACGAGGAGGGTCAATCCTATATGGTACCATATACTAATATTCACGCTACTTTCGTATTACCAGACTATACTGACGGAGGACTTTGGTTTGATTAGTTGAAAACAACTCATGTAGTATATTGAAATATGTACTCGCGTTCATGTGTTAAAAACAGAGCAACATATCACACCCCTAGTAAAACAGTAAAAAGAGGGGCCATGAGACTCACCTGAGCCTGAAGAGTTTATCTTAATAAACTGAGTTTGATTAGCCAATAATCGAAGTTCAAAGACTTGTAACCTGAGGGTGTCCACGACACGCGATGGTTATAACCATGTGAAGGCATCTAATAAGACTACCTTGTAGTTGTTTGTCCAACTAGAATATCCAAATGATTACAATTTGGTTGATTGTTTAAGTGTTTGAAAATGTGTACGGCCCGTTGGTGATTGTTTGTAATAATAATCCCACGTTATTATTTTGATGATTTTGAAGTGTTATACCTAAAGTAAGTTCCAATGTGTGTTTAGAAGTTGTGTCACATTCGTGTTTAATGTTATACAAATTTAACACTTTGTGTGAAAGTTTAGATGTAACATGTAACAACTCGCAAATTTAAACGTAATTACGAGCTTTAAACATTTGCATTATTAGGCTAATTCCCTACTTGAGTGAATTCACAACTACTTTTAGAGGTAAGTCTAGCAAAGCCCGACTAGCTATTACGCGTAGTAATACTTATTCATAATTGGTAGTAATTATGTACAAAACATTCCGAACAAACTTGACAAAAATATACGATCGTTGGTGAACAAATTATTTAATAATATGAAATTATTAAATAACCTTATATATTATTAAATATTATGTTGATAATATTTACAATGTATTTTGCTACAGATAACATTATTTCGTACAATTTAAAACAAATCGCAATTTAATAGTAAAACAAAAATAAAACAAAGTTATAATCATTATTATTACCCAACTAAATAATTATAACTAAAACAAAATAACTAAAATAATAATCGAAAACGTATTTAAAACCTCATAATTTAAAAACATTTTAACATTTAATGATCGGGTAAACAAACACGGGTAAAATACCACAAAATTGAGACTAAAATCCCCTCCCCTTTGGTTGAACAAAATCTGCCCAAACCCTTCCCACCTCCTCATTTCCCTTTCATTTTACCAAACACCCTCTCACACACCTTCATCTTTTCTCTCTACCTCACTACCACCAACAACAACCAAAAACACTCACAACTAACAACAAAAATCAACAAACAAACATCATAACCACCACTGAAAATTTCGGAATCATCATCATCAAGAACAAGAACAAGCATCTATCATCATCATCTTCATCCTCTTCATCTTCAAGTTCTTCATCACCATTTTCAAAACCCCAAATCTTCAAATTGTAAGGATTCTTCACTTTTCTTTAGATTTCTTGTTAAAAACACTTAATATGCCATGTATTAGTGTTATATCAACTTATTATGCCCAAAAATCCCTTGAAAAACACTTTAAGAGTCAAAACCCACACAAAAATCGCGAACAGCTCGTTCTGCGGATCGAGATCGATTTTCGCGAGTCGAGATTTGGACTTGCGGGTCGACTTGACTTGCGGATCGACTTGACTTGCGGGTCGACTTGACTTGCGGGTCGACTTGACTTGCGGATCGACTTGACTTGCGGGTCGACTTGACTTGCGGGTCGACTTGACTTGCGGATCCACTTGACTTGCGGATCCACTTGACTTGCGGATCCACTTGACTTGCGGATCCACTTGCGAGTTGACTTTTTGACTGCGAGTTGACTTTTTGAAAAAATGCATTTTTGACCCTAAACGATGATTTTTGTCACATTCGGACATATATACATATATATAATTATATATATATGTGTGTGTACTTTCGGATAAAATAACAGAAAATTTAAGGATATTTTCACGCTTTTTATTAAACATCTTCAAGAATCAACCCTTTATGATATAACTCGCACATGAAACACATATACTGTGGGAAGTATACAACACGAAATATATAATAATAATACTTTTAATTATTATTACGAAAACTCACCAACGAGCCGTACATGTTTTTTTTCAAAACATAAAATGTATAAACAAACATGTGGACATAACTTAGTTGTACGAACACTAGCATGGATGGTTAAACTTAGACCTCCACATACTTACTAAATCTCATACGTTTAGGGCGTTAGGGGATTTCGACTAGACTTATTGGACTTTAGGCTTTGCTAGCGCTCGAACCTACTCAACTCAACAGGTGAGTTCACAGCCCCTACTTTTACTGTTTTAACTGCTTTTAAACAGGGGTGGAAAACATAGTCAACTGTTTTACTTATTGCCATAACTGCTTTTACTCATATGATTGTTTATCATGCTTGTTTGCTCACACGATTAGAGTGCTTGAACTGTTAAACTCATACATAAAACTGGAATTTATGATACCACATTTTCATACGAATGTCGTGTTAAACTTTGTTTGGTATACCGGAGAACGACCGGTACTTTTATAAAAATGCTGGAGAACGACCAGCTACGTATTTTAGTGCCAGAGAACGACTGGCCAAGTGGACGGGAGAACGACCCGTGCGTATTCTGGACCGGAGAACGACCGGTGCGTATTTCGCTGGAGAACGACCAGCAGTGTTTGGACGGGAGAACGACCCGTGCGTATCTAGACCGGAGAACGACCGGTAAACTGTTTTATTGGACGGGAGAACGACCCGTGCGTCTTTTGACCGGAGAACGACCGGTACTGTTTGGGTAACTTTAACTGTATTTTGGGTAACATCCCACGTAAACTGTATCTTGGGTAACATCCCACGTAAACGGTATTTTGGGTAACATCCCACGCGAACTGTATTTTGGATAACATTCCACAAAACAATTACTTGACTATTATGGCAATAACTATTTGTGAACGTATTGATTTTAACAACTGTGCTTACAAACTTGATTCAACTATTGCAAACATAAAACCTGTGAATTCACTCAACCTCGTTGTTGACTCTTTACTATGTTTTTCAGGGAATTAGCAGCACACGTAAGGACCGCCTGCACGTACGGATTCTAGGCGACCCACGATGAAACTAGGATGCCAACTTTTGACAACTGGATTTCTTTTATATAACTAATCTGTTTTAGTCATATTTATGAAATCTACTTTTGTAAACTTAATAACTTTCACATTTGCACGATTTGAAAAATCGTAAACTTTGTAACTATTACATTTGGCATCTTAATATATTTGTTCTGTTGTAATCATATGCTCTGATACGTATCCATGTACTGTATATTGTGGCATTCCCCATACTTAACTAAATGCTTCCGCTAATCCAAATCGACGAATTTGTGGGTGTTACATAACACGGTTACTCGGGAACCTAGGGTAAGGGCGAAGCCCGTTAATGACGGGGGTCCGGGGGCAGCGCCCCTGGTAGCGGGGTCCAAGGGGCGGCAGCCCCTGGCGGGGTCCAAGGGGCAGAGCCCCTGGCTGGGGTCGAGCTTTGGTGAAAAACGCATCTGGACTTGAATTTGGGTGAAATGGGGCGTCAAATTTGGGCCTCAAAACTTAGTTTAAAATTTGTTTGAAACCTTCTGTTTATGCGTCACTTATAGCGTCACTTAGGGCTTGGGCGTCACTTATGGCGTCACTTATGGCGTCACTTATGGAAGTGACGCATAGTGAAGCGTCACTGGGTGGCTTGGGTGTCACTTAGGAAGTGACGCATAAGGTGGCGTCACTCCATCAGTGACGGGTGTAAGTGTCGGTTAGGCGTCACTTAAAGGAGTGATGCGTACTTGGGCGTCATTAAAGCAGTGTCGGGTTATTAGTGACGGTAAGGGTCCTAGGCGTCACTAAGCAAGTGACGGTTGAAGTGTCGGGAAAAAGGGGCTTTATGCGGCACTTAGGCAAAATTAGGGTTTCATGCGTCACTTAAGTGACGCATGAAGTGACGCAATACTGGTCGTCTTTGCGACACTTACGACTGTTTTACGGATTTTTGAGCCAAAACGAGTTTTCCGGCCATATCTTGGCCTGATTCTTTTACCCAACCCTTATAAGGACATTCTAAGCTTATATAAACAACTACTTGCTAAAAATACTCGAAAATCTAAAGGTTTCGGGATTTGTCGGAAACTTACAATTTGTCGAAATGAAATTCCGAAAAGAAGGAAACGTAGATCGTTGCTTCGTGGTTATTTTCTTCCAAACGAGTGTGAAGATTCGAGGTCGTATGGAGGTGTTATTTTAGGATTTAGTGAGGTGGTGGTGGTTTGTGGTTTAGAGAGAAAAGAGAGGAAGAGAGAGAAGAGTAAAGTGAAAATGGGGTGGGGAGGTGGTGACCTCACCCCTTTTGGCAGATTTTTCGTGGGGCCCACCCCATGTGGGTGTGTCCCAAACTTGTTCCTCGCGTTTGCGCTCCGTGCGGTGTTCGTTTTCCCGATTGTTTAACCGTTTAAATAATTATTTCGCGCATTATACACCCGTTTTAAGGCACGAATAATTACCCGATATCTTTACTTAAGATATTTCACCAATTACTTTAATAATTCAGTTATAAAGTATAGCTTAACATTGTTTGCGCGTTTAACATTCTAATCGCGTAGGCTTTTAATTGTACGATACGAAACATGTATGAATTATCATCAAAATACTATTTTAGATATAATAGCGTTATTAAATAATGTTATCTTATTTAATAATTTTTGTTCACCAACGTCCGTATAAAATTGAATCGAATTACATTCGATTTAAATTGCGTACGATTTAATCAAATCGCAAAAATTGTATATATTCATCAATATAAACTCCGATACATTAATTAGCCTAACACAGAACTAATTACATGTATTAACAGTTGATTAGGCACTAATCACTAGTCCTAATTTGGCGGGTGTTACAGATAGTCGATTACAAAACGCACTGGAAAACTAAAAAAATGTTCATCGAAAGTATACTTTGTGAGATCTCTAATCGAAGAGAAAAAACACTGATTTTTTATTGTGCAATTTAAATGATTTTTCGACTCACCGTTCGAGAGATATTTAAATTTTAAAAACGTGAGGGAAAGTGTGTTTAGTGACATGTGGCACATTCTTATTGGTTCATTCGAACCTCACTCTTAAGTTATATAGGGTTTTTTTCTGGAAAAAAACCACTAACTCAATTTTTACATTTGTGGGTATCAATTAACTCTTTCTCTTAAAAATGAACCACTAATTTGAAAACCAACAAAAAAAAAGTATCACTACCAAAAATAATAAGATGTATATGTCATCCGGTGGATTTGTGTCACGTAGATAAGGTTGTATTATCAAGAGAGTAAAAGTGATGACATTTTAGTCAAATCCACCAAATGACATATACATTTTTTATATTTCCGGTAGTGATACTTTTTTTGTTAGTTTTTAAATTAGTGGTTATTTTTAAGGAAGAAAAAACGTGTTGATACCCACAAATGTAAAAAATAAGTTATTGGTTCTTTTTCGGAGAAAAACCCAATTTATATAAGTAAACTTAATTTTTAGTGGTCAATGATCGAGTTTGCAAAAGTTACAAAAAGTATATTTTTTAGTTATGATATATCTCTATGATATAATTATTATTTGAATACAGTGAATTTGTAAATTTACTTAATCATTACTCTAAGCCCTACAGTTCCTTCGCTTACCGCCTAAGATGAATCTATTGCCTCCCCTCCCTCCACGAGTAGATATTTAGTATTGAATAGTGTCAAACCCAATCCCAAGCAATAGTCAAGAAGAAAAACTCAGGACTAGGAAAGAAAGGCAGAGACAGGGAAAGCTAGGGTGATAGCCCTATAGATGAGTAATAGGATAGGGAGCACTCCGCTACACTCATTAGGACAACAACCTCCTAACTACTATGAGTTAAGCAACAAGTAGCTTGGCTCAACCTTCGCTTTCCTTTGACAAGGCAGCTAAGGCTCCAGCTTCGCTTTATATGTAACTTTTGGTTGCAAAGTTTTTCCACTTTTTCATATTTAATTTAAGGTTAATAATCGTTGAATCTTTTTTATTTTTTTTTACTTTTACGTTTTAATCATTCAAAAAATTTTCCCTAATGATTTAATTCTTAAAGTTTGTATTATCTTATTAGTTTAATTTTTAAGAAGGGTTTAATCACTAAACTTAAAAAATAGATGTTTAGAATTATATAAAGTAAGAAGAGTAAAATCAATATACAAATTAAAATTAAGGGATTAAATCATTGAGCTTTTAAAGTATGAAAACAATTATCATGTAATGGTTACACCATATAAATTATGAAACTTGAAAGATTAAATCACAGGAACAAAATTTAAAGGTTAATATAGACGAAAATGAAATTTAAGATCAAATCATTATTAATCCTTTAATTTAAATATTTAACTTTATATAATATCCCTTCTACAATAATTTAGTATCAAAATTTATTCACAACAACCATAAATTTAACAATAATAGCACAATAATTGTACTTTAATCAACAGACAAATAGTCCAAAAAGCCAAGAAAAGTTCCAAAAATCTCCAATCGAGGGAATATCAATTTTACCATTTGCCCAAATAGTACAATTTATCACCTGATTGGGACTTTTTAGAACTTATGTTTCCTTTTTGGGCTATTTGCCCTTAATCTATTTATCACCCGCCAACATCAAATCATTATGTTTTTTTAAAAAACAAACATATATAATATATATGCACTAATAGGGATACTTCACTTGTTCAATCCGTTCCTTTTACAAAAATCTAATTCCAGTCACAGCTAACCCATACATTTCACAAGAAACAAGTTTTGTAAGCTCAAGTATATTCATTTAACATCTATCACCAGTTCTTAAAACTATATTCACTATGAAGTTAAATTCTCCATTTATTTGGGGTGATATCGCGTAAAAAGTCACGTTTTATTTCCTCCTCATTTAAGACTATAATTTAGAAAAATAGTCAAACATTGTATCTATTTGTGTTATTTTGTTTAGGACAAAAACAAGAACATAAAAGAAAAATAAAATAAAACGGATGAAAATGAAGATTCTACGCGCGTTTTAAGATTGAAGACTTTTTAACCGAGCTTTTCCTTGTTAGAAGACTCATCTCAGAGATATTTCTGCATCAAAGTCTTTATTCAATAAGAATCAACACAATTAGATGCATAACGAAGAAGATACGAAGTAAGACGTTAACCGAACGAAGCTCAAAAAAGCCCCTCAGCCAGAAGCGGCTAGCAACCAGGCGGAACCTTGCCAAAACTCGCCTCTACTAACTCCTCCCGACCGGAACCAGCCAGCTGCAAGCCAGAACCAGCCGGTGGTCAGCAGGAACCGGCCGGCCCCCATCCCTTTTCCGATTTATGATCTTTATCGCTACGTGAGCCGTTATTCGCTTTTTGTGAGCCAGATTTCACCTATAAACACACCCTCACAACCATAATTCAAAAAGAACATTCCTACACACTCACACTTACACTTTCACAAAGTTTTCTCTCTCTCTCTACTCTCTCTCTAGATTTGTTTTTAATTAGTATTTAAGCTTTTTAAGGGTGCAATAACGAGTAGAAGGAAAGAAGGGAACACATTGTAATCTTTAGTGTACGCTTGATATTATGATATTTAATTCAAGTCTATCTCTTCTCTTAGTTTTGCTATTTCTATCTAACTTAATTAAAATATATACCTTTAATTATGCTAAATTCAATTATTATCATGCTTAGCGAGTTAGCGAGTAGATTAATATTGTATTTGTTGTGATATAGTTAGCTTAAATAATTGTGGGATATGATGACTTTAAACTATGCTTAGCGAGTTGATTACTATTGTATTTGATATGATGTAGTTAACTTAAATAATTATGGCTAAATAATTATGGCGCGCACTACAAATAAAATGTCATTTAGTGGCACACGAAAAATGCCACAAAAAGCCAAATAAGTGCCACTAAAGGTGGGTTTGGGAATGGGTGGCACACAAAACAAGTGCCACTAGAAACGCTACCACTAAAGCCTTTTACTGTCACTTTCCGGTTGTGCTGCTGCAACCTTCTAGGGATATAGTGACACTTTTTTGTTTGCCATAGTTGACAGATACGCTTTTGTGGCACGTTTTTTGTGCCAGTAAATAATTATCAATTTCAGCAATAGTGCTAAATTTGGGAAACTTTCATTACATTGATTTTAGATGTACACAGTTATTTTTCATGCTACTGTATAATAATGATACAAAACAAAGATGTAATAAGAAATAAAATGATCAATACTTTATTGAATACATGTTTGATAGTCATACATCAATGTCTAGAACATATTCCTAGACTATGTAACAAAAAAACTTTTAACAGCATTTGAGATGAACCTTTTCGGGTATCTACATCCTAGATAAACCTCTCGGTTTTTTTTTTACGAACTCTCAAAAATGAACCTCACGTTGAAAAGATTATGGTTCAAAATAGGGATCTTCGATTCTCCTTGACAAGTTGGGTGGTGACCTTGGACTTCAATAAGTTGGAGGATGTAAATAATCTTCTTGGCCTCCTATAACAACATTTACAAAAAGAAACAATATAAATTAGTTTAGCTATCGAAACACACCAATAGTATGAACTATAAAGAAATAAACAAATACTTAGGTTAAGATAATAAAAACGACGGTTCAATCATAAGCACCAAATCTTCTATACCTTTTTTATAATGTTGACTCCACTAGTTATCTTCTGGTGCCTAATGAAAATTACTAGCTAGTACAATTTTATAGATGTCAAAAACACAAAATCAAAATGAACTAGCATCATAGAAAGTATAATTAAAAGACCTTTGCTATTTCAAGCTTCACAATTGATTGCTCCTGTAAAAAGAATTGGCAGAGAATTAACATACAACAAATAATAGTCCGTAGCTAATTAAGAATATGTTCAATACAACAAAGTGCCATTAAAAACGTAATACAGTGGCATATAAATAAAGTGCCATTATAAATGTATGCCACTAAATGTCATTTTATTTGTAGTGTGGGATGACTTTAAATTATTGTGAAGTAATATAACGACTGTTTCTTGATATAGTGCTGGAAACGCTTTATGCGGAGTACAAACGTATGAAAGTCAGGGAACGACTGAAAGTAGTTATATTAAAGATCAATACTCTAAAAAAGAAGTAGCTATATGTACAATCAAATATGGCGAGAGAGCCAAGAGGGAACTTAGCAGGGGCTTATCAACATCATGAAGAGGGTTGGACAAGGGTTGAGCGTAAAAGAAAGCCACCTCTTTCTTCTTTACAAGATTTCTAGAAATTTGGGATGTGAAACCTCTGTGGGAGATGTTTAGCCGATTTGGACATGTCATCGATGTTTTCTTGTCAAACAGAATTACTAAGTTAGGAACACAATTTGGTTTTTCAAGGTTTATAAATATTCAACACATAGCAGAAATGGCAAAGAGTTTAAAAACAATTTGTACTGGGAACTCTAAGATGGTCATAAACATTGCAAAGTGTGAGAAAAATAACAGTAAGCCACAACATAAGAATGATAATGCAGGTGCCCCCTTTCATGCTCAGTACAAGACGAACGATGCTCATCATAACGGTAATATCCTTTGTTGAGGTGGTTGCAGGAAGGAGGATGGAGGAAAAGACGTGTGAGTCTCATACCGGGGATTTTGTTAAGGTTGTTGATCTAGAGGTAAATGTCGAGTGTCAAAAGAGACTTTGCAATTGCTGGGTTGGCCGGGCAAAGAACGTTGATATTCTTCAAAACGCATAGAATTTGGTCAAGGAAAATGGTCTCAAAGATTGTTCCTTAAACTATTTAGGTGGTTTATCGTTGTTATTCGAATGGCCTTCACAGGAAATTGCCCAAAACTGCCTAAAAAATAATAGTATTTGGTTGAATTCATGGTTTGAGGATCTTAGGGATGATGATCATGTCTCTCACAGAAGATTGGTTTGGGTAAAAATTGTTGGTGTGCCACTAGTCTCACGGATTGACAGTGAAGTTAGGAAGATCGTCGGTAAAGTGGGGCGAGTCTTAGAAATTGAAGGTGCAAATTTAGATTCAACCTTTTTAAACTCTATTAATGCACTTGTTCTTACTGAATCATTAGATACAATTGATTGTTCGATCTTATCAAAAGTTAGCGGGAAGATTTTCAAATCACGTTATGTTAAGATACTAGTAGGATAATCTTGTTTAACACCGAATTTTTGGGAGGATAGCTCTGAATTAGGTGTTTTAGATTCCGACATGGGGGATGAGGATGATTCCGACCTTCCTCCGGAAGTGGATACCGAAGAGGACGTAGAGGCTGATAAAATTAAAACCTTGGTGGATTTGATGGCGTGCTCCCAACAGTGAAAGTAGCTCGAGGGGGCACAAGATGGAGAATGAACAGTTACATGAAGTGGGAGATGCCTAAGCGGGCCTCTAATAACATGGGTAATTATATTGGGGGCCTCTTCTGGTGTGGACCTAAATTATACGAGTCCAACCTTTGGGCCCATTTCTGACCTAAATGTGACATTAAAAACTTTAATTCAATTAATATTACTCAACTTAGGGATGACAAAATTAATTTGGTCACTGGATCTAAGAAAAAAGCAAGTGCTTCTCAAAATTCTCATTCCTACTCCCTCCATCTCAAATTTATAGTTCACCTTTTCATTCTGGAATGTCCCAAATTTATAGTCCACTTGTACTTTTCAACTAATCAAAACATTTGTATGAGGTGAGAGATTAAATCTTATTGGTTGTAGAGTACAACTAGTACACTTTTCTTAAACTGCGTATTTTTTGTTTGTGGACAATAAAATTGTGACGGAGAGAGTACCACAATAGGATTTGGGGGAACATTAAGCTTTCAAAAAATGACAGAAAGAATGAACCAAAGGACCAGTGCTAAATCAAGCAAGCGGAAAAGTCGATCTAAAAACAAGAAGATTATCATTGGTACAAGGCCTGGTCAAACGTCTTACTCGCAAATTCCGAGCTCTCAGGACGAATGAAGACCTTGGTTTCGTATATGAAGAAAGGATGGATTAATTGGAGGGGTAATGGAATCTGATTGATTATCCATTAATCAGGTTTAGGGGTTTTATGGTTTTATTGCGGATAATTACTCTCAACGGTAATGGTCTTGGCTCTGATTCTAAAAGAGCATGAGTTAGCAATCTTATTATGGAGGAGAATCCATGGATGATTGGTCTCCAAGAAACAAAGATGATATGTTTTGATATGATGATGATCAATAGTATATGGAAAAGGGTAGATGTCGATTTTGTTCATAAAGTTCCGTCGGGGCTTTGCGTGCTTTGCTTTTAATGTGAGATTCTAATTACTTCGTAAAAGAAGATATTGTGGACGGTAATCACTGTTGTGGTGTTCTCGGTAAGTTCTATGGATCTACGGTTAATGTGGGAATTTTAAATATATACGGGCCTCAAGCTTCTAATAAAAAAGAGTTGTTATGAGTAAGCCTAGAAAATGTCATATGTTCTAAGGCCATTGTTTGGGTGCTTCTTGGAGATTTTAGTGTGGTTAGAAATCAGCAAGAGAGGGCACGATCGGTGTTTAATACTAGGTTTGACAAAACTGGCTCAAAGTTGAGTAAATTAGACAGATTTCTCGTGACTTACAACTTTTTGGACCATTTGGGTGATGCTTCAACGATGGTTCTGGGTTGTTGCATCTCTGATCACAACCCTATTCTTCTCAAAGTCGTGCTTGAGGATTTTGGGCCTAAGCCTTGTGAAGTATTTGATTTTTGGATGGACTTTGATAATTACAACGAGTTGGTAGAAGGCTCATGGAGTTCATGTTTATATACTGATAAGGAAAAGGAGCCATCAAAATTCACTTAAAGAGCATTTGAAAGTTTGTCTTCAAGATTGGGATGTCAAGGCTGAGAAAGGGCTGATCAATGATTCCAATATGTTTTTAAGGGAGGATTGGCATATGGAGCTTCATTTCATCGAGCAAAAAGAAAGGGATGCGTTAAAGAAAAAAAAGAATCAAATGGGTTGTTGAGGGTGACAAGAATAGTCGATTCTTTCATATGATGTTGAAAAAGCATTGTTGGTTTTTGGATAAAAAAATGAGAGTTTTGTCCCACATTGTGGATGAAACAAAGGAGGGGGTGACTCTTCGGTTATAAAAAGAGAGCCTAAGCCTTAGTTTCAAAATGTACCAAATCAATATACATTCTAAGTATTTGATTCTTTCTTTCTCCCTTTGGTTTAAAGCGTCTAAGGTGTCAATCAAATCTTTGGAGGGTGTGAGTGTTGGTTGGGCGGTGGCTTAAGAGATTAGTCTATGTGATTTTAATAATTTTTCATATAGTGAATCTTCTCTTTGGAGGCCCGTGGTTTTTTCTCCGGTTCTGAAGTTTCCACGTATATTCTTGTGTTCATATTTCTTTAGTGTTTTCATTAGTTAGGTTGTTTGGGAATCTTTGAGACCGTTTTCCCAACAAGTGGTATCAGAGCCAAGGTTTTGGTGGAGGTCTCGGTTTTAGAATTTCATAGTATGCTATGTGGTTGCAGTTTTGTCTGAACTTCCACATCAAAAATGAAATGTTTTTATCGTATTGAGGTATCTTGGTTCTATTGATTGTCTTGTATACGATAAAATTATATGTGAGCCTGAAGTATTTACACGTGTAGAATAGCTTCTGGCTTAGAAAAGACTTGGTACTTTAGCGTGTCCATTGTGACCCATCACTCTTTCCTGGGATCCTTTTTCTCCTGAGTGTATTACTGTATTACTCAGGGCCGACCAAATAGCATTAAGGGTTTAGGCCATTGCCTAAGGCCCTCAAAAATTTAGGGCCCCAAATTTTTGTGATATTTTGGGCTTACCTATATCCCTCTTCTCTTTCTCTTTTTTCTTCTATTTCTCTATTTGGGCTTACCTATATTTTGGGCTGACCTATAATTCTGATTGTTGACGAGTATAATACTATTTTGGGCTTAACTAGGTTGAGAGCATTTTGGATGTTCCTGTAAAGTATTATGAGCCCAAACAACACAAACAATTGAATAATTGTAACCACACAAATCAACAAACGGATAAAAGTAATGCGGAAAATAAATCGGCACGAGGATATAACGTGGTTATATGCGATCGGGGTGATCGCTTTAGTCCACGGCCAACTAGAGAGTTTTCTTGTATTATTTTGTAGCTTAGGGTTTTTACAATGATAGGGTTACACAATATATATTATTGTGAAAATAATGAAACAAGTCGTAAACCACAAAAAACTGGCCACAGGCAACTTCGCATAGCCAAAAAAAATTTAAGTCGGTGCACTATTAATTTGTTACCATACTTCACGTGAAAATCTACAAAGCCCAAAAAACAATTAGCTTGGTGTCACATGACCAAGGAAGGCCAACTCCATTTTTCCAGTTTCAATTTTCGTTTCCTTTAGTTCTATTTTCACTGTATCTCAACAATCTCCCACTTGAAGATCGGACAAACCCAAAATTGGTAAACCCTCGATAATTATCTTTCAACCAAGTTGAATCCACCTCTCCATACCGCCAATACCAATTGGGACACGCACACTGATTAAACACGAATCATATAGACTTTCGATAAAAGGCCCTTCAACTACTCCTATTGAAATCCAGGAACCTAATAAAACCCTCTAACTCTCTAGTTGACACCTTCTATCATCAGTTCATCAGAAGGCCAGTTGAAGCTATACAAAGCTTCAACTTCTCTGTTGTGACGACCTTAGTAAACATATCTGCGGGATTCTTTAAACCAAGGATTTTACTCAACAACAACAGTGTACCATCATTCACAAGATAATGAATAAATTGATACCTTAAATTAATGTGTTTCATCTGACT
This sequence comes from Pseudognaphalium luteoalbum, assembly GCA_963422505.1. Classification (NCBI taxonomy): domain Eukaryota; kingdom Viridiplantae; phylum Streptophyta; class Magnoliopsida; order Asterales; family Asteraceae; genus Pseudognaphalium; species Pseudognaphalium luteoalbum. Next base: position 71,748,757 of record OY730192.1, read on the forward strand.
ATGAAACACCGGATTCTTTTCGAGATGTACATCACTCTGATTATCACAGTATAAAACGCAATCGTCTTGTTTCTTGCCCAACTCTTCTAGAAAATTCTTCAACCAAATAATCTCTTTACTAGCTTCCGCTACAGCCATATACTCAGCTTCTGTGGTTGATAAAGCTACACTTTTCTGAAGTCTAGACATCCAACTAACCTCCGTTTTACCAACTGTGAAAACATACCCCCGTAATGCTCTTACCCGAATCATCACATCCACCCAAATTAGCATCCGCATAACCTCTCAAAATGACATTCTTCTTAGTGAAACATAATGCCATATTAGAAGTACCTTTCAAGTAACGCAAAAGCCACTTGACCATTTTCCAATGCTCTCTACCCATATTTGACATAAACCTGCTAACAACTCCTACTGCATGAGCAATATCCGGTCTCGTACAGACCATCACATACATTAAAATACCAATTGCCGATGCATACGGAACTTTAGCCATCTCCGCCTTGTCTTCATCCGTCTTTGGTGATTGATCTTTGGATAACTTTAGGATGCTACCCAAAGGCGTATTACGTGTCTTGGCATCTTTCATGCTGAATTTCTCTAACACTTTTTCAATATACTTTTCTTGAGATAATTTTAGAGAACCTTCAACTCTATCTCTGACGATACTCATACCAAGAATTTGTCTTGCAGCTCCTCATTCTTTCATCTTGAATTCCTTAGACAGTTGTCTCTTTAACCTGTTGATTTCTGCCATGTCAGAACCTGCAAGTAACATGTCATCAAATTTCAAGTACCATTGCCAAGGTGCTTATTTTAACCCATACAGAATTTTCTTTAATTTGCAAACCGTCTTCTCTTTACCCACTACCTCAAAGCCCTCAGGTTGAGCCATATAAATGTCTTAATCAAGATCCCCATGTAAGAACACAGTCTTCACATCTAGCTGCTCTAGATGTAAGTCTTTAGCAGTGACAATACTAAGCACCAATCTAATAGTAGTCATCTTCACAACCGGCGAGAAGATCTCATTATAGTCAACTCCCTCTTTTTGTTGGAAACCCTTGACCACTAACCTTGCTTTGTATCTCCTTTTACCATCAAGTTCTTCTTTGATCATGTACACCCATTTATTATGCAAAACCTTTTTATCACGAGGTAGATTTACTAACGACCAGGTTTTGTTCTTCTCAAGTGAACTCATCTCATCTTTCATAGCAAGCTCCCACTGTATGGATTCTTTCAATCACATTGCTTCTGAATAATTTTCCGGTTCACCATTTTCTGTTAAAAGTAGATAGTTTGTTGATGGAGAGAACCTTTTTTTAGGTTTGGGCGTTCTAGTGGAACGTCTCAATGTAGGAAGTGTAGGAGTGACAGGCTCATTTGTGCCACTGTCATCCACATTACTTGAGCTCCCACTCACTTCAGATTTTCTTCTGTCTTTGAACTTTCTCCATCACCTGACACCTCACCATTATTCGGCAATTCACGGTTTCCTGAACTCCTACTAGGACCTGCAAGATCATCCACAGGAATATCATCACATACAATATAATAATGTTTCGGATCTACCGTTACCTTGCCACTATAAATCGTACTCTCATCAAAAATGACATCTCTACTGTGGATAATCTTCTTAGACTCATCATCCAAACATCTGTAACCCATATCATCCGAACCATACCCAATAAACGTGCATTTCCTTGATTTTGCATCCAGCTTATCCCTGTTCACATCCTTAGTTTTCACATAAACATTACAACCGAAAACTCTAAGGTGTGTGTAGATTACCTTCTTGCCAAGCCATAACTCCTCCGGAATTCTAAAACCTAACGGTGTTGAGGGTCCCCTGTTAATCAAATACGCTGTTGTATTAACTGCATCGACCCGGAACATCTTAGGCAAACCTGCATGCAACCTCATACTCTTTGCCCTCTCATTCAAAGTCCTGTTCATGCGTTCAGCAACACCATTATGCTGAGGTGTTTCAGGAACTATTTTTAACATCCTAATACCAATCTCAGCATAATAGTCAATAAACTTCTTGCTGCTGTATTCACCTCCATTGTCAGAATTTAAACACTTAAGCTTCAAGTTAGTTTCATTCTCAACAGCAACTTTCCACTTCTTAAAAGTAGCAAAAACATCAGATTTATATTTAAGAAAATAAACCCATACCTTTCTAGTGGAATCATCAATGAAGGTGTGATGACACTTAAAAAGTCATGTTTTTACGTATGTTATTTCTCGCAATTTAGACCTAAAGTTAACAAAACTACACCAATAATGCCAAATATTATAATATTTTGTTAACTAAGTCAAACGGAAGTGATGTTTATAAAACCATTGAAAATGACACGAAAAACGTGAAAAACTGAGCATAAACAATTAATGAATCTTTAGTTCACGCGTTTCAACACTTTTTGAGCTACACTTAGAATTATGACCTCTAACTTATGTCATTTTCTTCGTTAGAAAATTACGAACGCGTGGATATAAAGATCGCTCAAAACGGACGCACGATGAAGAAGTTACGCCCGAATGAAGAATCAAGGCAACCAAAGACCGAGATATCGGAGAGCCAAGCCGTATACGGGCAAGACTGACCGTATGCGGCCAAGCCTCAGCCGTATACGGCCTGGCTAGGGCGTATACGGCCTGGTAGGGCGTATACGGCCTGGCTAGGGCGTATACGGCCTAGTCTCAGCCGTATACGGCCAATTTCACCCGTATACGACCTGGTCTCTCCCGAATACGGCCAATCTCACTCGTATACGGCCAATCTCGCCTGTATTCGATGTTTTGCCCGTACGAGATAGGATTTTGATACAATTGGGAAATACGGCTGAGACTTAGGAGGTGGGAATACGGTTGAGAAATACGGTTGAGCCAAATTTATAAATACCCACCTCCACCTCCTCATTTCTCATCTCATTTTCTTCATCAATTCATTCATTCTTCACACTTCACTTTCATTTTCATTTTTCGTTTTCGTATTTAGCTTTTAGTTTTGGTTTCTCTCTCTAGAGAGATATAGATAGTTAGTTAGTTAGTTAGTTAGAGGTAGAGAAAGAAAAGCAAGGAGTTATAATCACGGTGTAAAAGCATTCTTGGTGCAAGACTACGCGTTTCTCAATATTACTCTGCTTAAAATCTGGTGATATCTATTATCTCATACTTATACTATGACCGAATTATTTATGCCTGTTTGTATGATGTATGCTATGTGTATTGCCATGATTACTTGGTAGTGTATTATTGCGGTTGTTGAAATGTAGATAATTTAACATAGGGATGATGTTAAATTAATCTTTAATTAAATATGTAATTGGGAATTATTAAACTCTATTATGTCTAAACTTCTCATGCATCTAGATTTAGTTTACGGATCACCCTTTCCAGTCCTTCGCGTGACTGCTACTTAGGTTTAGAAATTGATCACCTCTAGATACGGTAGTTTGTTATCTATATTATTGTACAAAGCCATGTCCATTACTATAATTCGTCTAAAGTATTGGGTATAGCGATAGAAACACCACTGGTGGAGTACAACCGTGGAAGCTCATGGAAAAGCCGTTGGTACCGACATTGTGGCCTACCTAGAAACCCTAGAATATGGTCTAGGAACCATAAAGCTGTGGAAATGCTAAGTACACCGTAGGTCTACCTCTGGTGGAAACATCTGTGGAAATACATTAACTAAAGTACACCGTAATTGAAACTAACACATGGAAAGGCTAAAGTACATCGTAAACAAACCTCTTGTCACTAAACACCGTGGAAATGCTTCAAGCACTGTACACCGCCGTTGTACCTTTGGTTAGTTAAACTATGGAATAACTGGAGTACATGGGGGATCTATCCCTGGTTACATGAAACTGTGGAAATGGTTTGCGTACGGTACACTGTAAAGTACCCAGGGTTAGCACGCTATGGAAAATAATGCATTGTACACCGCTAGTGTACCTAGAGACGAATGACTGATCGCAAAGGAGAGTTCTAGATCATGACAGAAGTAATTATGCTAATAAAACCTAAGGAATGAGTCTGGAAATGAAAGTCAAGCCCAGCAGTGGTTCAGGATTCTTAAAACCCCTAGACTCTACAAAACTAATAGTTTAGAATAAAAGGTTTATAATTAGAACATGATTAGATAACAGCAGTTGTATTTAGGTGTTAAGAAAGGTCTGAATAACCTGAGGGCAGTCTGTTACCTTATTCTTGCACCCTTTACGGGTCACTAGTCTTCACTAGACAGTGGGGGGGGGGGGGGGTGAGCAGCCTGTTCTGATCAGAATCACGATAACCTAGGTACTCAGTGACATACTTATTTAGGTTTAACCAAAACAAGTAGGGTCCTAGTGTTTACACCTGTAATTCACCTGTCAGTAAATTAATTAAGTCCCCAATTACCTTTATGATGAACATCATCCCAACAACTGATTATCGAAACTTCAACAGCCGCATTCTCTATCTATCTACCTAATTACCGATTCTCATCTCTATTTTACTTTTCTGCACTTAGATAAATTAGTTAATTAGAAAACCAAACAAACAAAACCTACTTATCTACACAACCCATCCTAACAGTGAACCTTATCTTTGGCCCAAACTTCGTTTCAATTCACTCCGATTAAAGAAGGACCTCGAGTTATACTTGCTGCTTACTCACCCAGTGTAGTAGGTAGTACCTATAAGTTGAGCCCCGCATATTACAAATTTTAAAACTTCATTGACGGGTGCTCGGTAACGTCCGTTCGAGTCCTTCGATGACGAGGATGGTTCACTCGCGTGAGCTAAAACGTACCTGACCTATCGGCCGCCCATCAAGGTGACATAAAACCGAGAACCAATAGACTTAACCGATGTAGGTCCATAAACATCCATATGAACTAGCTCAAGCTTCTCCATCTTCGGTATAGTTCCCAATTTCCCAAAAGTAACCTTCTTTTGCTTACCATAAACACATGGTTCGCAAAAACCAACTTCAATTCTTTTCAAATCCGGAATCCTCCCACTAGAAACAAGCATCTTCATACCTTTCTCACTCATATGCCCGAGCCATCGGTGCCATAGAGTAGATTCGGCCCCTACATCAACTGTAGCATGTACCTCATTCTCATCATCAGGTACTTTAACCATATAAAGTGTTCCCCTCTTATGTCCACGAGCTATCACACGATTTCCCTTAACCACATGCTATTGGTGATTTCCAAAGGTAACATCACTACCTTCTTCATCTTACTGACCAATAGAGATAAGCTTTTGTCTAAGATTCGGAATGTATCTCACATCCTTCAAAGTCCAGTTAGTACCAAGGGAAGTCCTTAATACCACATCTCCAATGCCTCTAATATCCAGTCTCTTGTTATCAGCTAATCGGACCTTACCGCGATAAGGCCTGAAATTCTTCATCGTATCCTTACTTAGGTTGGCATGAAACGAAGCTCCCGAATTCATAATCCAAGATTCAGCTGCATTCTTAACAGAACAAATCAATGCATCATCTGTTTCATCCGTAGCCAAATTCACATCCTTAGCCTTCTCATCAGTAGGGTTCTTACACTGAGATTGATAGTGACCCTTCTGATTACAATTCCAACAAGTGACATTCTTCCTATTTTTAGAGTTATTCCTCTTCTTGGATCTTGATCTACCCTTTTATTCCAACCCTCGTTCAGTTTTTCTGCCCCGGTTGTCTGTACTCAATAAAGAACCTGACGATTCACCAGAATTCTGCCTTCGGATATCCTCCCCTAGAATCAAGTCTCGAATTCCATCAAACGTGAGTGCAGTAGTCCCAGATGAACTACTAACTGCTGTAACTGTACCTGACCAACTTTCAGGCAATGAAGATAACAATAGAAGTGCTTGCACCTCATCATCAAACACAATATTCACCGAAGTCAGTCTCGCCAAAATATTGTTGAATTCATTAATATGATCAGTTGCATCTGCCCCTTCCTTCATCTTCGTGTTAACTAACTGACGAATCAAATAAACCTTATTTGCAGCATTAGGTTTCTCATACATGTTAGAGAGAGCCTTAAGACAATTAAAAGTTGACTTCTCATTCACCACGTTGTACACAACATTTTTTGTGAGTGACAATCGAATCACGCCTAAAGCTTGGCGATCTAAAAGTGCCCAATCCTCAAGTTTGACACTATAGGGCCTTCTCTCCTACAAGGGTTGATGTAGTTTTTTCTGGTACAGATAATCCTCTATTTGCATCTTCCAATGCCCAAAATCCTTCCCATCAAATCTGTCGATCTTAAACTTACCTTCATCCGCCATTGATCCCAAAACTTTAAACCTTGAAGCTCTAATACCAGTTGTAAAGTATTATGAGCCCAAACAACACAAACAATTGAATAATTGTAACCACACAAATCAACAAACGGATAAAAGTAATGCAGAAAATAAATCGACACAAGGATATCACGTGTTTATATGCGATTGGGGTGATTGCTTTAGTCCACGGCCAACTAGAGAGTTTTCTTGTATTATTTTGTAGCTTAGGGTTATTACAATGATAGGGTTACACAATATATATTATTGTGAAAATAATGAAACAAGTCGTAAACCACAAAAAATGGCCGCAGGCAACTTCGCATAGCCAAAACAAATTAAGTCGGTGCACTATTTATTTGTTACCATACTTCACATGCAAATCCACAAAGCCCAAAAAACAATTAGTTTGGTGTCACATGACCAAGGAAGCCCAACTCCATTTTCCAGTTTCAATTTTCGTTTCCTTTAGTTCGATTTTCACTATATCTCAACAGTTCCTCTCTTCATCTATGCATGTTCATCATTTTGGGCTTACGAGTATAACTCTGCATGTTCATCTCTTTTTTCAACTCTTTATGATATTCAAAAGTTTAATACTTTTCCAAATACATATATTGCTTATAGACTAGGCCCCCGGATAAAGGTATCTGATTAAATTAGTTTTTTATGCTAATGGATTAGGCCCCCAAAAATGATCCCGCCTAAGGCCACCAAAAAGGTTAAGCCGGCCCTGGTATTACTAATTGGCTGGAAACATACTTTTCTAGTATATAATACTGGTAATTTTTTGAGATACAAATACGATGTCAAAGTTCAGTCCAATGAGGTTCGATGTAGAGAAATTTGATGGAAGGATCAATTTTTCCTTGTGGCAAATTCAGGTCAAGGATGTGTTGATTCAGTCTGGGTTACACAACGCATTGAGGGGGAAACCAACCCATGTTTCTAGCGGTGAGTCGTGCGGAACCGGTAAGATTGATGATGAAGAATGAGATGATATGGATTTAAGAGCGGCAAGTGCTATTCATTTGTGTCTTTCAAAGAATGTTCTTTCAAATGTGCATGGGTTATCAACGACAAAGGAGCTTTGAGATAAGCTTGAACAGTTATACCAAGGCAAAAGCATCTCAAACTAATTGTGTCCCGAGGAAGAGTTACATACTCTACGTATGGAAATAGGTACAAAAGTTTTAGATCATCTGAGTGTTCTTAATAATATCTTTTCAAAACTGGAGGCTATTGGAGTTAAGGTTGATGATGAAGATAAATCACTGATACTTATATTATCTTTACCATCCTCCTATGAGCACATGAAACCTATTCTGATGTATGGGAAAGAGAATCTGAAGTTTGAAGATGTTACTAGCAAAATTCTATCTGAGGAGAAAAGACTAGAAGGTTAGGGCGGGACTTCATTAGAAGGTACGGTTTTGGTAAGTGAAGATAGGAAGAAAAAGAACTCCAAGAAAAATCTAATATGCTGGAAGTGTGGGAAGTCTGGGCATATCAAGATGGATTATCCAGGTGGAGCGGATTGGGCAAAGGGCTCCAACTCTGCTAACAATGTCTCCGTTCTCACGGAGAATAGTAAGTTCTATTAAGAGATGACATCCTCATGGTGTGTCCATGCCACCATGGGAAAGGGATGGTTGTCGGCGGTTTCACAGGTATTTATACATGGGCATTGGTTTGGCTTAAAAGGCAAGGTGTGTGGTGGAAATTGACGTCGATGGCTGAGGAATTTCCAAGTGTGCCAAATAGAGGAAGTTTCACCATAAACCATTTTTGCAAGTTTTTTTCCGACATGTGCCGAGGTGAAATGCTTAGAATGAGTTATTCTGAGTGGAGATACTCTTTTATGGTGGAGTATGATAATTCTCTTCGAATTATGATTGTCGATCGAGACAATGGTTCTGATGATGGAACAAAGTTATTTTTATTTTATCTATGGAGGAGATTGTTAGTTTTTGGCTAAAATAAAAAAAAAGGGAGTTTTGTCCCACATTGGTGATGGAACAAAGGAGGGGCGATTCCTTGGTTATAAAAGGAGGCCTAAGCCTTAGTTTTAAAATGCAACAAATCAATATACATCTTAAGTATTTGATTCTTTCTTTCTCCCTTTGGTTTAAAGTGTCTAAGGTGTGAGTCAAATCCTTGAAGGGTGTGAGTGTTGGTTGGGCGGTGGCTTAAGAGATTAGTCTATGTGATTGTAATAATTTTTCATATAGTGGAAATTTTTCTCTTTGGAGGCTCGTGGTTTTTTCTTTGGTTTTGGAGTTTTCACGTATATTCTTGTGTTCATATTTCTTTTCTGTTTTCATTAGCTAAGTTGTTTGGGAACCTTTAAGACCGTTTTTCCCAACAAGCATATGTCGAATCATTCTATTAAAGGGATCAATTGCAATGGTGTGTGGATGTAAAAACCCAACGATTTTAAAATGGCAGCCTATAATCAATTTTCAAGCTGATTCAAAGAAGATGGGTATACCAAGCAAAAAATAAGAAATTCCTTGTTTTGTAAGCTTGATCTAGATTATGCAGACTTCTTAGATTCTGGTTTACATCGGAGGAAATAAAAGGCGTTGTTTGGAGTTGCTATCGGTCGAAAGCCCCGGGCCTGATGGGTTCAACTTCAAGTTTATTAAACGGTTGATCTTTTAAAAATTGATTTCATTAATTGCTTTAAAAACTTTGAGAATTTCGGGAGAATCGCAAAGGGTTGCAATCCTACTCTCATAACCTTTGTCCCCAAAATAAAAGACCCATTACATATTTCTGATTTTAGACCTCTTAGTCTCATCGATTGTGTGTATAAAGTGATATCTAAAGTATTGGCTTTAAGATTGGCAAAAGTGATTCATAAAGTTATTGGTCCCAACCAAACTGCTTTCTTGGAAGGTAGACAAATCCTAGATGGGGTTTTAATTGCGAATGAGATTGTCAAATTATGCAAAATCCGAAAAAGAAAAGCTTCTTTCTTAGCAGTTAGACAAATCCTAGATGGGTTTTGATTTTGAAAAGGCCTTTGATAGTGTTAATTGGGGATTCCTTCATGATGTTATGGTTCAAATGGGTTTTGGGAATAAATGGTGTTGAGTCACTGGTCGCTGACCATGATAAGTCATTGGTCGCTGACCAACTCAATAATATACAACTCGATGAAGAAATGATTTATGTCAAAACTGTCATTGCTGAAGTTAACGATTGATGATCGCTATTCATTCTACTCATGGATTTAACATGCCGAGGAAGATTAAAACTCAACTTTGTGTGTCGCTGATACAAGCAGTGAGAGTTTTATATCTTCATATTGAATAAGGCAAAAGTCACTACCCGAATAACAGCTAGTCACTGAAGAACAATATTTCAAGTCATTCTACAAGAGCATGTTAGCTCGCAGTGAGTGAGGAGAGTTATTGCATCTTCAGTGACTATTCAATAAAGTCTCTTAATCTATAAGTACGAACTGCTCTACTCTTATACGTCAGCATGTGTTCCTCGTACTTGAAGAATGTATGAAGGATTATGTGCCAGCGAATGATTGGTTTTAAGGAAGACGCGATATTCGAGGTAACAGAATTTGGGACCACAGAATAATTAAGGCTCAGAGATCAAACAGCGACATGTGTCATTCCAAGATCATGATTTTCCACAAGACATTTGCACTGTAAATAGAGCAGTACTATGTACTTAGAAACTTGCCGTTAATACGTATTATTCACTTGTATGTCAGTGAATACAGTTGTCTAAGTACGTATCATCGAGCAACGAGTAAACAGTTTGCTTGTTTGTCAGCAACTATTCTACTCTTATCTGTAATAGTTTTAGCTGTGTTTGATTTGAATTAGCCTTGGCTAATTCATTTCGCAATCAACACTCAGTGATTTTATGATTAATAAAGATCATAATTCAGCTACTATTGCAATCTTACTTTGATAATGTCATATCTATCTTTTACATACTCTGTTTGTGTTAGAACGATTAAAAACAGGTTAAATAACTTGAATAAAATCAGAAATTTTTTTTAATTGTATTCAACCCCTCCTTCTACAATTAAACTTTACTTATTGCGATTCCATATCACTAATTCATAGTGATTTCGGGACTCTCAATTGATATCAGAGCAGAGTTGGTTTAAATAAATTAACCAGATCTGCAATAGAATCAATAAAGTACAGTTGTTTTGACTCTGAGTATTAAAAGGGAAATGGTTCTACTACCAAACCTCCAGCGTTTGATCCCTCTAGGATTGAAACCTGGATGTTCCGTATGATGATGTTTCTTGATCTTGTTGATGATCATGTTTGCAATGTTATAACCAATGCTCACATTCCAACCACAATTATTCCTGCTGTTGTAGCTACTGCTACTACTCCTGCCATACCAGAAATGGTTGTGCCTAAGAGAGAGGAACAGTGGTCGGATGAGGATAGACGATTGGTTAGATTAGATAAATAAGCTAAAATCTACATAGGCATGTTACTTTCTGATGAAGTGTTTGAATCAATCAGGCTTTGTAAAACTGCAAAATATATGTGGGATACCCTTAGGAATATATATATTAGAACTCCTGATATTATTCGCTGCAGGGAAGTAAATCTCACTCTCCAGTATGAGATGTTTGCAATGGATCCCAACGAGTTGCTATCTTCTACTTATACCAGATATCAGTCACTGATGAACAAAATGGAAAAGGCTGCTATAGGAAAGGAGCAGAGATTTGTTGTTGAAAAGTTCCTGGAATTGTTGCCAAGGAAAATCTGGGGAACCATTGCTACCTACACAAGACAGAGGAATGATAATACAATGTTGAATCTTACTCGAGTCTATGGTATTTTACTCAACTGGGAGCAGTCTGAAAAGCAAGCTGATCAAAGTGAGCACATTTGTGCAACACTTGGAAGTCAAAAGATATCGAATGCCCTTGTAGCTGAGCTTGAAGAAATTAATCAGAGGCAGAAATCAAAATCTTCTAAGCTAAGCTCAAAGTCATTGATAGCTGATGAAGAAGGTGATCAAGCTGAAGAACTATCAGAGTATGAATATGATGAGGGTCTAGAGAAGCTGGAAAGAGACATGGCAATGATGGTTGCAAATTCCAGAAGGAACACCAGATCAAAAAGATTCACTGGTGCTCCATTATCTGATAATTCCAAATCAAAAGGTGACTGCTACAAGTGTGGTAAACCTGGTCATTTTGCAGCGGATTGTAGATCAAAGTCAATAAACCCTATCCCTGAACCAAAGCCAAACTCCAGAAATGACAAGTACAACAAGTACAAGGCAAAGTATAAGAAGCTGAAGGCAATGTCTAAATCTAGGAAAAAGAAAGGTAAAGGTTTTATCGCTGAAGAGGGTTCATTCAGCGACTCTGACTCATCCTCATCATCGAATGAAGAAGAAGCAATGATTTGTATAGATAAGGACTACTATCTGATGGCTGATGACGCTGAATTTCATGAGGATATCAAAGAAGTCGCTCATAAATGTTCAGCATCTGGATGGGATCCTGAAACTATCTACAAGGTACATTGCTTCAAATCATCTTCAGTTACTGAAAAAGATAACGTTTTTGAGTCTCTAATAGTTGATTTATTAAATGCTCATGACATTCAAAAAAGACAGAGATGTGAGATCAGTGACTTAAAATCCAAACTAACTGATCAAAATGAAAATGTGTCAAAAATTAAGAAATTAAAGCTAGATCTTAATGCACAAACTTATGCTAATCAAGTATGTGTTCAGGAGAAAGTAAAATTTGAAACACAGTTTTTGCAACTCAAAAAGGTCATGGAATTTTGGTGTAAGTCTACTGAAAAAGTAAATCAGTGTGTAAATAATCAGATTCCAAAACAAGCTAAGGCTATTTTGGGAGGTGATTATGAACATGCTGCCTCACTCGCTGATTCAACAAAAGTTGATCCTGTTTTTGAACCCAAGGGTAATTTTTCAGAAGCTGTATTTGAACCCATATCAGTCTTCAGTGAGCAAAGACCAAACTATTTCACAAAAAGAAAATTGGTCATTGGTGATTCTGATATAACAAATAGTAGTGATGAGATAAACGTTTTGAAAACTATCGAATCAATAGTAAATTCACATCTCATCAAGATCATCGCTGATAATCAAGTAATCATCAGCAACTTCACTGACACTGTATTAGTCACTGAGAAAACTTCTATCAGTGACCTTAAGTCAAAGATGCAAGAAGTAAAAATCAGCAAGAGAAGTTGTATGATAGTGTCAGATCAGCAACTTAAAACAAGGAAAGTCAAACATGCCAGTCATACAAATAAAAAGTGTTAATAAATGTGGCAACAGACAGCATCTGTCATCTGAATGCTCAGCTTTACCTATTTCAAAACATCAAATCATCAGTGAGCATTCAGATACGATTTATGCAAACCAGTGGAAGCCAAAATCAAGGCTTAGCCACTATGAACCCATCTCAGGATGGGTTCACCAGTTGAACTAATCTTAATTATTGATGCAGGGTATTCTTAGAGAGACTATATGGTATCTGGACAGTGGTTGTTCCAGACATATGAACGGATGTAAGTCCCTGCTCAGTGACTAACAGGATGAAAGAGGTCATGATGTAGTGTTTGGTGATAATAAGGTTGGCAAGACAAGAGGTTATGGTGTCTTGACCAATGGGAATGTGATGTTTAAGCGTGTAGCTTATGTGGAGGGACTGAAGCACAATCTATTGAGTATCAGTCAGTTTTGTGACTCCAAAAATAAAGTGCTATTTGATCATGAAGCTGGTGTTGTTTACAACAAGAAAGGAAGTGTTGTGCTGGCTGCTAACAGAAAGGGAAATACATACATTGTCAATATGGACTCAGCTTAGTCAGGGACATGCTTTTATTCCAGAACTGTTTCAGAAGAAAAATGGTTATGACATAAGCGACTTTCTCATCTGAATCTAAAAGTTATCAATAAATTAAGCAAAAATGGTTTAGTCACCGGACTTCCAAAATTGTCTTATGGTAAAGATAAACTTTGTTCAGCATGTGAGAAAGGAAAGCATCACAGTTCATCCTTCAAAAGTAAACAGACATCATCAGTGACTGAATGCTTCTACCTACTCCATATGGATCTATTTGGTCCAGTAAGTACTTCAAGTCTTGGTGGAAAGAGATACTGCTTGGTAATAGTGGATGAATACTCCAGATACACTTGGGTATTCTTCCTAAAAGCCAAGAATAAAGCAGCAAGTGAAATTATATCCTTTATCAAGAAAATGGAGAACTTAAATGGTAGTTTGGTAAAACATTTAAGAAGTGATAATGGCACTGAATTTAGGAATGTTGACCTGGAAAGTTTCTGTGATTCAAAAGGTATTTCTCAAAACTTCTTAGCACCTAGAACACCCCAACAAAATGGGGTTGCTGAAAGGAGAAATAGAACCTTGATTGAATCTGCTAGGTCAATGCTCATTGATGCTGGTCTTAAGATCTATTTCTGGGCTGAAGCAGTGAGTTCAGCCTACTTCACTCAAAATAGATCACTGATTGTCAAACGACATAATAAGACAGCATATGAGGTGTTAAGGGGGAGAAAACCCAACATAAGTTTTCTCCATGTTTTTGGTAGTACCTGCTACATTTTAAACAAAAGAGATCACTTATGAAAGTTTGATCCAAAAGCTGATGAAGGAATATTTGTTGGTTACTCAATCATCTCTAAAACCTTCAGAGTTTATAATAAAAGAAAAGAATGTATTGAGGATTCAAAGGATGTTACTTTTGATAAATCATATGATGAGTCACTCACTGATCCAAAAGAGTATGAAAAAATTGATTTTAATAAAATGGATGGTGAATCATCAGTTGAAAGAAACTTAAATGATAAGAAATATGAAAATTTCACATCAGACTCTGATAGGGAAGATAGTGTTCCTGAAATCAATTCTAGCTCTACTTCAGCTGAGAAAAATTCAGGAACATCATCTTTACCTACTGATATCCCATCATCATCATCTCACTGAACAACAATACTCATGTTTCTAATACTGATCTGTCACATGGACCATCACCGAATAAGACAGTCATTGTTGAACCTCAGCGAATGACTAAGTGGACAAAACATATTGATAATCAGTTGATTATTGGTAATCCACAATCTAGGGTTCAGACAAGATCAGCAACTGCTAACTTTTGTTTGTTTGTAAGCTTTGTGTCACTGATGGAACCAAAGAAGGTTGATGAAGCACTCACTGATCAGCATTGGATAGCTGCCATGCAAGAAGAGCTATCACAGTTTGAAAGAAACAAAGTCTGGAAGTTGGTGCCTCAGCCCTCTAGTAAATCGGTGATTGGAACAAGATGGGTATTCAGAAACAAGATGGATGCTGATGGTGTGGTAACCCAGAACAAGGCTAGACTGATTGCATAAGGTTAATGTCAGCAAGAAGGCATTGACTATGATGAAACCTTTACACCAGTGGTTAGACTTGAAACAATCAGGCTGTTTCTAGCCTATGCAGCTCACAAGAAGTTTAAAGTATATCAAATGGATGTGAAAAGTGCCTTTCTGAATGGCAAGCTGCAGGAAGAAGTGTATGTCAAGTAACCACCTGGATTCATTAATCCAAAACATCCTGGTTATGTTTACAAACTAGAAAATCCCTGTATGGGCTAAAACAGGCTCCTAGAACCTGGTATGATGCTATCTCTGTCTATCTGATAAAATGTGGCTATGTCAGAGGTAAGATTGATAGCACATTATTTATTAAAAGAGATAAGAGAGATGTCATATAGTCCAAATTTATGTTGATATCATTTTTGGGTCTACTAACAGTGACATGTGCAAGGAATTTTCAGATCTCATGACCAAAAGTTATGAGATGAGCATGATGGGTGAATTAACATTTTTCCTTGTTCTGCAAATAAAACAAACCAAGAATGGAATCTCTATAAATCAAGGAAAATATGTTAAAGATTTATTAAAAAAATTTGAGTTCACTAACTGCTCATCCCTTGCTACACCCATGTCACCTGCAGTAGAATTACATGCTGATTCTGATGGTAAATCTGTAAACATCACTGTTTACAAAGGAATGATCTGGTCACTGCTGTACTTAACTGCAAGTAGACCAGACATTATGTTTGATACATGTCTTTGTGCTAGGTATCAAGCTGATCCAAAGGAATCACACTTGCTCGTTGCCAAAAGAATATTCAGATATCTGAAGGGTACACCAAATATTGGTCTCTGATACCCGTCTGGTTCAGATTTCTCGCTGAAAGGATATTATGATATTAAATGTATTGATATATATTTTTTTTATTAAAAAGAACATGAATATTTTGGAAAGGGATGGTTTCTTTTAGTAGCCGAAGCTCTTCAAGTCCATATTTTGGATGCATGAGTTAAGGTATATATCATGGCTTGACTTTGGGTAGGGATGGTTATAACATTTCTCTTTTACAATATGAGGACGACGCATTATTCTTGGGAGAATGGTCGATTTCAAATGTGAAAAGGTTATTGAACTAAGTTTACTAATGAGAAGATCCATTTTGGAAGATATGGAACTAGCGTAACTCTATTGTTTACTCTTCTGCAGATCGTTCATCTATCATCAAGTCAGAAGATCCGTTTCCGTCCATGCAGGGTTTATCAACTCAGTTTACTAGTGCCATGTGTAAACAAAGACATGTTGATTTTTCGAGTTGGATCTTCAACCCTCATAATAGCATTATCGATCATACTTAGGTTCTTGGGCTTTGGTTTATTTTTTTTATTGATGTTGTGTCTTTTATTTGGTTCGTGGCTTCTTTTGTTTCGTTTTCTGAGTATTCTAGAGCTTCATCTTGAAGCTTAGTTGGCTTTGTTGTTTTTTGTGGTTTCAATAAGGCTTTGCATTTAAAAAAAAATCTTTAAAAAGGAAACTTTACGTTTGAACTTACTTTCTCTTTAAGATTTTAAACCTAAAACTATATAATTGCCTTTATGTTAATGAACCTTGTTGTAGTTTGGTAATAAGGAGTCGCGAACATTACTACTTGGTCAATATTTATCTACGTCAAACCATGGTTTAATTACAACATCATGTAAACGTTGTAAAACACATTGTGATTATTTTGGAAGCACCACTAGTGTAGTACATTGTTTATTGTTATATACTTACTATGTAAACATCCTGAAGTACTTAAAACCACAATGGAAATATCGATTAAAGATTACTTACATTGCGGATCACCATGGCACTTTCTAACACGTTATGGGCATGAACTTATGAAAAAGCCGCTAGCATTTTCGATTAGATTATGTAGGCTACATGATAAATCACATTTACAAAAACCTAGGGATTTTTTGATTCGATAAAGCAATGCATGCTTAAATTCTAAATAAAACAACATTTTTCCGAACTTCATAATATAGTGATCTAAAAATATACGTAAAATCAATTAAACGATTCATCCGCCTATATATTACCCTTAGATTTTACTATTGGAAATTATTTAAGTAATTCGAACAATTATTCTAAGTAAGGTGCTTATTGAACCTCTAATCTATATGGTAATAAGAACGGTCATACTCCATACGGATCTGCTAGTCTATTCCTTCACCCACGAACGATTGCGTTCAATAATAAGGGTCACTGGCTCCCTCACGTGACAGTGTGGAGAGTCGAGTATGATATGTCTGATCCGCATCATGACACCTTAGTTCCTCATGACATATTAGTTGATAACAGACTAATAGGGAACCTAACGGTTATACAATGAGATGCCAGATTCAATGAATACACCTAATTTAGACAACGGTTTCCTCAAATCAAAGTCAATATCCCATATTATTAGTTAATGAAATCACTACAAATACTGCTTTCCCGATCTGAATTATATTTATCTTTTATCGCTTTTGTCTATTTAATTCAGAAAACCGAAAACAAAACCTTCAACCCCTTTTATAAAAACTCCTACTGGTAAACGATTGATTGTTTGGAACACCTTTGGTTCGACTCACTTTGTTTCAATTCAGTTAGTTTTGAAGAATGACTATAGGTCATACTTAATTCTTGCTAACCCTTGGGTTCAGTAACTGGAAGCTATAGCTTGGACCCCAGCTAATTATAAATTTAAAGCTCATTGTTACAGAAGTCAACGACCGGTGAGGCTTACGCCATGCGGTTGTGATATTGAATATCACAATGCTTGTATTCAAGGGGATTATCATTGGCATAAAAAGTTCATTGTGCTTAAGCATTAGATATACTCTCTAATATACAGATTTTGTTGATTTGGTTTACCGATATGTTGGTCACTAATACACAAAAGCACAAGAACCATAATTAAAAACATACAAGGAACACGACAAATGCAGGTGGCTTGTTGGGGGTAGAAGTCTATTTGTCAATGAAAAGGAACACATGAACACGGTTAAAGTTAAGTGGTCTATTAATGTAACGGATCAACAGTTCATATGTTAAAACTGTGGTACGATACTCTAACATCAGTCTCACGCCTATCACGCGGACCATGGTTCATCTGGTAGAATCGTGGTCTATAACCTTTACTAAAATTATGCGTCAAGTAAACGGTTCACGACTCTTCGTGTATGAACTGTGGACCCTTGTGTATAATTTTATTAAATAATTATGTAATTGAACTCGGGGGCGGTACCATAAATAAACCAAGCGGGGGCAAACTTTAAGGCTTTCTAATTGTATAAAAAATGTAGAGCGAGTTGTTTTGTCAAGGAGTACCATATATCAAACTAAACTTTTTTTTAGTATGCACACATAACAAAAATTATATAGATTTAGGAATGTCAAACTAATTTTGCATGTCATTCATGAGTTCTCCTTTATTGTTTTTCTAATTTTTGATGTGTAGTACTTTTTTGCTTTTGTTTATTGACTTACAACATAAAGCTTAATAATTACTCATAGTTTCTTTATATTTGGTAGGAATAATGATAAATATATAATTAATAAAAGTAAAAAAGAAAACTAATTCGTAACTACAAAGAAAGGAAAACAGAAGGGAGGTTTGGAAGATAAAAATTAGGTATAAAGAAAAGCTCGAACAGTGGACCATTTATTTAAGAATTTAGGATTCAGATCACTCAGCTACGTTGACATTTGTATCAATGCTTCGAACCTTAAATTATATACACTGATATTAAAAATCCACATGGGGGCAGTCACCTAACGGTTCTCTTGTTGAGACCGTGGACATGTTAAGTTTTTATTTTTTATTATAAAAATGTGTGACTATAACACAATTTTCTTATTGGAGACGTGGACTGAATTTGCGTTTTTTTATAGTATTTTTTAAAAATATATCTTGAACATGTTTTCAACATATTTATTAGACCGTTCCCAACGGGTGTGTCGGTTTATCGTCGGTTTCAACCGACGTCGATGGCAGGGGCCGTCACTTTCGGTCCGTAGGTTGATTCCGTTGGTATACTGACGGAGCGTCGGTGGTGGTGAAGTGGGGCCGGTGAGTCCGTGCGATAAATAAAAAAAATTAATTAATTAAAAAAAGGGAGCCATTGGGGTAAAAAAAATTATTTTTAGTTAAAAAAACGGTAACAATACTGTTACCTTTTTATTTATTTTTAAAAATTTTAAATTTTACCTATAAATAATACACTTCATTTCCTCATTTTACACACTCAAATTCAACCCATTTCTTCCAAAATTCATCCATTTTCATCTCACAAAAATGTCAAACAACAAAAAATCCTAATCAAAATCCAAACCCAAATCCAAAACAAACCAACATGATCAAGAACAAGTTGGAAACGATATGTGGCAAAACATACTCAACTTTCCGCCACCTAATCAACCACCCACTCAACCTCCACCTACGGGATTTGCAAGTTTTGCACCTATTGCAAATCCTTATTCCTTGTCACCGGACGACCCCCGAAGAAACTACCAACATCACGGGTGGTATCAAAATCCCCAATTTACACCGTTCATGGATTGGTCATCAAACGCATACCACGACACCACCTCATCAAACCCGCTCGGCTACCAACAAACACCTTCCAGTCACTCATCACAACACACACCAACCCAAAATTTTGTCGTACCCGAAACCTAACATGAACATCTACTTGAAAGTTCGGACGAGACTGAGCCCGAACCCGAGTCCGAGCCCGAACCCGAGTCCGAGCGCGAACCCAAGTCCGAGCCCGAACCCAAACCCGTACGCAAAAAGGGCAAAAAACCAAAAAAGAAGAATGATGAACCAAATATGCTTCAAGTTAGGTGGAGCGACGGCGAAGCAAGAATCTTGGCGGAACGGTGTATACATTGTTCTGAAATTGGCGTAATCGGAAATAATCAATCAAACGAGAGTTTTTGGAGAAACGTCCATTCGGGTTACAATTCGTTGGTTCCAACGAAACGTAACCTCAATCAACTAACGGGCATATGGAAAAAATATCTCATGACGTAAATACCTTCGAAGGCATTCACTAAAAGTTTAGAGAGAGTTGCTATCAAAGCAGTGTCGGAGACAAAGACATTTTAGACGCGGCCAAAAAAGGTTTTCATGGACAAATGCAACGAAAATTCATTTACGAGAGTTGTTGGGATGTTCTTAAACATTTCCCAAAGTTCTTCACCGAGCAAGGAGTCGTGAGCAACAAACGCCTGTTCCTACCCGAACCCGAAGCAATCGATCTTGGTGAAAATGACAACCCGATGACGTCGTCTCTAGAAGCAAACATGAGAACCTTGTTCAGCGATGACCCAATACGTCATCCACAGAGTCGAAAAGCGTCAAAGAATTCTCAATCATCGGACGCCGGTTCGTCTTCACGAAGTAGTATCTCGTTTAACAAACTTGAGGCCATTGAAGCAGTTAAAGCACAAGCCCTAAAAGTCGCGGAGACGCTTGAAACAATTAAGAAAAACAATATATAAAAGCGACATTTACGGCGTTGAGTTTTCTTTGCAAGAATATTCCGAAACGGGCCTCAAAAAGGGAATTACAAATTATCAAATTGGGCCGCAAAGAAGTCGTTGAAGAATTTTGAAATGTCTACGGAGCAACCAATGAAGATGAAGACGAGAACAAGAACGAAGCCGCGAACGAAAATGAAGAATCGAGCTCGGATTAGACTACTATTAATTTTTAATAATCATATTTTATTATTAGTGCAACGTTTTTTTTAGGTTTGTAATGTTTTTTTATTCAAAATTTTGTAATGTTTTTAATTTGAATGAAATGTGTTTATATTAATAATTGTGTATTATTTAATTAAATTATTAGTTGTGGGTCCATGAAAAATGAGAGTGACGGATCACTGTTGGGAGTGGTCTGTCAGTTGGGTGAAAAATTTGACGTGGCACGTCGATTTCTGTCACTGTTGGGAATGATCTTATATCAACATAGTAGTCGAGATGGCCTTAGAAATACTATATTATCAATAGGTGTTGCCAACTCAACCAAGCTTATTATCAACAGGTGTCGCATAAACTTTAAGTGGTAATCGATTATAGACTGCCAACTAGCTTATTATCATCAACACGATAAGTATTTAATAAAGTTAAATTTATAAATTAGCAACGTACTTACCTATATGTACCAAAGTGAGTAACGTATCCATTTTATTCCAATGTAAGTAACCAACTCTTAAGTTTTGTTCCAATATTAGTAACATTTCACTAACATGTATACTTTTTAATGACATGACATGACACATTAGATATATTTAGTGTCCTTAAACTTTATTTTTTGGTGACTTTCATTTGGAAACTAATTTTATAAGTTGAATTCAACAAAAAGACCGATTATTGAAAAAAAGTAGGGTAACAAATGAATTTCATCAAGAAATAATGTTTAAGTACACTAAATACATCTAACATGTAATGTCAATTTATTATAAGTATATAGGTTAGACAAGTGAGCAATGATGATAATTAACGGTGACTAAAGTATCATGTTACTAATATTGGAATAAACCTAAAAGTTGATTACTCACATTGATAATAAAATGAGTACGTTACTCACTTTGGGACAAAACGATAATTCATAGCTTTAACCCTATTTAATATGCGATTTTATCATTGGATACATCTCAACACTGAAAATGTATCAATTTAGAACTTAACGAGAGAAAACATACAAACCCTAAGCTTAGAATACTAGACTTCTACGCTGTAGTTCATTTTATCTTTATTGTCTAAACCATATATAATAACCACTTTGAAAATAACAATAAAAAAAACTATGCAATAAAATAATGAGATCTTTAAATCTTACGAAACATTTTTTAATATAGGATATTATTTGTAATGTTGATATGAGAATTGAATTGTGTGATTAACCAATCAAAACAAATAAAATCAATGTTTTGAAAACCGTTTTTTAACTCGGACCGGTGAGGGGTCCGGTTCCGGTTGAACCGGTCCGACCGCCGGCTCAAAACCGGTCAAAACCTAAAAAAATAAAAAATAAATTAGAAACCGGTCAAAACCTGTCCGGTTCCCGATTCAACCGGTAAAACTGACGGTTCGTTGACTGGTCAAACTTACCCAAAACCGATTTTCAACCGGTCAAAAATCCCAAAAACCCCGATCCAACCGGACCGATATAACTGGTTTTCAAAACATTGAATAAAATAACACATTTTACATTTTTGATCCTTCAAAGTTTTTTATATTTTACATATTACTCCGTATTTTATACAGCCTAACATTAAAATATCATAATTTAGAACGAATAAACAAAACAAAATTCGACAAGACAGAAAATGACTAAAGAAAATGACTGAATTTTTAATTTAATTATTGATTACTATAATTATTTTGGGTGCGTTTTCAGTTTGAATTTTCGTAAAATCAAAAAACGAAATTTCAAAACCCCGAAAATACCTCCACATGGAGTCCTGTCCAGATCCAATTTCAGGTTTTAACCGCCAAATCTTAGCGCCTTTCAAATTATTTCAAATTTTTCATCACCAAAAACAATCAATCATATATTCAAATTAATTCAAACCCCACAAAAAACCAAAACCCCAATCTGAAAACACACACACATTTCCCCCCTTTTCTCTCTGTACCTTTCTATCTCTATCTTCCTATTTCGCCATTCGAGCTCAAAATTAGGTCAGCTCAATGCTCTTCAGATCTATTATCTTATCGATTCATCTCAATCACATACTCAGGTAATATATGTTAAACCCAATTTACACTTCAATCGTCAATTTCTTGTTGCTCCGATCTGAAACCGTAATTTGTGTTTAAGTTTCTGATCTACTAATTTTGGGGTTTTCATGAGCAATTGGATTGAAAGATTAAATCTTTGTGGTTTAGTTTGTTAGTAGTTATGGTTCGTGAGCAAAGTATTGAATCATTTTATATTAAACTGTGTCAATCTGCTAAAGCTTCAGCTTCTAATACGCCTTTGCTCATATTTCCATCTACATCAGATGTTGATTCGTTATGTGCGTTGAAAATTATATGTCATGTTTTAGAATCCGATTCCGTTCGATACGCCTGTTATCCAGTTTCTAGTTTTAAGGAAATTTATAAGTTTGCTGGCCCTAGTTTGACTTCCTCGGACGATGATCCAGTTACTATACTGTTGATTAATTGGGGGTGTCATAGAGATCTTAGGAAGATTCTAGAATTAGGACCTGTTGCACGTGTTTTTGTTGTTGACAGTCATCGACCAATTCATTTGCATAATCTTAACCATCAGAATGATAGTGTGGTTGTTCTTTATACTGGGGATGATGAGGAGCAAGCGGATTTGTCGTACAATTTTGATGTTATGCCGTTAGCAGCTGCTAGTAGTTTGGATAGTGATGATGAGGTGGAAGAAAATAAATCAGATAGTGATACTGATAGTGATGATGATGATGGTGGTGATGGTGGAAGTGGGAATAGGAAAAGAAGACGAGTTTCAGAAGATGATGAGACTGACCCGTATAAGGTGTTTAGGAAGCTTAAAAAGGAGTATTATCATATGGGTACTTTCCATGGGAAACCATCGGGCTGTTTAATGTATGAATTGTCTCTTTGTATGGGGAAGGGCACTAATGACTTGCTGTGGCTAGCTTGTGTGGCTTTGACCGACCAGTTTGTTCATGAGAGGTTAACAAATGAAAGGTACCAAGCTGGTGTAATGGAGCTTGAGCAGCATATAAATGGTTCGGGGAATTTAGATGCGGTTACTTCAGTAACTTTGAAAGATGGGACTAAAGTTTGTGCACCTGATGCTTCAAGAATTGCCTATGAAGATGAGCCCAGACTCATGCTTTTACAAGAATGGAACCTATTTGATTCAATGTTGTGTTCGTCCTATATGGCAACAAAGTTGAAGACTTGGAGTGACAATGGCACCAAAAAGCTAATGCTACTTCTGGCTCAAATGGGATTTGCACTTGATGAAAGTAAGCAGAAGTTTCGTTACATGAGTGTTGAAATTAAAAAGAAAATGAAAGATATGTTTGAACATTTCCTACCAGATTATGGGCTGAATGACTTCTATTATCGAGGATTCCTGTTGTTACATGGCTATAGTTCAAAAGTTTCAGCTGCTGATGTGGTTTATGGAGTCACAGCACTATTAGAGTCTTCTATTGAGTCAAATGGTTCATGTGCTTCCCAGCAGTTTGGGGAGGCTTACGATGCTTTATCATTAAGAAAGCTTGAAAAGTTAGAAATGGGCATGAGACATGCCATCAAGATCCAACGGGCCATTCTTAGACAAGGAAGCACAGCCATAACCAGAAAGGGTTCGCTACGAAGTGGTGGCAAGTTCAGATGGGTCAAACTTGAAGACTCGGCTGATGCAAAGTTACTGGGCTACCCACAAGCTTTAACAAAGTTTGGGTATTTCTTAATGGATGCTTTGAAGGAAAAAGGTGCTAGAATGAAACCTTTGATATGTGTTTGCTACACTCAAGGGAGGGTAAAGGTCTTGATTGTTGGAGTCTGTGGAAAACCAAGGCTCGGAGCAGTTCAAGGAAATGCATTTGGGATTGCGTTCAGAAAGGCAGCTGAGGAGATAGGGGCTGAGTTTTTTCACGAGCTTTTTGAGTCATCATGGATCGTTTTGGATGCTGCTGCTGTAAATGACTTCATGATCAAACTAACTGAGAAGTTGTCGTGAACAACTATACCCAGGAGTAGGTATATTTAATATTTTAATTTGTGTTTGGCTTACTTGATAGTTGTTTTCATAGATTTATGTATGATTTTATCTTGATGTTGTTTAGAGTCTGCAAGTGCAAGTCCTTCAATAAAGAAGATCTTGACCCAAACTAAACTGACCCGTGTAAAATTAAGGTGATATATTTGCCTATTTCATTCATAGCTTTGCACTACTTACAAAGAAAATTGCATTTAGCTTCTTGAATATTTCATTCCAGTATTTCCTACAAAAGAAATCCCCAATTGAGTTGTTTGTATTGTTAATTTGTTCTACCAGGTTTGTTTTATCTTTTGTTAAGTTTATTTGTTATCAGTATGGGCTTTTTCTACCAAGCCTTTTGAACCAAATGGTAGCTTTTTTGACCTCTGTCTCTAACATATCTGTATTCGTTGTTGCTTAATTTTTATTGATAGTGTAGTGTGACACTTCGTTTTGCACTATCTGTATTTTAAATTTGGAAGAAGTCCCTTAAAAATGGAAAGTTTGGAGAGTTCTACTACATGCACTATGATACAAGTATTATAGCCTCCAAGTTTAGCTTTTTTTTGAGTTCATCGCGAAAAATAATACTATGACTTATTGACTTTCATGATTAATCTAATGTCATAGATTTTACATGTATACTTCAAGTTACCAAACTGTCTGTCTTCCTTGCTTGGAATAGGACTGGTAAAAACATTAAGCAAATGTTAGATGATTAAGTAAGCTAATGTTTGACAGCTTAAATCGAAGCTTACTAGATGCTCATAGAAAGATGCTAAATCTAAAAAAAAGTTACAATATGATGTGACATAAAAGGTACCAATCCAATTCTGTTCACTATTCTTCTCTTATTTCAATATACTCATGAATTGTAAGACATGGAACTGTAATTTAGTATGTAAGTGTACCAAATGTAGCATTGCACTTGCTTATAAGCATCAAACATGAACTTTTATATATTTGCTAAACTTAATGGGTTGAGACGTTGAGCAGCTAAGGGTTAAGATGATACACATTATATTTTAAGGCTCCTTTTGGTTCAAAGAATATAATTGAGAAATTTGTACCTTTAGCCTTTATGATATTTAGTGGATTAGGAGTGCCATATAAATTTTTTACTTAAAAGAGAATTTGTTCAATGCTCCGTGTAACACAAAGATGCATAAATGAGAGGAGATTCAATAGTTAATTATGAGTCAATTTGGTTAATACTTAGAAGGAGATGGGTTTTTTTGGGTCTCTTCATCTTTTTTGGACGAGTCTAAATGAGTTTTTCAATATAACCTTCAGTTGTGTATCAATTAATCAACGAGTCTAGACGAGTTTAGCCGGTAAAATATTTTTTTTACACCTCATTTCATTTTTTTCATTTTTTGCTCAAATAAAAAAAAAGTTTGGTGAAAACCCGATGGGTTAACCTGACCCGAGACCCATTTGACCGGATCCGTTTAGATCTATTTTTCTAAATGACCCATCTAGACTCAAACCCATATAGACTCGTGACCTGATTTGACCTATCCATTTTGCCACTTAAAGCTAAAATATACCTTTGGAAGATGTACCAAAGGTATTTTTTATTTTTTTACTGCAATGTCTGAAATGTTCTAATCCAGTTCGGGCCATACCTAAAAACTAAATCGTTAATAGTTGAAGCGTCATTTAATGACTAAGCATATATATTTTGCAATATTATATTAAGTCCTGATTTTACTTAATAGCAACTTCATGACTCATGAGATGTATTATTATGCTTATAGAAACTATGCAGCTCAGTAGACATCAGAGGTAAAATTTTAAATAATGTCATGTTATGCGTAGCTGTAGCTCTGCTTTTAACTCTTTCAATTCGGTTATGTTTTGTTCTACACAATTTAATTCGTTTATCAATACCTGACATTCATAATGTTATATTATGTTCTACACAATTTAATTTATGTTACTCTAATTTTCACATATTTTATATTGAAGCTTTAATCTGTAATCAATTTAGAGAAATATTTTTTTTGAACGGCAAAAAGAAAATTGAAATATATAAAGATCAACTAGCAAGGAGCTAGAGACCAAAATACAAAAATCCAGAAAATACAACAATTACATATCCTAGTTACCCGGAACTTTAATTGCAAAGATTGCAAAAGGGGTGAAAAAACTCATACCGACTATAAAAACACCGAGACATGAGAAAAACCCACACCAACGAAAGCCATGCCACTGGTTTTTACTCCGTGGCGTTTTTGATGCAATCCCATATAAATCCCGGAGAATGCTATCACAAATCTAAAACATATGATCCAATATGAAAAAGCAATCTTCCAAGATTAGTGAAGCTGTCACCAAACTTCCACATCCATAATATCCATAAAGGTCTTCAACGATTCCAGCAAGATATGTGATATATTTCAAGCAAAAACAGGAACGTAGCATCCAAATTGGAATGTGAAGAAATATGAATCTCGTTTGCGCTCAAGGTTGAAAAAGTCGGAAGTCGAGGGCGAGTCGGTCGGGACCTCCGAAAGACTAGTCAGGACTAGTCGGGGACTAGTCGGATTTTGACTTTTGTTGACTTTAATACATTTACTAATAAATTTCAAAATTATATGTGTAAATATATAATATTTTTATAATCTTTACATACATGAGGGATTTGAAGGTTATTTGAAAAATAAATTGAAGATAAATAGGTCATATAGTATAAATATAAGGGGGTGAAATGTAAAATTTGGTATTTTTTTGAAAAAAACAATTTTATCTCCTTTTTATAGATCTGATTTTCAGATCTATTCTCTTCACTTCATCAACACTTCATCTTCTTCATCTCCACTTCATCTCCACGATTCCACTTCATCTTCTACATCTCATCCACTCCTTTCCATCTCTTTTTAGCCACCTATAGACAGATTAACTCACATAGATCACCGGAATTTCTCAACTTGCCGGATTTGACTGACTAAACCTGACTTTGACCGGAGTTGACCGACTTTTTGACCAATTTTAGCCTAGTCGAGTCGGACCCCTTCCAAAACCCGACTAGTTTACCTGGTCGGCCGACTTTTACAACCTTGTTTGCGCTCCCACATGAGGATTAGATAAATAATAACGGATTTTTAATTCACTCATTGTGACACCCGTCAATTTAGGGCTAGTAATTAGTGCCCAATCAATTATTAATACATGTAATTAGTTCGGTGTTAGGCTAATTAATGTACCGATATATATTATTGAATATATACAATTATGCGATTCGTTTAAATCGTACAAGTTTCAAATCGAATGTATTTCGGTTCAATTAAATACGGACGTTGATGAAACAATTTTATTAAATGATATAACATTATTTAATGACAATATCTTTCCCAAAATATTATCTTGATAATAATACTTTGTAATTAATTCGTATCGTACAAACAACGGTTACGTGATTTAAAATCCGTACAACGAACGAGCAAATCGAGATCCCTAAATTAACGAATCATCTATATAAATGTTTTTCCAAGTATTTAGAAAGAACACTTCAAGTGAAAGTATTGAAATTTAAATCGTTACTTAAAAACGCGTAATAAACGTTTAAACACCAAACCGAACGAGAAAACGAACACCGCACGAAGCACAAATCGAATAAATGAGAAAATGACCAAAATACCCTTGTGTGGGCCCCCTAGGCCGGCCCCCACTTCCCCATGTGACCCCATGTGGTCACCACCCACAAGAGCCACTAAAACTACATGCAAGGATGACTTAGTGGAATACTTGCATCATTTTCCACTCACCTCATTTTCATTCAACACTCCAATCTCTTTTCTCTCAAAATACACTCCATTCTCTCTTAAAATCCATAGAAAACTCAGCCACTTCACCACCACCACAACCACCATAATCCACCATAGCTCCACCATCTTAAAAACCATCATTTTTACAAAGTCCTTCAAGAAGATTCAAGCTCTCAAGTTCCTCATCATCATCTTAGCTTTCTTTCTTCAAACCACCATTGTGAGGACATATCTTTACTCTCATTTATGTTTATTCACATGTTATAAAGCTCATCTAACAAGATTATGTCCAAATATAAACTTAAAATACGTTTTTATGAATTTTTCACAAAGAATACACAATCTGTCCAGAAAAACACAGATTACTAAAAATGTCATAACTTGAGTTCTAGGAAGAGTTAGAAGATGCATTTTTTTTAAAATTTGCGTATTGAAAAGATCTACAACTTTCGTGTGTTACGTTTTTACCAGATCCGAACGTATTTTTCTCTATTTATCAAATTGTGGGACTGACCTGGTTAAAATCAGAAACTGGACTATGCATGACTAATTAAATTGTTTCTCTATGATTATGGACTTAAAACTCTTGGAAAACATAAGTTAGACACTACACACATAGAAGATCAGTTGATAAAAATGGTGAGACTTGACTTGGACCAGAAATTGGTAATATCACTTGGTGAATAAACCGACAAAAAGTCGAAAATGTGAAATCTTGAATATTTGGAACTTTTATAAGAATAGACACTCTTGGTGAACTTGGACACAAACCGACAATTTATTTAGACTCTATAAACTGATATTTGGGTTGGGTGAAAGTTTCGGGTCAAACCGAGTAAGTTTGACCAAGTCAACAAAAGTGGCTAGTATTCGAAAAACTTACTATATTTGAAAAATGGTAACAAAAATGAGTTTGGGTGACTTAGTTAATAACTTGGACCAAAAACTAATTTTGGAAAGTTTCCCGAATGAAAAACCGACACTTGGATACACTTGGGCTAAAAATGGAAATTTGGCCAGACGCTAGTGTTGCATGACCTGCGACACTACCTGCGACATTACCTGCGACAATACCATAGTGTCGCTATTAGTGTCGCTACTTATTGAAAAGTTGATTGAACTTGCGACACTGACCCTAATGTCGCATAAACTCACTGTGATATGGACCTTAGTATCGCATGACTTGTGACACTGACACTAGTGTCGCTAAAAACAGAATTTATGGGACTTGTTTTCACTAAGTATTGAACATGGATAACAACTTATAAACACACATGATACATACTGTAACAATATATATGATGACACAAACTTAATAATAATATCTTAAAGAATTATTATTACAAACTTTCACCAACGGGTCGTACACGTTTTTGATAAACAAAGTTGAACAGTCAAACATTTGGACATAACTAATTGTTGGACAACAAACATAGATGGTCTGTTGAGACATCTACTCACTCATATAACATTGCGCGTTTTAAACGCCCGACAGGTTACAAGTCTTCGGACATCAATCCACAGCTAATCAATTCAAGTTTATTTTATAAACACTCAAGGCTCAGGTGAGTCTCATAGCCCTTATTTTACTGTTTTTCATTAAGGGGTGTGATATTATTGCTCGTTTTGTTTTACAAGTAGAACGCAAGTACAATTCAATCAAATACTACATGAGTTGTTTTCAACTAATCAATAAAGCCCTCCATAGCATAGTCTGGTAATACATCTGTAGCGTGAATGTTAGTATATGATATCATATAGGATTGACAATCCTCGTCCGGGTTAGCACGCACTAACTGGTCAAACGGACGTATTAGCATTTGGGAATACGAGTGTAGATTAGGCACTCGTAGGAGGCAACTCAGTTAGGTTTCCTTAATTGGACCTGACACTCAAGTTAAGCTCAGACTATGTGCTCATGGCTGTATAACTTTTATTTTGCTTAATTGCATTTTAAATTCAATTATATTATAAAATCTTGCGGTTCATACAAATATGTGTTGATATACAAACCTGTGAGCTCACCAGCGTTTCGCTGACCCATTTTAGCATGTATCACAGGTGACCAGCAGTAGGTTGGACTGCTTAATCAAGATCCATTAGCTTGAGTCAGCATGCAAACTATCAGAGATTTAGCTGCATTATTATATTTTGTATAGATTAATTATGTACTTAAATCTCTCAATTTCAAACCGAGCTAATGTAAATAATATTTTGATGTAAACTTTGGTTTTATTAATATCAGTGTAAAACGACGCATATAGTGGTCGTTCATTATATCTTATGTGCTGTGAATATTGATTAGTCGCGCCCCGACCCGATTCGCTTCCGCAACCCGAATTTGGGGGTGCGACAGATTGGTATCAGAGCCTAGGTTATAGTGAACTAGGTTGCATTTAGTGGGCCTAGACTATGACCGTTAGGCAGTATTCCTTATTAAGTACGATTAGGTTCAGTGACTGCATTGTATTGGTTTAATTTAACATAGCCTGATCAACTATGTACAATTAAAAGAATATGATGTGAGATCTGAAAGGAGTCATGACTGAACAGGATACACTAGTTGACTCTGACCTCGAGAGAACCGGGACTCAAATATGTCTGTGTTAGACACTTTAGGCTATTATGTGATATATATATATATATATACATAGATAGGCCTCTCTCACGCTCAATATCTTAGGCTATATTATATATGTATTATATGAATACAGGCCTCACTTATTCTAACGCTTTGTCTCAGAATGGCAAACACACCACCCAATTCATCACGCTCTCATCCGTATGGATCACAAAACCCAAGAGTGGCTAGGAGGGACCCCAGGTCGCCTCGGGCTAGCCCATATCCTGCTCACCTTACTCTACCGAATTTAGCCGCTAGAGTACACCACCACGAGCAACGACTTAACGCTATGGATATCGAACTCCAAGAAACCAACGAAAACTGGAGACTCACTTCACTCGAACGAATCAACCAAGTCTCTGAAGATCACGAAAATACCATCAACCACATGGACACCCTTGACAACCGTCTGGGTGAAACCGTCGAAACCATGGAGGTTGTCCACAACCAAGTGATTGGCAACCGAAACGAAATTTCCGTCCTACAATCAAGGCTGAACCAGTGCGAGACACGTCTAAGGGAAACCGAGGATGCCCTCCGCATGGTTAGCAGGCTTGCAGAATCTGTGGACCGTCTCACCACACGACTGCCACAACTCAATCTACGTCAGGATTAGCTTAGGCTAAACCTGTACTTTATTATGCTTTCATAGGACCTATGTAATTCGACCGGATGTAACAATTCCCGGAACTTTTGTAAAACTTCTAAGTCTGTAACTTTTGAAACTCGTGATTCGGTATTTGTCTGTAATCATTTAACATCGTAATATCAATCAGCAATTTCTCTCGACTATCTTACATGGTTAAATTTCACTGTGTGATGTTGTATATTACCGCTTAAATATATATACATCTATTGAATTATCATTCTGATACAACTTCTCATGTACCTCTTGTTTCTTTCTTGAAGAATCATGCCGTCAAAGAAGAAAAGTTACAGTGATGCCGAACTTGCTACTATCGTATCTCGAGCAGTGGCCGATGCTTTGGCTGCTCGGAATTCACCTCGAAACTCCCAAAGTAATGACGAAACCCCAGTCATTACCCCTGTCATCAAGCCTTGTTCCTACAAGGATTTTCTCAGCTGTAAACCACTTTACTTCAAAGGCACGGAAGGTGCCATTGGTCTGATCCGATGGATTGAACGTATGGAATCCGTCTTCAACCTCTGCAACTGTGCTGAGGAAAACAAGGTCAAATTCTCTGCCTACACCTTTCAGGAAGGTGCACTTACGTGGTGGAACACCCACGCCAAATCTGTAGGCATCAAAATAGCAAACCAACTTCCCTGGGTTGAATTGAAGAAGAAGCTAAGGGAAAAATACTGCCCTGAAGAAGAACTGCATCGGTTGGAGGAAGAGTTCTGGCATCTGACTGTGCAGGGAACTGACATTGCTGGATATACCACCAAATTCCAGCAATTTGCGCTGTTGTGCCCGGGTTTGGTTGATCCAGAGGAGAAGAGCATCAAAAGATACATCCGCGGCCTCCCGGAAAATATCCAGGGGAACGTCGCTTCATCTAAGCCAACCACCACTGAAAGTGCTATCCGGCTAGCACATGAACTCATGGCAATGGTTGTCAGCCGTGAGAAACCCAATACATCCTCCTCCAACAACAACAAACGCAAACCTTCTGAACATCACAACAACCAGAACAAGAAATCCAACACCATCCAAGTTTACAACACCAATTCTGAACCCAAACGTGTTTACACCGGGGACATGCCATATTGTTCCAAGTGCAACTACCACCACGACGGTCCATGCAGTACTACCTGCAACAACTGCAAGAAGTACGGGCACTTGACCCGAGATTGCCGAGCCCCCAAATCCAACAACAACACCTCTCACAACAATTCCAACCAACCTAAATCCTGCTTTGGGTGTGGAGAAACAGGACACTTCAAGAACGAATGTCCTAAAAACAAGAACAAGGGCAACAACAACAACAACAACGCAAGCGGAAGAGCGTTCGTACTCAATTCCGGGGATGCCCGTCAAGACCCAAATGTGGTCACGGGTATGTTCCTCCTCAACAACTTATCTGCTTCTATTCTGTTTGATACTGGTGACGATAGAAGTTTTATTTCTGATGAGTTCTGCCCTCTACTTGATATTACACCTATTGCTCTAGAAGTTAAGTACACCGTAGAACTTGCAAATGGTAAACTCATAGAAACTGATAGTGTGATACCTAATTGCACTTTAAACCTAGCCAACGAAATCTTTTCAATCGATCTTATGCCTATTGAAATTGGAAGTTTCGACGTCATCATTGGTATGGACTGGTTGTCCAAACATCGCGCTGAAATCATTTGTTATGATAAACTCGTTCGTATTCCTCTCGCCGTCGGTAGAACCTTGGTCATACAGGGGGAGACCGGTGGGACGAGACTAAACATCATATCTTGCTTGAAAACTCGTAAATTCCTGAGAAAAGGTTATCCGGCAATCCTCGCACACATCATGGAGAAAAAGTCGGAGGAGAAACGACTTGAGGTTGTGCCCATCGTTCGAGACTTTCCAGAAGTCTTTCCCGAAGAGCTGCCTGGTCTGCCACCACAAAGACAGGTTGAATTCTCAATTGACCTCGTGCCAGGTGCTGCGCCTGTGGCCCGAGCACCATACCGATTAGCCCCATCCGAACTTCAGGAGCTGTCCACCCAGTTACAGGAACTCCTGGATAGAGGGTTCATTCGACCGAGTTCTTCACCTTGGGGAGCTCCGGTCTTATTCCTGAAAAAAGAAAGACGGTACTTTTCGAATGTGCATCGACTACCGAGAGTTGAACAAATTGACCGTCAAGAACCGATATCCACTCCCTCGCATCGACGACCTGTTTGACCAACTACAAGGGTCAAGTATTTATTCAAAGATTGATCTTCGGTCAGGTTATCATCAACTTCGAGTTCGTGACACCGATATCCCGAAAACTGCTTTCCGAACTCGTTACGGGCATTATGAATTTCAAGTAATGCCATTCGGCCTAACCAACACACCGGCTGTATTCATGGATCTTATGAATCGGGTGTGCAAGCCATATCTCGACAAGTTTTTCATTGTCTTCATTGACGACATTCTCATATACTCGCGAAACGAACAAGAACACGCGCAACACCTCGATACCATCCTAGAGCTACTTAAACACGAGGACTTATATGCCAAATTCTCCAAGTGTGAGTTCTGGATACAATCCGTTCAATTCCTTGGACATGTTGTTAATAGTCAAGGAATCCATGTAGATCCATCAAAAATCGAGGCCATCAAGTGCTGGCAAGCACCAACATCTCCAACAGAAGTACCTCAATTCTTGGGTCTTGCCGGATACTATCGGCGATTCATTGAATTTTTTTCGAAAATAGCTCAACCACTCACAACCCTGACTCAGAAAGACAAAAAGTTCGATTGGACTAATAAACAAGAGTCAGCATTTCAACTTCTAAAACAAAAGCTTTGCAGTGCTCCGATTCTATCTTTACCCGAAGGCACCGATGACTTCGTGGTATACTGCGATGCTTCTCATCAAGGTGTCGGTTGCGTGCTGATGCAACGAGACAAAGTTATTGCTTATGCTTCGCGACAACTCAAAATTCATGAAAAGAACTACACCACCCACGATCTCGAGCTAGGAGCTGTCGTCTTTGCCCTTAAAATATGGAGACACTACCTCTATGGCACTAAGTGCACAATCTTCACCGACCACAAAAGTCTCCAACACATATTCGATCAGAAGGATCTCAACATGAGACAACGTCGGTGGGTCGAATTGCTTACCGACTACGATTGTGAGATCAAATACCATCCGGGCAAAGCAAATGTTGTTGCCGATGCCCTCAGTCGGAAAGAACGAACGAAACTACTTCGAGTCCGAGCCCTCAGTATGACTATTCATAATGATCTAAACATCCAGATTCTCACTGCTCAACTCGAAGCTCTGAAATCCGATAATATCGAAAACGAAGCCTTGCGAGGCATGGACAAACAATTCGAAATCAAGCCTAACGGGATTAGGTATTTCTCAAACCGAATCTGGTTACCCAGTTTTGGAAACCTACGAGACTTGGTGATGGATGAAGCTCACAAGTCCAAATATTCTATCCATCCTGGATCCGACAAAATGTATCACGGCATCAAGGAATTTTATTGGTGGCCGAATATGAAAGCTGAAATCGCTACATACGTCAGCAAGTGTCTTACTTGCTCGAAAGTCAAAGCTGAATACCAAAACCTTCTGGTTTACTCCAACAACCCAGCATTCCTGAATGGAAATGGGAACAAATTGCCATGGATTTCATAACCAAACTACCAAAGTCATCGAGCGGTTGCGATACCATTTGGGTGATCGTCGATCGTCTCACAAAATCTGCTCACTTCCTGGCTATCAAGGAAACCGACAAAATGGAACGCCTCACACAAATCTACATCAAAGAGGTTGTTTCTCGACACGGTGTTCCAATCTCGATTATCTCCGATAGGGATAGTCATTTCACATCTCACTTTTAGCAATCACTTCAAAAATCATTAGGTACCCGTCTTGATATGAGTACCACATACCATCCTCAAACTGATGGCCAAAGTGAACGAACAATTCAAACACTGGAAGACATGCTGCGAGCTTGCGTAGTTGACTTCGGTGTAAACTGGGAAAAACACCTACCGTTGTGCGAGTTTTCATATAACAACAATTATCACACCAGCATAAAGGCTGCACCTTTCGAGGCACTGTACGGTCGTAAGTGCCGATCACCTATCTGTTGGACCGAAGTTGGGGATAGCCAACTCACGGGTTCGGAAATCATTCACGAAACAACCAAGAAAATCTTCGAGATTCAAAACAAACTCAAAGCCGCACGTGATCGTCAGAAAAGTTATGCTGACGTGAGACGCAAACCACTCGAATTCCAGGTTGGGGATCGAGTGCTACTCAAAGTTTCACCTTGGAAAGGTGTCATTCGTTTCGGCAAACGCGGGAAGTTGAATCCCAGGTACATTGGACCATTCGAGATCCTCGAGAGGATAGGTCCAGTGGCATATCGACTGCAACTGCCATCCGAGCTCAGCAGTGTGCATCCCACTTTTCACATTTCAAATTTAAAGAAGTGTCTGTCTGATGAGACACTTATCATTCCACTCGATGAAATTCGAGTTGACGACAAGCTTCATTTTGTTGAAGAACCCGCCGAAATCATGGACCGTGAGGTCAAACAACTCAAACAAAGTCGTATTCCCATTGTCAAAGTCAGGTGGAATTCGCGACGTGGGCTGGAATTCACCTGGGAACGGGAGGACCAGATGCGACTCAAGTATCCTCAGTTATTTACTGACGCTACTTCAAGCACGACTTCAAACTAAATTTCAGGATGAAATTCTCCTAACAGGGGGAGAATGTGACACCCGTCAATTTAGGGCTAGTAATTAGTGCCTAATCAATTATTAATACATGTAATTAGTTCTGTGTTAGGCTAATTAATGTACCGATATATATATTATTGAATATATACAATTATGCGATTCGTTTAAATCGTACAAGTTTCAAATCGAATGTATTTCGGTTCAATTAAATACGGACGTTGATGAAACAATTTTATTAAATGATATAACATTATTTAATGACAATATCTTTCCCAAAATATTATCTTGATAATAATACTTTGTAATTAATTCGTATCGTACAAACAACGGTTACGTGATTTAAAATCCGTACAACGAACGAGCAAATCGAGATCCCTAAATTAACGAATCATCTATATAAATGTTTTTCCAAGTATTTAGAAAGAACACTTCAAGTGAAAGTATTGAAATTTAAATCGTTACTTAAAAACGCGTAATAAACGTTTAAACACCAAACCGAACGAGAAAACGAACACCGCACGAAGCACAAATCGAATAAATGAGAAAATGACCAAAATACCCTTGTGTGGGCCCCCTAGGCCGGCCCCCACTTCCCCATGTGACCCCATGTGGTCACCACCCACAAGAGCCACTAAAACTACATGCAAGGATGACTTAGTGGAATACTTGCATCATTTTCCACTCACCTCATTTTCATTCAACACTCCAATCTCTTTTCTCTCAAAATACACTCCATTCTCTCTTAAAATCCATAGAAAACTCAGCCACTTCACCACCACCACAACCACCATAATCCACCATAGCTCCACCATCTTAAAAACCATCATTTTTACAAAGTCCTTCAAGAAGATTCAAGCTCTCAAGTTCCTCATCATCATCTTAGCTTTCTTTCTTCAAACCACCATTGTGAGGACATATCTTTACTCTCATTTATGTTTATTCACATGTTATAAAGCTCATCTAACAAGATTATGTCCAAATATAAACTTAAAATACGTTTTTATGAATTTTTCACAAAGAATACACAATCTGTCCAGAAAAACACAGATTACTAAAAATGTCATAACTTGAGTTCTAGGAAGAGTTAGAAGATGCATTTTTTTTAAAATTTGCGTATTGAAAAGATCTACAACTTTCGTGTGTTACGTTTTTACCAGATCCGAACGTATTTTTCTCTATTTATCAAATTGTGGGACTGACCTGGTTAAAATCAGAAACTGGACTATGCATGACTAATTAAATTGTTTCTCTATGATTATGGACTTAAAACTCTTGGAAAACATAAGTTAGACACTACACACATAGAAGATCAGTTGATAAAAATGGTGAGACTTGACTTGGACCAGAAATTGGTAATATCACTTGGTGAATAAACCGACAAAAAGTCGAAAATGTGAAATCTTGAATATTTGGAACTTTTATAAGAATAGACACTCTTGGTGAACTTGGACACAAACCGACAATTTATTTAGACTCTATAAACTGATATTTGGGTTGGGTGAAAGTTTCGGGTCAAACCGAGTAAGTTTGACCAAGTCAACAAAAGTGGCTAGTATTCGAAAAACTTACTATATTTGGAAAATGGTAACAAAAATGAGTTTGGGTGACTTAGTTAATAACTTGGACCAAAAACTAATTTTGGAAAGTTTCCCGAATGAAAAACCGACACTTGGATACACTTGGGCTAAAAATGGAAATTTGGCCAGACGCTAGTGTCGCATGACCTGCGACACTACCTGCGACATTACCTGCGACACTACCATAGTGTCGCTACTTATTGAAAAGTTGATTGAACTTGCGACACTGACCCTAATGTCGCATAAACTCACTGTGATATGGACCTTAGTATCGCATGACTTGTGACACTGACACTAGTGTCACTAAAAACAGAATTTATGGGACTTGTTTTCACTAAGTATTGAACATGGATAACAACTTATAAACACACATGATACATACTGTAACAATATATATGATGACACAAACTTAATAATAATATCTTAAAGAATTATTATTACAAACTTTCACCAACGGGTCGTACACGTTTTTGATAAACAAAGTTGAACAGTCAAACATTTGGACATAACTAATTGTTGGACAACAAACATAGATGGTCTGTTGAGACATCTACTCACTCATATAACATTGCGCGTTTTAAACGCCCGACAGGTTACAAGTCTTCGGACATCAATCCACAGCTAATCAATTCAAGTTTATTTTAATAAACACTCAAGGCTCAGGTGAGTCTCATAGCCCCTATTTTACTGTTTTTCATTTAGGGGTGTGATATTATTGCTCGTTTTGTTTTACAAGTAGAACGCAAGTACAATTCAATCAAATACTACATGAGTTGTTTTCAACTAATCAATAAAGCCCTCCATAGCATAGTCTGGTAATACATCTGTAGCGTGAATGTTAGTATATGATATCATATAGGATTGACAATCCTCGTCCGGGTTAGCACGCACTAACTGGTCAAACGGACGTATTAGCATTTGGGAAGACGAGTGTAGATTAGGCACTCGTAGGAGGCAACTCAGTTAGGTTTCCTTAATTGGACCTGACACTCAAGTTAAGCTCAGACTATGTGCTCATGGCTGTATAACTTTTATTTTGCTTAATTGCATTTTAAATTCAATTATATTATAAAATCTTGCGGTTCATACAAATATGTGTTGATATACAAACCTGTGAGCTCACCAGCGTTTCGCTGACCCATTTTAGCATGTATCACAGGTGACCAGCAGTAGGTTGGACTGCTTAATCAAGATCCATTAGCTCGAGTCAGCATGCAAACTATCAGAGATTTAGCTGCATTATTATATTTTGTATAGATTAATTATGTACTTAAATCTCTCAATTTCAAACCGAGCTAATGTAAACAATATTTTGATGTAAACTTTGGTTTTATTAATATTAGTGTAAAACGACGCATATAGTGGTCGTTCATTATATCTTATGTGCTGTGAATATTGATTAGTCGCGCCCCGACCCGATTCGCTTCCGCAACCCGAATTTGGGGGTGCGACACTCATCCCATCGAATACTCAACTTTTTGCACCTGCTACTATACCACAACAACAAAAAATTAATTATAGATTGATCGGCAAGAACAATATCACGCTTCCTAGACGGATTAAAAATGGAATCATTTCTGAAACGCTACAATTCCCACCAAACGATATAGATAATAGTATTAATGATATCCTTAGCTTTAGCATTCCTGTTCATCGACTTCACATGATCCTGAAAATCATTAGGTTCTAGGGCAGTAGGTAAATAAATATCCAACTATTTGGTAATCGATTTCCACACCATTTTAGCAACACGATGCGACAACCGACATCTTAGGGTAGTAATTACCTTTAAACTAAGAGCGTTAGTACGTGTATTTAACCTCGTAAAAGGGCTAAAAATTTGAACATTTTGTATATAATATATATACGCACACGCGATTAAATATAATCGTGCAAATACGAACCGATAGATATCCGACAACGAAAATACGGACGTTGGTGATAAACTATTCCTGAATAATGTGAACCTATTAAAATAGGCATTATTTACTTTATTTTATTGTAATGATAAACGAAACGTAATTCGTATCGCATAAAATTAACCGTATTCGGCAGAAACGTGCGAAACGCGCCCAACAACCTAACGAAACCCAAAATATATTTTCATAACTCGAAATGAAATATTTCATTTAAAACTTTCATCCAAAAATATTGTGATATAAATCGTTAACGAAACACACATATTAAAACATATAACGGTTAATTAAACGTTTAAACGATCGGGTAAACAAACATCGCACGAAGCACAAAATTAGGGAACCAAAAATGAGTTGATCATACCCCATGTGATGGTATGTCCGGCTTTACCTAAGCCATTCCTACCTCCCTTTTTCTTTTGTTGACCATATCACACAAACACACAAATACACCTTCACATCTAGGGGTGAGTTTGGTACCATACCGGTATCGACCGGTTGGTACCGTTTTTTTTTGTCTTAAATCAAAAACCGAATACCGTACCATTTGTATCGGTTGGTACCGGTTCGGTACCGGTCCGGTTTAGATATTTTGGTGTGCATGGTACTAACCGTCGGTACCAGTTTTTTGTTGGCCCCAAATCAAAAACCGAATACCGTACCATTTGTAACGGTCAGTACCGGTTTGGTTTCCGTATTTCGGGTTTTTTTGCTCATCCATCAAAAACCGAATACCGTACCATTTGTAACGGTCAGTACCGGTTTGGTTTCGGTATTTCGGGTTTTTTTGCTCATCCCTATTCACATCAATAATTCACCTCACTCCCTCTCTTCTTGCTTTCTCTCTCTCTTTCGGTCAAGAACACACAACAACAACAACCCCATCATCATCATCTTGACTGTCTACATTTCAAGAAAAAGAAACAACTCCAAGCACCACCACCACCACCACCATCATCATCATCATCATCATCATCATCATCATCATCATCATCATCATCATCATCTCCTTTCAATCTTCATCCTTAAACTTTGTAAGATTCACTTTTTCCTTTTCTAATCTTTCATCAAACTTAGTTATAAACATGTTATTAGTTCACTCTTAGGAAGATCTTGCAAGAAAACATAACAAAAGTTAAGTAAAACACTATCTTGATGCTAATTGTTTTCTGGACAGAATTTAAGTCTCAGTAGAAAAATCATAATAAATTGTGTGTATAAAATAAATGTATGAAATCACTTGGAAAACCTCCGTATGTTAGTTAGCTACAACCTTCGTTTAG
The DNA here is from genome assembly GCA_963422505.1 of Pseudognaphalium luteoalbum. NCBI lineage: Eukaryota > Viridiplantae > Streptophyta > Magnoliopsida > Asterales > Asteraceae > Pseudognaphalium > Pseudognaphalium luteoalbum. The sequence goes on from OY730192.1 coordinate 71,789,692, forward strand.
AACTTGTCTCCTGAAAATACACCGATTTAGAGATAAAAACTGATTTGTAAACATATATCGGGTAAACTAGCTGCTGTACACAGGTGTATTCATGAATTTTGGACCCACATCTGCTTATCTAAAAATCATGAAAAAAATACAGGAAGTAGCTAAGACATAGGGGAACATTCATGATGTTTTTCAGAATTTTTCGACAACGTCTACTTAGTCAAATAAAAATCCCAAAATAGGTTTGATTTTAACTCCGAAAGTTTGACTTTCGGATTCGATGTTTGACTTTTGGATTTTAGTGGAAGTTTCGGATTTTGACTCCGAAAGTCAACTTTCGGTGTTGACTTTCGTTGCCTTTCGGATAAATAGTCTTTTTGACCCTAAATTTTGAATATTTACACTTTCGGACTCCAACTTTCAGATACAAACACATATATACTTTCAGACATATATAAGTATACTTTTGGACACATACACACACACATATATGTATGTATGTATAATTTCGGAGATATATATATATATATACATACATATTTGTATACTTTCAAATATAAATACATTTACGTACTTTCGGATACAATAATAGGAACTATATAAATACTTTTTCACTAAGTATCGAACTTGCATAACAACGAATACTTACATACGATGTAACACACGGACACACACACGTCCGATATATACCACCATAAAACAAACATAAAAATAATGTCATTCCGAATTATTATTATTAGACGTCACCAACCGGTCGTACATGATTTTTAAACCTAAACGAAGACAACTGGCTAAGACAGACTGAATGGTCACTCACTTATATAACCTCACGCGTTCAAGACGCAAGAAAGTTACTGTTGGGACAACACATGTGTTTTAGGAACGCTAGCACTCCCAACACATGTGTTTTAGGAACGCTAGCACCTACAGGTGGGTTCATAACTCCAATTTTTAACTGTTTTCGATTTATACTGGGGTGAGAATGCATTCTCTATTTTCATGGTTTTCTAAACACAAAATCGTTCAACTGGCGCTTATGATTGACATGTTATATTTAAAAATCAAGGAGTTTCTCCAAAAGAAGGCATTAACCGGAAAATGATAGAATACCGGTCCAAATAAAACCGGTTTATGCCTTCTTTTGACTAGTCAACGAACCGCCGATTTCAACGGTCGGATCCGGTTGAACCGGAAATCGGAACCGACATTGAACCGAGATCTACATATATACACTAATCGATTAGTAAACTTAAAAAGAAAACGTTGTTTTGTGTTTCCAAATCACAGATAGCCAACATTAACACTAAACCACTAATTCTGTAGCCCAAAATCGCAACCAATTCCAGCCGACTTCGGTCACCTGCAGCAAATCCAAGGCCAACTCCGGCCACCTGCGGCCTTCTTCGGCCGTCGCGAAAACAAGAACATGTATTTCGATTTACTTTGAAACATGTATATGTATAATGTGTATTTAGAGATGCATCTCTATAATTATTTTTGGTTTTGCTCATTATAGGTTTGACCTATTTTGTTGTTGTGCTGTTAAAGGGAAATCGAAAGTGAGGTGGCGACGAAGGCAAACTTACGACGGTGCCGGAGAAGGAACGCCGACAACAATGGCGGTGGAGGAAAGCTAGTGGTTTGAAGTAATTTATTAAGGTGTTAGAAACAAGGAGGTAAACATAAGAATTTTCATGTGTGCTTTTAATTTTGAAGAAGAAAGGTAGAAATGGAGAAAGGAGAGAGATGTATTTTTTGGGTTTGTGATTTATCTGGAAATGAAAACATTGGGACCATGCATACATTAATAATATTATTATATTAGTTGTATGGACAAGCTTCTTTTATGCAGACCTATTTAACTTTTGTCAGAGATTTGAGTAGCTAGTCAAACTAGCAGTTGTCGTATTATATGATTTATATATCCAGTTGAACCGCCCGGTTGGACCGGCTAAACCGGTTGAACTGGAACCAAAGACTTGAGCGGTTTAATTAAAAAACTGGTTTTTAAAACATTGAGTTTCTCAAATATACTTTTGAATGAGTTAAGTATACAAAAGCCGGTAAACACTCAAACTTCTTACATGTACAACTTTTTAGGAATTAAAGGCCTCTCTAAACTATAGTTCTATGATTACCAGGTTTAGACTAGTACATGAGTATTCACCTACTAGAGGCATCAAACTACTTTTTAAACTTGGAACTACGTATACATGATGATATTATACATTGCTTGAGTACATTATGCTACTTCCGACCACTATGGGATAACCGTACATACTACTTAGGTTGTTGGTACATTTAGTGTGTCAGTCAGTTGGTCTATCGAGTTGTAAGTGTCATGAGTTAAGTTTAATAGAAATATAGATTTTGTACTTAGCGACACTTAAGTTTTGGTTTAGGCGACACTTTCCTTAGTGACGCATAGCGACACTTAGGTAAGTGACGCATGAAGGCGGTCACATGCGACACTAGCCACGTGACGCATGTCTGCCGTTTTGTGTTAGTATTTAAGCAAACCTACGGGTTTCTAGCTAGGGTTGACGAAACCCTAGCACCATTTGTCGACTAAACATTCTTGTAAACAATTCCAATCGTTTATACATTAATACAATAAGATAATACACTTTGATTATTCAATTTCGGTTTTGATTTGTTTGTGTTTTGATTGATTACTTGATTCCATCTTGTAATCATTGTCAACCATCATCTGGATCCATGACTAGGGGCACTCACAACTGGTATCAGAGCCTCGAGGTGGTTCGGTTGACGTTAAGATCACGTTTTTGGATTGTTTTCGGTTTGGTTCGTAAAGAATTCAAGAATAATCAAGGATTTTGGATTGATTTGGTGTTAATCAGACGTTTTGAATCAAGAAAAATAGGTTTCGTTCGTTTGGGATCGAAGGATTTTCGTTAGGTTTATGAAAATTTGTTTTTTAGGGTTTTTGGAGTGTTACAACCGTTTTAGCGTCACTCGAAGCGTCACTTCGCAAGTTTTAGCGACACTTCGAGCGTCACTTCATCCGACACTCAGTAAGATCAGTTAGGGTTTCACCGACACTCAAGTGCATCACTTATACACGTCACTTGTGTGTTATACAACACATCTGTGCGTCATTTACCTTAGTGACGCCATTTGCATAATACGTCACTCAAGTCCGACACTTGGGTACGTCACTTCTGTTGGCTTACCGACACTTCCTTAGTGTCGGTATTCTCGGTTATACGTCACTTATTAGCGTCACTTACCTAGTGACACTATCCTAAGCGACACTTCAGTGCGTCACTTCCTAAGTGAAGCCATTGTTACTAATTTTCTTTCAAGTTTTGTTTTGAGCTATTTTTTCAGATTCTTTTAAATGGCCGCTGATAAGGAAGATATTAGAGGGATTAGGGAGATGATCAAACATGGCAATGATATCGGTTCTAGCAATAAACCTCCATTGTTCACTGCGGATATAGACTATGCGTACTGGAGAGACAGATTTGAACAGTTTGTAGACTTTCATTGTCCAGAACTTTGGGGTCCACTAAAAGAACGATATGTGGCTCCGGTTGCTGAAGGAAACTATCGTGGTATTCCTCCAGCAAAAACGTACAATGCTATGACACCTCAAGAGAGAAAGGAATTAGAAATAGAAAGGAAGGCACATTCCGCTATCTGTATGTGTTTAACAAAGGATGTTATGAGACTTTTTAAAACTCATGACATAACTTATGATTTGTGGAAGGCAATTGAAACGAGGTGCGGGGGCAATGAAAAGTACAAGGAGGCCAAGCTGGAATTAATCAAGAAGCAGTATGATCTATTTGACATCTTTCCTAATGAGACTACTTCTGGGCTATTCACCCGATACTCATAATTAGTTAGTGAGTTAATTGAAGGAGGATACAATCTCACTGCACTTGAGATAAACAAGAAATTGTTGGATGTGTTGCCAAGTGCTTGGGATGTGAAGGTCCAATTCTTGAAGGAAAATCAAGAATTAGCTAGGATGACTTTGGACCAATTGATAGGTGTTCTTCAAGCTCATGCAATGGAGTTGAAGAAGAAAGAATGCAAGTCGAGTGGATTTGTACAAAATCCCACATTTTATGGAGGACAAGTCAATTCTGGAAAGAGTTATGGTGGAATGGCATTCATGACAGATACCAATTCACCATCTTATCCAACTGGGGCTCAACATGCATCCTACGTTTCTGGTATATCTCAAGGATCACAACAACAAGTTCCGGTATCACCAGCAATTCAAGAGCAAGCTGCCATCTATACAGCTTTTCTGAGCTCTTATAAAGATTTGGTTACTCAACCAAATACCACTCCGGACCTAACGAAGGAAGATTATGGTCAGCTAGATGATGATGATCTGGAACAAATGGATCTAAACTGGAACATTGCTATGATCTCAAGGAGGGTTCAAAAATTCTTGCAGAGGACGGGACGCAAGAGTTTGGAAGGAAATGGGAAGACAGGATTTGGTTTTGATAAAAGCAAGGTCCGATGTTATAACTGCCAGAATTTGGGTCATTTCGCTAGGGAATGCGAGAAACCCAAGATGCCACCATCGGGTCTTACTAAGCCTGATCCTCCAAAGGCGAATGAGAAAGAAGAAGTCAAGTCGTTGGCTGCGGACAATGCTTTGGTAGTTTTTGAGCCTACAATTTCAGACTGGAATACTCAAGCACAACAATTTCAACAGTGTCTGATGGCTCATATCACTCCTGAGGTACAAAATGAACCAACCGAGCCTTTTAATTGTATTACTTGTATTAAATTGACTGAATCTCTTGAGGTTTATCAAAAAGATAATTTAGAGTTGTGGGAAAAGGTTGTAAAACTTACAGAATCTGACAAGTTTTTGAAAGAAAATGAAAAGCTTTATGAAAAACATATTGAGGCTCACAAGTTAGACACTCAAATTTATAAAGCAAAGGTCTTTAGTCAACAAGATACAATTAAAAGTTATCTTACTGAAATTGAATTGTTGAATAAAGAACTATCTGATTTAAAAGGTGAGTTCGATAACCATAAAAGCAAAATATTAGGTTCTTCATCCGCAACTTTTGTCTTTAATGAAATTCTTAACAAACAAGGGACAGGCGGTAAACAGAAGGCAGGACTTGGTTATAACCAAGTAGCACCACCTTCCCATGCCGAATATTATCCTGCGCCTGTTAAGGATGGCCTTGAAGAAATTCCAGTTGATTATACAAAGCTTTATGGTATTCAAGCTAAAGAAGCCAATCAAAATAAACTGACAAAGGAGAAAACCAAAAGGCCAGAGTATCCTTTGCCTCAGTTTGTTAAGTATGAATGTAAATCTCCAGTTTGTACTGAGGAGATTGTTGAGATTGAGGACATTATTGATCAGGAGTATCCTGAAGTTAAGAAGGTTGAAGTTAAACATGAAAAAGTGGCTTTAAAAGTTGAACCTGCAATTAAGGTTCAAACTAAAAAAGGAAAAGACAAGGTTTTAAATGCAAAACCACAAACTTTACAGTCACCTATAAAGATTTTGCAACATAAAGCTATAAATGAAAAAGTTTCTTGTAATAAACCTTCCACTTCAACCTCTCAACCAAAACAAGCATCTTCTAAGACGTGTACGCAATGTTCATGTTCTAAAAGTGTTTCCCCAACTCCTGTGGTAAGTCCTCAACCTCAACCATTTGTTGAGACTCGTTCTTGTTTACTGCAAGAGACAAGGACATTTAATCCGTGACTGTCCCAAGCTGTCAAATCAGCGCTATGGGAGAGAGATGCCTAGGACATCAGTTTATAGAAATTCTTTTTCAAAATCTCCACCTAGGCGTTATTCAAATGCAAACTCTCCCAAGCCTGTATTGAAGCCAAGTAATGTTGAGCAAAAGTCGTTGCCAATTAAAAAGCCCAACATTACTTCTAAACCCATTTCCAAACCATCTAAAGTTTGGAAGAGAAAAGAGTCTGCTGTGGACTCTAATGTCGTCAACAATAACACATTGGATACAAATTTTGATTTGTTTAAAAATAAAATTCTATCTTATGTGCTTATTGTTGATGACTCTGGTAGACCTAAGTCTGTAAAGGCTTGGGTCACCGTTTCTCACTAATCTCCTTATTTTTTGTGTGTTGCAGCAGTCTGAACATGTGAAAGATAGTGAATGGTTTATGGATAGTGGCTGCTCGCGACACATGACTGGTGATGTATCTCTACTTGTGGATATTAAACCATACGCAGGAGGACATGTTGCCTTTGCAGGAGATACTGGAGGAACAATTTCTGGTAGAGGAACGCTAACAAATGGGAAAGTTAGCTTTGAGAACGTAAATTATGTGGCAGAACTAAAACACAACTTGCTGAGCGTTTCACAAGATGTGATAAAGATTACACCACGTCATTCACAAAGACTGAATGTGTGATACTGAAGCCAGGGTATGTCATTCCTGAGGAATGGGTGCTAATGCGTGCACCTAGAAAAAATGACACCTATGTGATGAATATGCGAACTGTGGAGACTACAAGTGAATATACTTGTCTACTCTCAAAGGCTTCTGAAAAAGAATCACTCCTTTGGCACAGACGGATGGGACATATTCATTTCCGTAAAATGAATTTTCTGATTAATAATGACTTAGTGAGGGGAGTTCCAAAATAGTCCTTTGCTTTGAAGGATGACTGTATTTCTTGCCACAAGGGCAAACTCCATAAGAAGTCCCGTAAGTATAAGGTTGTGAATTCTATTGCTGCTCCGTTAGAACTATTACATATGGATCTTTTTGGTCCGGTTTCTACGATGAGCATTGGTCGTCGGTCTTACTGTTTGGTAGTTACTGATGACTACTCAAGGTTTTCGTGGGTATATTTTCTGGCGACAAAAGATGAGACTGCGAATATTCTGGTGTATTTGTTGGATAAGTTGGCAAATTTGTGTAACTTAAAGGCGAAGAGACTGCGAAGTGATAATGGAACCGAGTTCAAGAATTCAACTCTCGAGTTATTCCGTGTTTCAAGAGGCATTGATCATCAATTCAGTGCTCCAAGAACTCCTCAACAGAACGGAGTTGCAGAACAAAAGAATAGGACTATTATCGAGATAGCTTGAACTATGCTAGTGGATTCAAAGCTGCCTATCTTTTTCTGGGCTGAGGCAGTTAATACTGCCTGTTACGTTCTGAATAGGGTGCTTATGGTTAAGAAAAAGAACAAGACATTTTATGAAATTTTTAATAACCGCAAGCCGAACCTGCAGTTTCTAGTGCCGTTTGGGTGTCCATGCATGATTATGATTACAAAAGATTGTGTCTCTAAGTTTGGTGATAAAGCTGTTGATTTTTCTTGGATATTGAGTCAATTCTCCAAACAAAAGAGTTTACAACAAATCAACAAATCAGGTAGAGGAACATTTTGAGGTGAAATGTTTAAGGTATACGGAACCTCCTCAAGGAACGGGTCCGGATTGGTTTTCCAACTATGGAAAACTCTTCGACTCTTTCAACATTCAGGAAGAAGATGATACAGAAGAGTTGATTACCCTTCTTCATGGAATCGATATTTGTCAAGAAATATCCGGTTCTTCCTCTAAACCATCCGATCCAAAACCCGATGCGGCATCCAATCAATCTCCTGAAACACCTACTCCAACACCTACTCCAGCACCTGCATCTACATCTACACCTTCACCAACACCCACACCTACACCAAAACCACCATCTTCTGATATTCTTTCTATTTCAGGAACGATCAATGCAATGGATCTTCCTGATGATCCAGACATGCCTCCTTTAGAGGAAGATGGAGAAGAAGAAGAAATGGTTCATTCTCATTTCTTTACTGATGAAGCAGATGCTCCTGTCACTGAAGGAGATTTGAACAACTTGGATTTGACTCTTGTGCCGGATGTCATTCCAGTTACTCGTGTACATAAGGATCATCCCATTGAGAATATAATTGGTGATCCTCACTCTAAAGTTCAAACGAGAAATCAAGCAAAACAAACTGCTGAAGACAAGCAAACTTCAGCTGAACAGGTTTTGGGCCTCATGGCAACTGTAGAATCATGCCATCTTTCTCAAATTGAACCTAAAAAGGTTGAGAAGCATTGAAAGATCCATCGTGGGTCGAGGCCACGCAAGAGGAATTGCAGCAATTTAAGAAGCTGCAAGTTTGGGAAATCGTGCCATTACCCAAAGGTGCTCATCTTACGGGCACTCGTTGGGTATATAGAAACAAGATGGATGATAGATGTGTGGTAATTCGGAATAAAGCGCGTTTGGTAGTTCAAGGCTTCAGTCAAATTGAGGGTTTGGACTATGATGAAGTATTTGCCCCTGTTGCTCGATTGGAATCTATAAGGATCTTCTTGGCATTTGCTTCCTTCAAAGGCTTCTGAATTTACCAACTTGATGTGAAATGTGCTTTCCTTTATGGAGAGGTAGACACCGAGATATACGTAAAACAGCCTCTAGGCTTTGAAGATCCTGCGCATCCTAATCATGTGTGCAAGTTGAGCAAAGCTTTGTATGGTCTTCATCAATCGCCAAGACTGTGGTATGAGAGGCTTACTACGAATGTGTTGAAGAATGGCTTTATGAGAGGCCAAATTGATAGCACACTTTTCACCAAAGGAGAGGGAGAAGATTTGCTTCTGGTGCAAGTTTATGTGGACGACATTATATTTGGTTCTCCCAATGAGGCTTTGTGCAAGGAATTCGAGGTTCTAATGAAGTCTGAATTTGAGATGAGCGCAATGGGAGAACTGACGTTCTTTTTAGGTGTGCAAGTTGAGTAATCCGCCAAAGGAATTTATATTCACCAGTCAAAATATGTCAATGACATTTTGACTAGGTATGACTTGCTCGATTGTAAAACCTATGGTACTCCCATCGAGATAAATCACAATCTTGGACCCGATGAGCATGAAGAAGACTGCAAGGAAAAAGACTATCGTTCAATGATAGGCTCTCTAATGTATCTGACTGCCTCAAGACCGGATATTGTGTTTGCGGTTTCGCTCTGTTCGAGATATCAAGCGAAGCCAAAGGTGACTCATATGAAGGCCGTGAAGCGAATTTTTGGGTATCTCAAATATAGGCCAACTCTTGGTCTATGGTATTCAAATGAGAAATCATTTTCTTTAACTGCCTATTCGGATTCGGATCATGGTGGCTGCAAAATGGATAAGAAGTCAAAAACTGGAGGATGTCAGTTTCTCGGATCGCGGTTGGTTTCCTGGCAATGCAAAAAGCAGACTACGGTTGCAACTTCTACAGCTGAGGCCGAGTATGTTGCTGCTGCGAGCTGCTGTTCTCAAGTCCTTTGGATCCAGCATCAACTACGTGATTACGGGTTACTTCTTTCTATGATTCCTATTCATATAGATAATACTGCTGCTATATCCATAACTCGCAATCCCGTACAACATTCTAAGACCAAACACATTGAACTTAGGTTCCACTTCATACGGGATTGCTATGAGAAACACCTGATAGACCTTGTCCAAATAAACACCCTTAAGCAAAATGCCGATCTTTTCACAAAAGCTTTTTCCCGTACTCGTTTTAACGAACTGGTCAACATGATCGGTTTGAGATTCGTTCAAGCTAATAAGTGAATTGTGACTTGGTTTTGTCTTTTAAATTTTTGATTGTTAAAAAAAAAAGGGCAACAACCACTCTTTATACTTTTTAGTATTAAAGAAATGCACGGTTGCTACATTTTTAAAAAGACGTTGAAGTTGTGTCTGTAAACAACTTGGGATATGATAGTACATCGGGTGACATGCACAAAATGGAATTTTAAGGTTTATCTTGGATGTGTTAGAAGATTTATCCGACATGTTGAAAACAGTTTTTATAAACATTGTCTTCATCGTACGATATATTAGTAGGTATGTTACACAAAACTCTTTGAGACCTCTTAAGAAGCCTAATATATAATTGTTTATTTTAAGTGGTATAACACCGTTAGATGTATGACAAAAGTCTTAATATCTTACTTATGCTAGACATGTTTTCGTGAAAGAAGTTTATTTGATATCATTTGGGGGTATATATTGACAGTTTTCCTCTGTTATACGTAAGTATAGACCTGGTCTCTGTTAATATATACTTAAAAATTAAGCAAACACAAGTCAAAGTACTTGCAAAGTCTTTAAAATTAAGATACCTAACAAGGTCGCTAAAATAGTTTGACCAAGTCTGGTTTTGCTTAAACCTGAATCAAGCTATGTCGCTCTATTGTACGTAAGTACAGACCTGTCACCGCTGACTTGATTCTTGAAATTGATTTTCTTATATTCTTTCTGTAAATGGAAGCATGGTCTATGTCTTAAGCTAAGATGTATATCTATGGTGGGGACCACAGCGAAATGTACATACGAATAATAATAAAATTAGCTCCTAGATGTGAGTGTAACATGTTTAAGAGGACAAATATACTGATAATCATTTTGAAATATTTTTTATAAAAAATGTTTTTAGCATGCCAAGTAAATTTAAAGTGGACAAATATATTGATGATCGAAATAACACTTACTGTTCCTAATAAATGCATGTCATTCCGATATGATTCCTAACCAGATTAAATCAACTCCGTCACCAAAAAGAATGTGTTAATTTTTGTGTTTGTAAATTTGCATTAATTTTGTGTTAATCTATTTTATCTTGGTTTTATTTTGTGTTAAAGCCAAGTTACAATTTCCTTCAAATTTGAGTACTAAAATCAAAACGCACAAAATCGCCAAAATCTCAAAATTTCAATTTTTTTAAGTGACATTATGCGTCACTTAGTAAGTGATGCCACTAGTGACGCTTCAAGTGACGCTTTAAGTGTCGGGTTGAGTGACGCGTATTAGGGTTTTCATATAAATACCCCTTCACACGACACTCAATCTCATCACTTTCACTATTCCTCTAGCGTCACTTCCACTGACATACCGTCACTTCGTGTGTCCCTGCGTCACTTCGACTGGAGCTTTTTCTTTGATTCTTTGTTGATTTTGAGGCTGTGTTTGTGCAATCGAGCATTACCTTCTTGTTCCCCTCACTCATCCGCATCTATTGTTTAGTTACAGATGGCAGACGTTGAGCATGCAGATCTTCAGGACTATTATCGACGAACAAATACTCGTCATAATATTGTAGCTTTTCTAGATTCTACTCACAAGAACTCAATTCCATTCTGCCCAATGATTGAGTTTCTTCGCCGATCCAGGATTCACTATGCTATCACAGCATCTACTCCAGTTTATCTGAATCAGATCGAGGAATGTCATGATCACGCGCTTATTAGAACAGATAATGATGTTCCGCGTATCATATCCACTATGTTTGGACAACAGATCGAGATTACTCAGGATATGATTCGCCGCGTTCTTCGATTTCACGATTCACCTGAGATGCCGACCCAATTCGAGACGACTTTTATTTATGGGGGTCTTCAGCGGATGGGTTATCCAGAGGATCAACTTGTTGATTTCAGGAAACAGTATCTTTGCAGAGTTTGGAGATTTATGTGCCACATTATTATCGTTTGTTTATCCCTGAGGAAGGGAGGTTACGATGCTGCCAGTCATTCCACTTTGTCTTTGATGTTGGCTTTGATTTACAACAAGCCATACAACTTCAGTGGATATATTTTTGGAAATATGGTCGAAAACATCAGGGCGGGCAAGGATAAATGGTTACAATACCCTCGTTTTGTGCAACTGCTTCTAAACGATATGAATCTGGGTATTGTACCTGATATGCGGTCAAAGCTGACTCCGACACCGATGCTGTTACGTGTTTTCAATGACTGCAAATTACCACCAAAGGATTCAACGGTGCTTCCGGATCGTGATTTGTTTGGGCACATTGTCAACGCAAACTATGTTGCGCGAGCTGATAATGGTTTTGAGGATGTTGAGGTTCCTCCGGTGAATGAGAAGGATTTGGTTGAAAATGAGGTTGCTCAGGATTTAAATGATATCGAGAATATTGAGCGTGTTGTTGTTGACGATGATGATGATGGTGGGCCCACACCACCCGACTCTGAGGGTGATGTGCCCCCACCGACTGCTTTAGATGGTATTCAGATCGCAGATCCTAGACACTTTAAGCATATCTTGCGATGGATTTCTGCAGGTAGGGTTCACGTGCCAAGGAACCCTGGAAAGCGCCCAGCTGGGTCTTCTCCGTCCTATTCTGACTTACCTTTGAGGAGACGCCAGAGAACATGAATTTCAATTCAAGAACCTGGTCAGCGAACAACTCAACAACCACAACCACAACAGCCACATCTTCCTTCTCTTCAACAGCTTCTGGCTCAGATGGAATAGATGAACAAGCGTTTTGATGCTCAATCTGCGATTATTGAAGTTCAGGCTGCGGAGATCAAGGAATTAAAGACCACGGCTGCTGAGATTGATAACTTAAAGCTTCAAGTGACAGATCTTCAGTCTAGGTTGTTAGAGTTGGAGTCGGTTACAGTTGTTTCGGGGGAGGATGATCCCAAGGAGTTAGAAACAAATGTAACTCCTCCCCCTGAACCGGAAAATGTACAAAATTCTGATGTTAATGAAAATATCACTTTAGACTATTTTGTTGAGGTCAGGTTCAACCGAGACCAATTGCTGTTGATTACTCGAATATCAATCTCAATTATCTGCAGAGTTTGATTAATCCGATTAATGAAGATGTTAGATCAGTTGATCCTGATGATGTAGAAATGGATGCAGAGGTTCTAGGGCCGGATGAGGTTTATATGGAAAATCCGAATCAAGAACCGGCGCCTGAAAGAGAACCTGAACCTATTCAGGTTCAACCGGCTCAACCATATGATTTTGATGCACCAATCATTGAGTCGGGTTCTTCAGAAGACGAGGAAGAAACGTTTGAAAATATTCAGGAACAACCAACTGTTCAATCAGTTCCTGAATCATCATCTCATTCAGTACCAGAAGGCGAATCGGTATCTGCTATTCGAGATTCGACAAAGCCGCATTTGAGTTATTTTCCAGCCGAACCTGAATTGAAGAAGTGCAAATTTTTCGAGGTTCGAGATGAATTGACAGGTTTGATCAAAAGTTGGAAATTTGATGCTGAAAACTTTTTGATTTTGATTAAAAGAAGAGACGGCATGCAATATTTTAAAACAAGATTTAATCATATTAGCACATTGCCAAAGGTTGAACTTAATCGTCTTGCTCAACTAAACATTGTTAATCATACAGATGATTTTCGAGGAAATATGTTTCAGAAGCTTTTAAGGAAAGAAATCTACAGCAAGACCTATATGTGGATTAGACCAGAGCTGGGAGTTCGTTTCTGTTATAAAAAGAAAATTGATCCAAGAACTCATGAACCAATTGTGAAATATCATTATCCGCCAGCTGCTTGTCTGAAGAAAGTTCCCCTACCGTCATTACCACTGGATTTTCTCAAGTATCTACGATATTGGTGGTTTGATTCTGATACGCAAGAAGCTGTTATTGAATATTCTTCAAGGAAAGAGTCTGAGAAAGAAAAGACTGAATGGCATATCAAGGGAGCTCTTGGTAAACGTATTCGTGTGTTTGACCCGCTCAGCCTTATCAATATGTCAAAGAATGATTTGAAAGCTCTTCACAAAAACAAGATGCGATATAATCAGATTGATCATGAGGAAGCTGTCAAATTTATAAAGGTTGTCAAGGTTTGTTTTAGAATGGGTGTTCATGCTGGTGGAACATTCCCAGAAGGATGGTGCTGATGAGAGACATTTGAAGATTGAAGATTTTGAAGACCAAGCTGATGACACGGGGGAGTTTGTTGGTACATTTAGTGTGTCAGTCAGTTGGTCTATCGAGTTGTAAGTGTCATGAGTTAAGTTTAATAGAAATATAGATTTTGTACTTAGCGACACTTAAGTTTTGGTTTAGGTGATACTTGCCTTAGTTACGCATAGCGACACTTAGGTAAGTGACGCATGAAGGCGGTCACATGCGACACTAGCCAAGTGACGCATGTCTGCCGTTTTGTGTTAGTATTTAAGCAAACCCATGGGTTTCTAGCTAGGGTTGACGAAACCCTAGCACCATTTGTCGACTAAACATTCTTGTAAACAATTCCAATCGTTTATACATCAATACAATAAGATAATACACTTTGATTATTCGATTTCGGTTTTGATTTGTTTGTGTTTTGATTGATTACTTGATTCCGCCTTGTAATCATTGTCAACCATCATCTGGATCCACGACTAGGGGCACTCACATAGGTACATTGTGTTAATTCTGAGAAATATGTGACAACTGTGTGTACTATCAGGGCACTTGTACCACTCTTGATAATACTATGCATGCAAGGTAACATGATACACGACTACGATATTGCGGTAAAATAATACAAAATGATATTACGGTAAAGTAATACAAAGCGATACTGAGGTAAAGCAATACAAAGCGATATTGCCGTAAAGCAATACAAAGCGATATTGCCGTAAAGCAATACAAAACAAAATTGCGGTAAAGCAACACAAAACGATATTATGATAAAGTAATACAAAATAATATTGCGGTAAAGCAATACAAAACGATATTGCGGTGGAGCAATACAAAACGATATTACGGTAAACTAATACAACACGATATTGCGGTAAAGCAATACAAAAAAATTATAATACTGCGACAAAGCAAACAAACAATTAATTCTTGTGATTTAGATATACAACATTACGGTGAAACATTATTCTATTACCTGTTAATTACACTTACTGCTGGTAGATTAGTATGACTATCTAAAATCGTATGACTTACTTATACAATATTGCAGTAGAGCAATACCTTGTATCATGTGATAACGCTACTACGATTTACAATACAACTATTTAAAAACCTATGAACTCACCAACAATTTTGTTGACCCGTTTTAGCATGTATTCTCAGGTTCACAGCAGGATTAGGATCACTACAGGATATGCTAGTTCGAGTCGCATGCTTTCAAACATTTGGAAATTTCCTTTCATTACTTGTGTACTACTAGTTATGTATTTATAGAATTATTTGCGAACTCGTAACTTTGTAAACGCTTTATTTTGGTAATGTAACTATTTTTCATAAGTAACATTTAGAGGTCGTGTGCTTTACCTTTGTGCTATGATTACCTGATTAGTTGTGCCTCGACCTGAATCGCTTCCGCTGTATAAATTTAGGGGTGCGACACGATACGTACTCAACCAAAATATGATGTATTGTTTCAAGACCACTACCACAATTAAGCCACACAATTTAGAGACATATATTACGAGAAATTGCACAAATAACGAGTTATCACCACTTTTTTTTCTTTATAATAATTAACATATCTACTTAATTAATTAGTATTCATCGATCAATTTTAAGAAATATTGAGTGAGAAGAGAGAAATCAATAAAATCTAATTTCTATCTTTTCACTCGATACTTTTTGAAATTGATTGAGTAATATTAATATTCTTGTGACAATTTAACTTTGCAAACCAAAATTAATGATTTACTTTTTAATTTTAACTTTTAAATTATATTTATTCTAATTTTTTAAACCAAAGAATTTGATTTCAGCACAATTGTATTTAGTGAGTATAATATTAATTACTTACACTTTAATATTAATTTTTAACAACTAATACACTACATGAAAAGTAATATTCTGTTTAATAATTAAATATAAAATTCATCTTTATATTATATTATATATATATATAACAGAATACCATGGAGAATTTTGGACCCTTCGATTGGTTCCTCTCTTAAGATCTAACGGTGTATATTAAATGATCATAAGTACACTTTCCTCTCCCAATCTATATATCAATTACAAAATAAGTATTATTTTAATTATCAATCAATATAAAAAAATGCAGTCAAATTTAGTGAACATTAATTCAATTCCTCAAGTGTTTTCCAAATCCTTAAGTAATTATTTATGTATCTCAAGTAATATTATATATATATATATATATATATATATATATATATATATATATATATATATATATAACAGAATACCGTGGAGGATTTTGGACCCTTCGATGGGTTCTTCTCTTAAGATCTAACGGTGTATATTAATCTATCATAATTACACTTTCCTCCCCCAATCATTATATCAATTTCATAATAAGTATTATTTTAATTATTACTTAATATAAAACAACGCAGTCAAATTTAGTGAACATGATGTGAGTGCCCCTTACTTACGATCTCGGATGATAGAAGCAACTGATTGAATGGCAGAAACAAACAATCACATGAATCACACGTAAACACAAACCGAAAACAATAATATAATCAAAGTCTAACGTTGTATTGATAATCGTAACCTATTAGCTTGATTACAGAAGTGTTTAGTCGACGAATGGTGCTAGGGTTTCGTCAACCCTAGCCAGAAACCCGTAGGTTTGCTTATATACTAACACAAATCGGCAGACCTGCGACACTTGGCCAGTGACGTAGGTGGCCGCCATCATGCGTCACTTACCTAAGTGTCGCTATACGACACTAAGGCAAATGTCGCCTAAAACTAATATTAAGTGTCGCTAACTATAATAATGACTTTTCTATTACAATTGACGTACGACATTTACAACTCAATTGACCAACTGACTGACACACTAGATGTACCAACAAATTCCCCCATGTCAGCAGCTTGGTCTCCAAAAATCTTCAAATCTTCAAAAAAATCTTCCAATCATTTCCAGCCAGCTGGGAATACACCACCAGCATGTATCCCATTGGCTAAGCAGATATCCACAATCTTCTGGAACTTAATAGCTTCAGTTCTATCTCTAGCTTTGAACTGAATCTTGTTCTCATGCAGCTTTTTCATATCTTGTTCCGAAAGATTGATCAAACTCAAAGGATCAAATAAACAAAATCTGTTTCTTTTCAATCCCCACATTGACCTTTTCTTGGGCTTTGTAACATTCCATGATGTCTTCCCTTCAGCCCCCAAATCTGCATCAGTTGATGGCTCTGGATCCGTTGACGGTTCTGAATCAGGAACAAAGACAATCACAGCTTCACCTGTAATATTATCATATTCCCAGTATAGCAATCTTTTAAGAAAATCCAAAGGAATGATCTCTAAAGGTATCTTCTGTAAACAATTTGTTGGTGGGTAGATCATCCTGACAATTGGTTGTCGTGTAACATGATCCAGTTTCTTCTTGAACTTGTATCTCATATCAAGCGTCGGTTTAATCAAGTTGTATTTCTTGCTGTTCATTTCACGATGAATGATAACCTGAAAATAATCCGCTCTTGAATCTCGAGAATGATTTATTAAAGGTATCTGAGATAGTATCTGAAGTTCACATTTAGGAAAAGTACTTATTCGATAAAACTTCAGATTAAAGTACTGAATGCCCTCACTTCTTTTGATGATAAACACCAAGTTGTTTTCATCAAACTTCCAACTCTTAATCAAACCCGTGTAATCAGTTCTAACTTTGTAGTGTTTGCAAGTAACGGGTACCTCAACTAATGGTTTGAATACTAAATGAGGTTTTGACGTCGAAGGTTCAACAGTAGAGGCTGAAGGCTCAGTGGTTTATGCTTCCGCTTCATCCTCAGAAGAATCAGATTCAATGATAGGAGAATCATCATAACACTCGTCGCTTTGTAACTCTTCTCCCTCAACTTCAACATCATCATTACCCTCAAAATTAAACTCATCTGCCATCAAATCATTAACATTTTCTTCCTCAGGCACCAAATTATTCTCATTCATCATTCGTTGAAGAAAAATAAGATCTACATATGAGTAATCTACAACAATTGGTCTCGACTGCCCCGGAACCTCAACGAAATAATCCAAAGCAATATTTTCATTAATACCAGAATCTTGTACATTTTCCGATTCTGGGGGAGGTGTTGCACCCGCAACCGTCGGTTCAGCGTCGTTGTGATTTTTGATGGTGGTGCGGGCGCAGCAGGGGTTTTAAAATTTATATTTAGCTGGGATTAAATTATACGTACTACCTACTCTGGTTAGTAAGCGGTAAGTATGACCTAAGATAGTTCTATGAATCCAAATATGTGGGCGATTAAAGCTGGTGCTTTCGGTAGGGAAATATTTAGGATGGAACAAAGTAGGTAGATTTGGGGGTTTTAAACTAAAGACAAGTAATTAAAATGCAGGAAAGTAAATTGCAGGAATTTAAAGTGCAGGAAAACAGGTAAAGATAAATATGTGATTGCTGAGACTTCGATAATTAAGGTTTTGGGATGACAGATTAAATAGGAACCATGCTAATTGTAATGATTTAAACTATCAGGTGTAAACTCTAGAACTCTACCAACTAAATTTTCCATTGGCATGTCACTAGGAACTAGGTTATTGTGATTCTGATCGGAGCAATACGCAAACTTCCAATACTTAGCTAGTTGAAAGATAAACAACCTATCTTGGCTTAACGCCGAGGTGCATGAATCAGTAGTGTATCGTCTCATAGGTCTGACCTTTCTTAACCCCTAAAATAGTTTAGTATTTCATTAGCATGCAGATTAATAACTTTGTATGTTTTGACCGCTGATTGTGTAAGACTTAGTGTTTTAAGGATTCAAGGTCACTAGGATGTTATTCTTATTCCTAAGTCTTGTTTTATGCATTAAGGCTTGGTTACTTCAACTTATGACTTGAGTTCTCCTTTTCAAACAGTTATACATCCCTGGATTATTCGTAGTTTATAAAAACGTGTTTCATATGCAGGCCATGCCTTTCAGTAATCAGACAGTGTACTTTACATGGTAGTTTGACTGCTTCTTACATCAGACATGCGGTCAGGAGTAATTGACGGTGAACGTGACACTCTAAACTAACTAAAGGTAAAGCGATGCAGAAATGTAAATCTAATATGTACAACGAGTGGGTTCACTGTGTCTTACTTGTTGCATGTCATGGGCACAGATAACTACTTACCATAATTAAGGTTGATCAAGTCCTAATTACTAGGTTGCAGTCACGTGGATAACTAGAAAGATTACTCCATAAATTAGACTCAAGTTCATAAATTCTTAACGATACAAAGGTCATTAATTCCTATTTTATCTGAACGCGTTTTCGAACATCATTTCATTATGCATTGACTTTCGTAGGATATACCAGTTAGTTGTGAAGTTGTATTATCCTTTCAGAATTCCAACTGTTAAACCAGAGTTGATTCCAGTGATGTAACTACCTTTGGTCGTTTATCGACTTCCATACATTTGTACTCCGTGTAAAATGTTTCCAGTACTATATCAGATAAACTGTCGAATAGGGGCCGTTACATCACTTTTACAATTGTCGTACACTTAATTGTATAATGTCATCCTTACTTATAATTATCTACATCATCAACAATCACAATAATAACCTACTCGCAATTCATGGCAATAGACAAATCACATACAAGGCAATAATACGTAATTAAAGTATGAAATAAAGCAAATATGATAAAGGTTTCGATATCACTCAGAAATAAATGCGTAGCAGCGTATTATTATGATTGACAACTCATTCACACGTACAAAGATGAATCTCCAAACTCCTAACGTTCGCTCTAACCTCTATGTTAATCCGTAGATTAATTACAATAATCCTAGACTAAAATATAAGAGAATTTTAGAGTGAGAAAATGGAAATGAAAGAGTGAGAGTATAAGTATGAGTGTGAATATGAGAGTGTGTTGAAATGAGAGCTAGGGGCTGCTATTTATAGGAGAGGCTTGGCTTAAGTTAGCATCCCAAAGCTCACAATAGCAAAAGGTGGAAAAGGTGGTGGCACCAGGTACGAAAAGGTGAAAAAGGTGGTGGCACCAGGTACCAAAAGGTGAAAAAGGTGGTGGCACCAGGTACGAAAAGGACAAAAAAGCGCAATCCGTGTGGGAGGGTGGCAGCCGGCGGCGGCCAGGTGGCAGCCGGCGGCGGCCTGGTGGCTGGCCGGCGGCGGCGGGCTGCTACCTGCACCAGCCCGCTGCTTGTTGCTTCGTTTCTCGATTCGTGCGTGTTTTCGTCGTTATGCATCCGTTTGCGTTGATTCTTTTTGCGTTGGATTCGTAATTCAAAAATGAATCTTTTGATAAAAAGAAATCCCAAAAATATATCTCTGAACTTTAGATGTGTCGTACGAATCATTTGGATCTTCCGATGTACGTAGAATCTTCATTCTTCGTCCGTTTTAGTTGATTCTTCTTCTGTTGGATTCGTAATTTGAAAACGAATATCTTGGATGAGATAGATGTTGGTGATGGGCTCTTTTGTTTTGAATTCTCATTTTGATGTCTTGAATCTTCAAATGTGCGTGGAATCTTCATTTTCTATCCGTTTTGCTTGATTTTCATCGTGCAACCTTGTTTTTACCATCTTGACATAATACTACTGATTTGCACTGAATTTGGGTTAAAGTGCCAAGAATCGTTCCAGGATGAGAGAGATATCGGTGTTAAAAACGTTACTTTTTACGCGATATCAAGTATCCCACACTTAGAACTTTGCTTGTCCTCAAACAAACTTATTCTTAAAAGCTTCTAGAAGGATTCTAGTTGCATTAGTTTTTAGAGATACCATTTTCCAAAGAATATAAAGTTACAGTTATAAAAGAGTTTTCACCGGAAACTAAGGGTTTATAGAATTTGATACCTTCTTCGAGCAACATATGTGATGATCATGACTAGGCAATCCTCACAAGTGGGTCACTCAAATCACTCAAGTGTTTAGGGTTTCCTACTTACTATTGTCAATCACTCAGATAGCCTGTCATGCAGCATTCTCATCATAGGCTTGATCGAGAATCAAATCTCCATCACTTTTGATGAGGACGGTACTAACCTTTCAAGATATCTTGGAAGGAATCGGATGTTTTGGGGTGAAGAATGTGTGAGGGTTTTCCTTGTATTTTCTTGAAACTTTTCTTGAGAGAGTTTCTTTGGAATTTCTCAGATTTTGAAAGGACTACATAGCCTTTTTCTTTCTTTTTCTTTGGAATTTTTCTTTTCTTGGCCCTTTTACTTGATTTTTGGGCTTTTAGGTTTCTTCTGACAGCTTTTGCTGAATTTCTTTTTCTTGGAGCTCCTTTTACGGATGATATTCATCCTTTGGGGAACACTCCGATATATTTTATGGCTTTGTATTAGGCTGCAGAAGTCTTGGAAAATCAAGAGTATCTTTGAGAGTTCGTCGAGAAATGAAACTTCTGTAGGTTCGGAATGAATATTAGGAGGTTTTGATTGGGTGTGAAGAGTGAATGTTGAGTGGGTGGATGTTTGATGGTGGAAGGGTGTTTGGATTCCTTAGAAGTTATCAAGATGGGTTGTACCTATGCCACGTATGGCACTCATCGGTGTGATCTCGAAATGCATTACAAGGGAAAGTTCTAATTCAAATGCATACATCGGCACACACATGAAATGAAAAGTGAAGCATTTTAGAGATGAATGCTAATGATGGGCTCAATCCTCACGAATCGAATGTTTTGGTCAATGTGTGCCTAGCCATGTGTTGCCCTTTTTGTTCGTATCTTATTCTAAAACAGTTTTGTTTCATTGTCAAAACTCGTTTCTTGCTGTAATTTATAATTTTGAAAGATAGGATTTCTAAAGAATGATGTTTTTGAATCTAAAAATTTGAAATTTTATCCATTTTTAGCCTTTTAATGAAAATATTGTTTGACTTACGGACAAGAGGTAAAAACTTGCGGTTGAAGGCCGTATATCCCACACTTAGAGGAACATTGTCCCTAATGTTCGAATCTATTCGTTGAGTACCTCTTGTTGAAGTATCCCACACTTAGATATTCTACTTATTTTCGGATTGTTTCGTAAGTGTAGTGTGGTTTTGATTATCCCACACTTGGTGTTTGGAATATCGGACGAGATAATCAATTCTTTAAACGGGTAGAGGGTTTTGGAACGGTGTACCACTTTTGTTGTGCACGTTGTTGGCCCTCGTTAGAAGTTTGCTGGTCCATGGCTTGTGGCTTATGGCTCTCGGCATTCTTCATTGTGTGGTCCATAGTTCTCCCTTGCTTCGGCCTTCTATAGTTTTTCAATCAAACCACTCAATTCAATCAAGTAATAGCTGCTGATAAGAAAAGTAAAGTAATAGCTTAATAAAGTAATAACTGGATAAATGTGATGTCTATGCATCCACAGTACATCAAATACACACAATAATAATAAAGTCTTGGTAGAAAATAGAAAGAAGTCAGAAAGCGGAGCAATCTAGTGCTCGGCTGGTGGTGGTACTATTGCTGGAGATACTATAGGTCCAGGAGATGTCTCATCTGATGAGGAATCATCGTGCTGATAGTGGGTGCCTTCGTCTGATGCATCTCGATCAGCCTCTGCTTTTGGTGTACCTGTAGTGAATACTCTTTGCTGTATCAAATGATCAATGAAATCTCCTGCAGGCATGTCAAAGCTTTCCAGTAGAATCTCTGGTGTCCTCTGCTGAGAGTGTCCTCCAAATAAATTAGTCTGTCTATGAGAGGATACTGGATCAATCGGTGAGGGTGCAGGGCTGACACTCCTGAGAATCCTATGACTCTGAACAATGGTGGCTCGTGTGGAGACTCTGGATATTCTGCTGCTTTGCAAAGTATGCCCTCTGACTGACCCAACAGTTGAGGGGACATGCTGTACCGGAGTAGGATCCTGTGCTGATGGTAGTCGTGGTCTAGGTGGAACCGTGCGAGGTGGTAAACCATGGCCACGAGCTGGATGTCTGTGAGGTGCTCGAGTAGGAACTGGATGTCTAGGAGCTGCAGGTGTATATAAGTGTGGTGGGGCTCGGCCCATTCCGCACGGTATATCCGGAAGTAGGCTCACTGGTATTCCTGCGATCTGCTGCCTCATAGCTCTATAGCATCTGACTTGCATTTGCATCAACCAGTACCAGTAATCGGGTCCTGGGGGTGTCCCGTAATGGTATATGTAAGCTGGTATCTGAGCTCTAGGGGTCGGGACAGAAGATCCTGGCCTAGTAGGTTGTGGCGGTGCAACTGGGTCATCAGAACCTTGTGCATCCTCATCTGAATCGGAGTCTAAATTTCGGGGCTCTCTTGGTTGTTTTCTCTTCCTGGATTCCCTGGGTAGGACTAGACCTGCTACCAATGTATCAACACTCTCAGGGTTTGATGACCATGCCTTGATGTACACGGTGCCATCCCTCAGAATCCTAAGTATATCCATGCTCCTTAGAAAATTGTAGTCTATCGGTTGGGCACTCCATTCTGGCAGGCTCTTGAATTTCTCTATCTCTGTCGTCCTAATCAAACCCATTTTCCGAATCAACCTAGTAATCACTAGGCCCATGAATGATCTTCTTGCACCAAACTCTTTTTCTTCCAAAATCCGCTGTGCAACTAAATGGGCAACCTGAATGTTCCTCCTCTCGAGGATACATGCCATCATGATAACATCAAACTCAGACACTCGACCATTAGACGTATGTTTCCCGTTAAGCGAACAAGCCAGTAGTTTGTGCAAAATCTGCATAACTGGGTCTGTGAGCTGGGTAGCTTTAATACCCGAGAAATATGGTTTTGGTGACCAATGACTCCATGCCTCTGCGGTAGTAGTAGTGAGAGAAATCGTGGTGGCTCCACTAGTAAACAGCGGTGAATCGATCTCTTCTGGAGTATAGAGATCTAGGTGATGTGCAAACTGAGCCAATGACAAGGTGAATAGGCTCCCCATATATCTAAATGTGATCACCCCGTCTCCAACTCTACTCCCTGGCTCAAATGTATAGGTGGTCATGAACTCGGTGATCATCTCCATATACACCGGTTCGTCGATGCTGAACAATCTCTTGAAAGACTCAAACTGCTGACCCTCTATTGAGTAACTGAGTAGACTCTCTAATCTCTGTCTGAATCCCAATGTCTGCAGCTTTTCCCAATCTACATATCTAAAATGGCCAAAAGATTTGTTTCTCCATATTCGTGCCATCTGGTCGTATGCTGGTGTTGCACTAAGTTATGCAAGAGATTCTGTAAGTGGACGTGTTGGGTTTAGCTTCTTCTTCTTTGGCGACATAGTACCTGAGAACATGAGAGATTTAAAGTAATAGGTCTTAAGAAACGGGAAATTTAAAGCGCTTCCCGAATTTTCTAATGGAAAATTCGAAATGAGGGCTTTAAATTTTTGACAGTCCAAAGATTACAGTAAATATCAAATGCCTCCAAGTGACTAATAATCAATCTTAACAATAGTAAGGTAATCACCAATGTGCGAAAACATATAGTCATGGGATGGTGGTGACTTAACTTGTGAAGTAATGTCGTTTACAAAGTTTGGTATTTAGCCAAGTTTGAAATGTCATTATTTCACAGTTTATAGTCTCATGGTAGGTTTTTGACTTTTTAAAAGTCCAACTTGAAGTAAGGTTTTTGAATAAAAATTGCAATTGATTTTAAAAAATGCAATACTTCAAGTTGACTTTTTAGGTCAAAACTTACTTCGGACGATAATTCCAATTTGTCCGCATACCAAAATTATAACCTAAACATGTAAACATTATTTTAGACATTTTCCTATTTGATAAACAAACTAGGTCATGCACAAAAAGTTATGTCATCCATGTGTTTGGTTTTATTCAAGACTTTTGTTTCTAGTAATATTGCCTATTTTGACTAGTCAAGCAAGTACAAGTGTCCTAGTAAGCAAGAGTTGTCAAGTAATCTTAATTTACTATCCTAATCATGCATGCTAGTTAACTTTTTGTTGACTTTCAGAAGTCAAACTTGCTAATCCTAATTTATCCGCATTGTGCAATTAGCATAGAGCTATCATTCAAAAAACCACAATTACTTAAATGTTTAACAATTAACACTTAATCAAGCTAAATTCTAGACTTAATCAATAGGTTAAAGTACATCTTCTTGAAAGAGCCAAACTAGTGTGAATTAGCATGGGTAAGTGGTAGTAGCATGTAGTTCCTAAGCATTCAACCAAGAAAAATACTAATTCCTAGTTACTAACTTAGCTAACTTCATAAAATAAGATACTTTAAGCTTAAAGTAGGTTTATTATGATCATACCTTGTTTTATTGCGTAAAACTTCAAAATGAATGTACAACCGAGAATGTCATGCAATGAGGAGTTCAAAAGAACATGAAATTAGAGAGTTTGGTGAAGATTGGATGGTGATTCATGGAGGTATGGTGGTGGCTGGTTTTTAGGTGAGGGAGGAAGGAGAAGAAAAGTTTTTGTTTTTGAATTATAGGATCATATGGAAGGTTGGTGGTCCATGGGAATATTTGTCATGCTCCTATGTACCATTTCCTTACATGGTCCCCAATGTACATCCTAGTACTAAGCCTAATATCCTAGATTAATTTCTAATGTCCTATTAATAATGATTACAAATCTTAAATGTATTTGTTATAACTAGTTACTTGTTAGTCTTTCGTTACGTTATAAACAATTTAAGAAGCGCGCACATTTTTGCGGAACAAATAAAATTAATTCTGAAATATTAAACTTAAATTATTTTTGGTGTTTTAAAAATTATTTGTCTGACGTGGACTTGTTGAATGTACATGTTTCGGCTAAAAGCTTAACGTTGTACGTTCTTGTTGTCGCGCATGTGTTTTCAGGCAAAAATTTTAAAAACGTTTTTCTTTTTAAAGGAATCTTCCAAAATTTTTATTATATTTATACTAAAATATGCTTATTTAAAGTCGCGAGCTTCGACCTTTTTCGGAAGGAATTGTTTTAAGATTCGTTCCGATCCCTCCATAGGGAAAGGGTCGAGATTTGCTCCCTTAAGTGAACGTTTTTTCAGCACAAAACATTTTGAAAGTTCCAAAATGACGTTATAAACTAAATAGAAATGACGATTCTCTAATCCCAGGACTTCTCGTTCTTCATATCCTAAATTGACAAGATCACCAATTAACTTATTGTACGCTTTCCTTACCTTTTTAGGGTTTGACAAACCGACGCGTGGCCCTTGGTCTTTGTAATTAAGTTCATGAGTGAGTTTATTCATGATTTCCAAAAATGCGTTCTCTTCCTGTGAATCAGGGTCTCCGGTTGTAGACTTAACTATCCTACAGAGTTCACTGATTGTGGATTTTTGTACGGAAGTGAAGGGTTATTTGGTAAAGGCAAAGATTCGAGTAAGTTTAACGTGAAGGTCTTTCCTTTTTGCGAAGAAAATGATGTCGATTCTTTCCTTGGTGGAATCAGGAAAAACGTCTCGTAATTTTGAGATCAGGTAGGAGACGGGGTCAACAAAGAAAGGAATTATACCAGGAATGACGATAGAAATCATCGGATCTCGTTCTTCCCAGAACTCAAGTTTGTTGATCATTGCGGCGACACTGTGATTGATTAATATCATAGATGTTGGAAGAAAATCCATGTCGGCAAGTGATTCAAAAAGTAGATCTAGATCTGCTATAAACTTTAGTTCTTGGTCTCTGAAATTTGTGGAAGTGCTTTCGCATTCATGACTTGACAGGAGAAGAAGGAATTCTACTTGTTTTTCTAATGTGGCAATCGTTTCTCGTTGTTCGTAGGAATACGGGAGGTTGGCATAGGTTAACTGTCTGATGAATGCTTTATAGACATCTACCCTATGGGAAGGATTGAAAGAAGCACCGAGGTGGCGTTCTTCAAAACAAGGTTGTTCCGGCTCGACTGATGGAACCTTGTCCACCACTCGGTAAATGGTTTATTGGTGTTTGTGTGAAATGAATGGAAAGATGCCGTTATTCCGAGAATCGGGCATGGTTTGAGTATACACCGATGTTTCAGGAATGAGGGTGATTAAGTCACAAGACTTTGGAGGTTTTTCTTCAGAATTATCTTCGGGAAAATAATCGAAGTGGGAAGAATTTGGTAAACCAGGTAGGTGTAAAGTTGGCGAGTGATCTTCTGGAGATGATGCAAGGTCAGGTAACTGATCTGTGTCATCAAAATCCAGGCAATATTTTGGAATTGAAAGTGAGGTCCTATATTCTTCTTGGGTGTCGGAGATTTCCTTAGTTTTAGAGGAAGAAGGTGAAAAGAAATCAGATCCTAACTCTTTTTCTAAGTAGTCAAAGAATTCCGTATCATCCATTGAAATGAGGCAAGAATTGGGTTTTCGAGTTGTCATTTTAATGCTATCCTAACTAACTAATACTTAAGTAATACTAATTACTTAAATTAACTTTCGAAAGATTTCTAAAAAGATTTCAATCGGAAGGGTCTCCTAAATATTACTACTTAAGGCGGCTTTGAATCGTACATTTGTGATTCCCCGGCAGCGGCGCCAAAAAAACTTGTTGCACCTGCAACCGTCAGTTCAGCGTCGTTGTGATTTCTGATGGTAATGCGGGCGCAATAGGGGTTTTAAAATTTATATTTAGCTGGGCTTAAATTATACATACTACCTACTCTGGTTAGTAAGCGGTAAGTATGACCTAAGATCGTTCTATGAATCCAAACGTGTGGGCGATTAAAGCTGGTGCTTTCGGTAGGGAAATATTTAGGATGGAACAAAGTAGGTAGGTTTGGGGGTTTTAAACTAAAGACAAGTAATTAAAATGCAGGAAAGTAATTTGCAGGAATTTAAAGTGCAGGAAAACAGGTAAAGATAAATATGTGATTGCTGAGACTTCGATAATTAAGGTTTCGGGATGACAGATTAAACAGGAACCATGCTAAGTGTAATGATTTAAACTATCAGGTGTAAACTCTAGAACCCTACCAACTAAAATTCCCATTGGCATGTCACTAGAACTAGGTTATCGTAATTCTGATCGGAGCAATACGCAAACTTCCAATACTTATCTAGTTGAAAGATAAACAACCTATCTTGGCTTAACGCCGAGGTGCATGAATCAGTAGCGTATCGTCTCATAGGTCTGACATTTCTTAACCCCTAAAATAGTTTAGTATTTCATTAGCATGCAGATTAATAACTTTGTATGTTTTGACCGCTGATTGTGTAAGACTTAGTGTTTTAAGGATTCTAGGTCACTAGGATGTTATTCTTATTCCTAAGTCTGGTTTTTATGCATTAAGGCTTGGTTACTTCAACTTATGACTTGAGTTCTCCTTTTCAAACAGTTATACATCCCTGGATTATTCGTAGTTTATAAAAACGTGTTTCATATGCAGGCCATGCCTTTCAGTAATCAGACAGTGTACTTTACATGGTAATCAGACATGCGGTCAGGAGTAATTGACGGTGAATGTGACACTCTAAACTAACTAAAGATAAAGCGATACAGAAATGTAAATCTAATATGTACAACGAGTGGGTTCACTGTGTCTTACTTGTTGCATGTCATGGGAACCGATAACTACTTACCATAATTAAGGTTGATCAAGTCCTAATTACTAGGTTGCAGTCACGTGGATAACTAGAAAGGGTACTCCATAAATTAGACTCAAGTTCATAAAGTCTTAACGATACAAAGGTCCTTAATTCCTATTTTATCTGAACGCGTTTTCGAACATCATTTCATTGTGCATTGACTTTCGTAGGATATACCAGTTAGTTATGAAGTTGTATTATCATTTCGAAATTCCAACTGTTAAACCAGAGCTGATTCCAGAGATGTAACTACCTTCGGTCGTTTATCGACTTCCATACATTTGTACTCCGTGTAAAACGTTTCCAGTACTATATCAGATAAACTGTCGAATAGGGGCCGTTACATCACTTTTACAATTGTCGTACACTTAATTGTATAATGTCATCCTTACTTATAATTATCTACATCATCAACAATCACAATAATAACCTACTCGCAATTCATGGCAATAGACAAATCACATACAAGGCAATAATACATAATTAAAGTATGAAATAAAGCAAATATGATAAAGGTTTCGATATCACCCGAAAATAAATGCGTAGCAGCGTATTATTATGATTGACAACTCATTCAAACGTACAAAGGTGAATCTCCAAACTCCTAACGTTCGCTCTAACCTCTATATTAATCCGTAGATTAATTACAATAATCCTAGACTAAAATATAAGAGAATTTTAGAGTGAGAAAGTGGAAATGGAAGAGTGAGAGTATAAGTATGAGTGTGAATATGAGAGTGTGTTGAAATGAGAGCTAGGGGCTGCTATTTATAGGAGAGGCTTGGCTTAAGTTAGCATCCCAAAGCTCACAATTGCAAAAGGTGGAAAAGGTGGTGGCACCAGGTACGAAAAGGTGAAAAAGGTGGTGGCACCAGGTACGTAAAGGTGAAAAAGGTGGTGGCACCAGGTACGAAAAGGACAAAAAAGCGCAATCCGTGCGGGAGGGTGGCAGCCGGCGGCGGCCAGGTGGCAGCCGGTGGCTGGCCGGCAGCGGCTGGCAGCTACCTGCACCAGCCCGCTGCTTGTTGCTTCTTTTCTCGATTCGTGCGTGTTTTCGTCGTTATGCGTCCGTTTGCGTTGATTCTTTTTGCGTTGGATTCATAATTCAAAAACGAAGCTTTTGATGAAAAGAAATCCCAAAAATATATCTCCGAACTTTAGATGTGTCGTACAAATCATTTGGATCTTCCTGTGTACGTAGAATCTTCATTCTTCGTCCGTTTTAGTTAATTCTTCTTCTGTTGGATTCGTAATTTGAAAACGAACATTTTGGATGAGATAGATGTTGGTGATGGGCTCTTTTGTCTTGAATTCTCGTATTGATGTCTTGAATCTTCAAACGTGCGTGGAATCTTCGTTTTCTATTCGTTTTGCTTGATTTTCTTCGTGCAACCTTTATTTTACCATCTTGACATAATACTACTGATTTGTACTGAATTTGGGTTAAAGTGCCAAGAATTGTTCCAGAATGAGAGAGATATCGGTAGTAAAAACGTGACTTTTTACTCGATATCAGGAGGTGTTACATTTGTTTTCAAGGTACGATGACCATCCTCCCCCGAAACAATAGTAACAGACTCCAACTCTACCAACCTAGACTCAAGATCTGTCACCTGCAGCTTTAAATCAACAACCCGTGCCGTCTTGATCTCTAAATCTTTGATTTTCCCATCCTAAGCTGCAATAACCACAACTTGATCTTCAAATCGTTTAATCATCTGCTCCATCTGAGCAAGAAGCTTCTGAAGAGATGCAGGCTGTGGCTGTGTTGGTTGTTGTTGTGGAGGTTGCTGACCAGGTTCTTGTATCACAATCCCTGTTCTCTGGTGTCTTTTATGCGGCAGGTCAGCGTATGAAAGTGAAGAACCAGCTGGTCGCTTCCCAGTATTCTTAGGCACGTGAACCCTCCCCTCAGATTTCCTTCTCAGAATACGCTTAAAGCGTCTAGGATCAACCATCTGAATTGCATCCAAAGTATCTTGAGGATGCACATCACCCTCAGAATCGGGTGGTGTGGGTCCACCATCATCCTCATCTTCAGCCTCAACATTCTCAACATTTTCAATATCGTTCAGGTCTTGAGCAACTTCATTATCAACCAAATCATCTTCATTAACCGGAGGAATAACAACATCCTGAAACCCATCATTCGGCGGCACAACTTAGTTTTCATTGACTATGTGCCCGAAAAGGTCACGATCAGGTAACACCTCAACATCTTTCGCCGGTAATTTAAAATCATTGAATACTCTTAATAACATTGGCGTTTGATGTAACAACGATCGCTGATCAGGAGCGATACCTAAATCCATATCATTCAGAATGAGCTGCATAACACGCGGATATTGCAGCCATTTATCCTTTCCTGCCCGAATATTCTCAACCATATTTCCAAAGATATATCCACTAAAGTTGTATGGTTTGTTGTAAATCAAAGCCAACATCAGAGACAAAGTGGAATAGCTGGCAGCAACATAACCTCCCTTCCTCGGAGATAAACAAACGATGATGATATGACACAAGTACCTCCAAACCCTACAGAAATACCGTTTCCTAAAATCAGATATTTGATCCTCCGGATAGCCCATCCTCTGAAGACCCCCAACTATGAAAGTTGTTTCGAATTGGGTCGGCATATCGTGCGTATCATCGAACTGAAGAACGCGACGAATAGTATCCTGTGTAATCTCAACCTGACGACTGAACATGGTAGAAATAATACGGGGGACGTCATTGTCGGTTCGAATAAGAGCATGATCGTAGAATTCCTCGATCTGATTCATATACAAAGGTGCAGACGCTATAATTGCATGATAAATCCTTGAGCGTCTAAGAAAAATGATCAACGGAGAAATGGAATGGAGTTTTTGTGCGTATCCTCTAAGAAAGCCACAATGTTGTGTCTTATGTTGCTCCGTCGATAATAATTCTGAAGTTCTGCCATCTGTAAGCTAAATTCCATAAAAGAGAACAAGAAGCATCGTTACAGAATAAGCTCAAATATAACGACAAAGAAACATATCGGATAAATTCTGATTTTTGGCTTCACTTAGGAAGTGATGCATGTAACGGTAGCGACACTCAGGAAGTGTCGCATGGAACAATGTTATAAAATCAGAAATTACATGAAGCGTCACTTGAGGTAAGTGACGCTATGAAGGTGTCACTTGTATAAGTGATGCAGCCATAATATACGTCATTAGATACAACACTAAGAAAGTGTCGTTATAACAGTAAGTGTCACTTAAGGCGCCAGTTAACAAGTGACGATAAAACATTAGCGTCACTAATGAAGTCACTTAAGGGAAGTGACGCATGAAGGGAGTCACTTAAGGGAGTGACACATAGAAAGGCATCACTCAGAAGAGTGACGGTACAAGTGATGGAAAGCATATCAATTTACCAAATACCGTCACTTACTAGAAGTGACGCACTAAGTGATGCAAAGATGAAGATCTTGCAGTCACTCTTCACACCCAGAAATCATGATTAATAATATTTGGGATTTTTGAAGACCGAGATGACCAAAAGTTGCACATTGTCAAGGCGATCAAAACACACCAAGTATGAACATCAAACACAAACATATAAAGCCCCAATTCGCACGATTTCGATTAACCCCAAAACCCGTAACCCTAATTAAAGATTAAATCATGAATTGTTAAAGATAGAGGTTAAAAGTTATACCTAATGAAGCGTAAATGTGAGAGGAACAAGGATATAGCAACCGTTTGCAAAGAAAAAGCTCCAAAATCCACAAAAAATCGAGGACCTCGAACAGTCTAAGTGACGCAAGGACGGTCGCAAGTGATGCTATGTCAGTGGAAGTGACGGATATTGAATAGTGAAAGTGATAGATATGAGTGTCGTTTTGAAGGGTATTTATACCGAAAACCTAGTAAGCGTCACTCAACCCGACACTTGTAGCGTCACTGGTGGCGTCACTTATGAAGTGACGCATAAGGTCACTTAGAGAAAAATTTTGAGATTTTGTCGATCTTTTGCATTTTGATTTTGGTACTCAAATTTGAAAGTAAATGTAACTTGGTTATAATACAAAATAACACTAAAAAGTAGAATAAATTAACACACAATTAACGCAGAATTACACATACAAAACCAAGATTAACAAATTCTTTTTGGTGACGGAATTGTTTGAGTCTGGTTAGGGATCATATCGGAATGACATGCAACTATTAGGAACAGTAAGTGTTATTTCGATCATCAATATATTTGTCCACGTTAAATTTACATGGCATGCTAAAAACACCTTTTATAAAAATTATTTCAAAATGATTATCAGTATATTTGTCATTTTAAACATATTACACTCACATCTAGGAGCTAATTTATTATTATTCGTATGTATATTTCTCTATGGTCCCCACCATAGATATGCATCTTAACTTTGACATAGACCATACTTTCATTTATAGAAATAATATAAGAAAATCATTTTTAAGAATCATGTCAGCGTTGACAGGTCTGTACTTACGTACAATAGAGCGACCTAGCTTGATTCAGGTTTAAGCAAAACCAGACTTGGTCAAACCATTTTGGCGACCTCGTTCAGTATCTTAATTTTAAAGACTTTTCAAGTACATTGACTTTTGTTTGCTTAATGTTGAATATATATTAATAGAAACCAGGTCTATATTTATGTATAACAGAGGAAACTGTCAATATATACTCTCAAATGATATCAAATAAGCTTCATGCACGGAAATATATCTAGCATAAGTAAGATATTAAGACTTTTGTCATACATCTGACGGTGTTATACCACTTGAAATAAACATGTAGATATTAGGCTTCTTAAAAAGACTCAAAGATTTTTGTCTAACATGCCTACTAATACATCGTATGATGAAGATAATGTTCATAAAAACTGTTGTTAACATGACAGATAAACCTACTGACACATCCAAGATAAACCTTAAAATGTCATATTATGCATGTCACCCGATGTACTATCATATCCCAAGTTGTTTACAGACACAACTCAACATCTATTTTAAAAATGTAGCAATCGTGCATTTCTTTAATAGTAACAAGTATAAAGAGTGGCTGTTGCATAACTTTTTTTTTTCTTTTTTTAACTTAAAGCAATTAAAAACACAAACCACCAAGTTACATATTACTTATGAGTGGGATCTTTCATCCCGTTCATGGAGATCAACTCCTCAAATCGAGCCTTAGAAAATGCTTTTGTGAAATTATCCGCCTTTTGATTTGAGGTGTCGATGTGTACGATATCTATTAAACACTTCTCAAAGCAATCCCGTAAGCGAATTTCAATATGTTTTGTTTTGGAATGTTACACAGGATTGCGTGTGATTGAGATAGCGGCGGTGTTATCAATTTGTAAAGGAGTAAAAGTAAGTATAGACCCGTAATCCCTTAGTTGATGTTGAATCCATAAGACTTGAGAGCAGCAACTAGCAGCAGCAATGTATTCCGCCTCCGTCGTAGATGTAGATACGGTCATCTGCTTCTTACACTGCCATGAGACTAATCGGTTACCCAGAAATTGACATCCTCTTGTTGTTGATTTCTTATCGATATTACACCTGCCATAATCCGAATCAGAGTAAGCAATCAAGGCGAAGTTATCTTCATTAGAGTACCATAAACCAAGTGATGGTTTAAGCTTCAGATGACCAAAGATTCGTTTGACCGCCTTCTCATGAGAAACCTTGGGTTTTGCTTGAAACCGGGAACACAGTGACACAACGAACATAATGTCAGGTAGTGAAGCAGTAAGATACATGAGAGACCCAATCATTGACCGATAGTTACGAACATCAACATCATCATCTTCTTCAGCTGGACCAAGATGATTATCGATTTCAATAGAAGTTTGATGTGACACAAAAAGTCATGTTTTCAAAGCCAATATTCCACGCTTTTTGGGCACATCTTTAGTGAAAACATTCCAAAACAATCATTATTTAATAAAATTCACTAAAGTGCTCAAAATGTAGGCATTGCTACAAAAGTCACTAAAAACATCCGAATAACGAGCAAAGCAGAGCAAATAAGCAACAACCAATTCTCGCACCCTCATTTATCTTATGATAAACATATTCTAAAGTTATGCTATGCTGTAATAGGTAAAATCGAGACGGGAAAATCAAGAATCATGCAAATCGGATAAAGAACAGAGAAGAGACTACACTTTCAGAACGGTTTAAAGTCATTCCGGCAACGCCTGAGCTCAACTCATCCAAATTTGGTGAAATTGGTACCATTAGAAGCGTAATAGAATTACGAAGCCGCAGGCAAAAGAATCAGGTCAAATGGACGCATACCGAAGGAGATACAGACATTTTAAGCAACGAACGGAATCAGACGAAGACCGTATACGGACTTGGCAACTGTATACGGACCACCATAGACCGTATACGGCCCCATGAAGGCCATATAGGACCCCTCCTCCCCCCGTATTCGATTTGTTTGCTTGTACGTGCTGTTTCACAAGTTGTACGTATGATTTGGAGCTTTGCCTATAAATAGTGGAATTAGTGGGAAGACTAGGGGAGAATCCTTTCCTTTTCTTTCTTAATTATGTAATTTAATTAGTAGAAGCTAGTATTATAATGCTTGGATATTGTACGAAGAAATACAAGCTGTTATTCTGCTCACAATTCGTATCGGTATTATCTATTGTTAAACCCAGACAAATCTAATAAATAATTCAATAAGCTTTGAATTATTATTGAGAAGTTGCGGAATCACACTCAATAATATTAAGAAGATCGAAAATTATAACAATTTGTAATACACAATTAATATTAAAAGCGTCAATCTTATTAATGATATAAGACGAATACACTTATTGTATTAGGGTTACAAAAAACCTTGAAGCTGCGTAATTAATGTTAACCTAATATAGGTCTGAGGATCTCTATTTATAATGCATAGAGTCCTACACAATCTCTAGTTATTATGGTATTCGAATCTATCCCATAAATAACTCTAACAACCTTCAACCGACTTATAAGCTTACACCAACAGTGGCTATGATACATTATTACTAACAGTGGTTAACTTATACAAAAACCAAATACATATTTCCAACAGTGGCAGCCTTCAATACTAGCAGTGGCTAGTTCTTCAACTCTTCTAACAGTGGCTGTCAACAAAGCTAACAGTGGCTAGCATTTCTCTTCAACACTTAATCAAATCAACTCAAATCCCAACAATCTCCCCCTAAACTTAATCAATCCTACATTGTATTAAGTTTCTTCTTTCATCTTCACTCTTCTGTATGAGACTACTATATTTTCTTGCTTGATTGATCTCTCTTGTTGTATGGATTCATGACCCAGTATACAATATCTTTGCTTTTATTATTCTTCACAGCAACAAGCAATTTTCTTTCAATCAGTTGCTTCAAAAGTGCTATACTCAGAATGTATTCTCTTTCTTCCAACATATATACATATTTACCATTCTTTAGAGATATACAATGCACTCCAGCTCTAATAAAATGTCTCCAGTATGCAACCAACTCAACACATAAGAATATATCACCATACAACTCTGGTTCAAACATCATCTGCAATCATTCCCATATGTGCCTTTCAAGAGAAATTTTCATCTGCTTTACATCCTTCTCCAAACCAAGCTTGTACATGTCATATACATCAAACTTATGAACTCTTTTCAGTATATCCTGCATTGACTTGTGAAAGCTTACAGCTCCATTCTTTCTTTCAATCCTAATTTCATATGACTCTGTATTGGATCCTAAAAGAATTCCTTCCCACTTTATAATTTCAGAAAAATCTTCATCAACTCTATGTATATTCTCAGATCTATCAACCTTTTCCACCAACATTTTCTCTATAACCTCTTCTTCTCTATCCAGATCACCTATTTGATCATCCAACTCCTGAAACTTAGCAAATGATCTTTTAATTCCTTCAACCTTCAATCTCATCTCCTTTTCTTTCTCCAACTCCTCATCAATTTGATCATATCTTTCTTGCAACCTTCTCTGAAACTCTGCATCTTCTTTCCTTTTCTTTTCCAATCTCTTTCTTGCTTCAGGATTCACAAATGGATCATTGTTGTATATCTCTTGCAATCTTTCCAATGACATTCTTCTCAATTTCAATGTAGGAATCCTACCTCCTCTAAGTTTACAAACCAGATCATTTTTCAATTCAGTTTTGGTTGGTTTCTTTGCTCTCCTCATAGCAGCTTCTCTATCATGTTTTTCTTTCTTTTCCTTTTCAATTTTCTTCTCTAAAGCCACCTGCAGAGGATTACCCTTTTCTTTTCTTCATAAGCTTGATACACAGTATCATCATTCAACCCCTTTGCTTTCATTTTAGCATACACTCTGCTAGCTTCTTTGGTCATCTTCACAATCTGACCATTTTCAAGCATAACATCTACTTCATCAACTTCAGATGTAGGAGTTTGAATGGACCTTTGAGTAGACACTGACCTCTGTACCTCAGGTACTTTCTTTTCTGTTCTTACTCTCTCCTGCTCATCCAATTCTACTTGCAACCTTAATGCATATTCATGATCATTCTCAATGCTCCTTTGTACCAGTTTGACCTTTGATTTTGGCTTTTCTACCAATTTACCCTTTCCTTTGTCTTTTGGATCAATTTTGGAAGCTTAGACTCAGGTTTATTCAATCTAGTTGATTCTCTGATGACAAAAGGTACTTCTGGTGTTCTAGCAGTGGTTGATGGGTTTGTAGTAGTTGTTATAGCAGTGGGTTGTTGAGTTGTGGTAGCAGTGGGTTGTGGAATTGTAGTAACAGTGGTTGGTTCTGTATGAACAGAGGTAGTGTTAGCAGTGGTAGCCACCTTAACAATGGGACTACTTGACTTGGCTTTTCTGATCTTTTCCATCTTTTTAGCTTTGATACTAAACAATGGTACTGATTTCTTCCTACCATATGTAAGTTTAAGATCTGATCTTGGCTTTGACTCCCCCTCTGCCTCTGCATCATCACCATCACCTTTCATCTTTTCAGTTTCTATACTTACCAAATCATCAACTGGTTGTACCACTTCTTCACCATCTTCTATATTAATAATCACTTATGTTTCACCATCAATCCTCTCCACAGTCTTTTGCATAACACTTTCAACAATCTCAGTCTGCATATCATCTTCCAATACTTCAGTGTTAGCATTAGACATAGCATCTGTTTCACCCATAACCTCATCTTCATTATCATACATAAAAACATTATCATAGAACTCCTCCTCTGCATTATTCTCCCCCTTGTTGGAAGTGTTTTTCACCAATAAAGCTTCTAACACCCCAAGCCGTTCTTTTAATTCATCAATTGCTTTCTCCTGCTCAAAAATCTTAGCAGCCTGCTCTGCAATTTTATCATCTTGAGCTTTATTCACTCTTTTCTCCTTCACCAACTTCTCCCAAAGTAAATCCACTGCCTCTGTCAATTGTACATTCGTCAATTCAATGTGAGGTCTAGTCTAATCATCATTAGAGTGTGACCTCCTAGATGAATCATTGACAAAAGTATCATCTGTCTCATGCCTAGCATGATCAACATAAGTCCCTTGATTCTTGGTACTGGGACCTTCACCTGCTTCATTACCCGTAGGTTCATCATTAGAAGTTGCCTCTGATTGGGTCTTATTGATGTTACCACTGCCCTCCTCTGTCAGTGGACTAGTAGGAGTAGTGGCAGCCCTTCCAGAATGACCACCCATCTCCTGTGGGGTCACTTGCTGTGGTGAAATTGATGGCTAAGACAAGTGAGCATCAGGAACCTCACTTGCCTGTTTTCTTTTCTTTTTCTTGGGTTGTAAGTGGGTAGGTTGTTTGTTCCCTTGTTTTCTTTTGGTACCCCCAATTGGTGTGTGTTCAGACTCAGTTGGTACTACTGGCCTGTCACCAATTGGTTCAGATGTAGTTGGTGGTACGACATCTGTGGTGGAAGGAGCAGGAAGCATTGTAGAAAACAATGCTGTTTCCTTCCCAGAAAACTTCTTATTGGTATTCTTACTCATCTCTGTAAATGTTCTAGCAGAAAGAGTACTAACACTAATAATAAGTTCTTGTGCAACTAAACCAGTTATTTGTTTGTTTAAAACAAGTTGCACAAATCTAGGATACATAATAAACATATCCTTTTTCCCTTTTGTGATATTTCTTATCATGCCTTCAAGTATGAATTTTGAAAAATTAAATTTTTGACCCCTAGCCAAACACACAAGTGCATAGGCGATTTGAGTGCCAAATTCGTTGAAAGCAGTTCTTTTAGATGACAAGCAGTGGAGAATTGTATGTATTAAAAATTTCCATTGAGGACTAAAGAGTGATTTAGAAAAGGTAAAACGTATATAATCACCCTCATACCCCATTAATCTAAGAATAGCATACAAATCTCTGTCATCAATAGAGGATATACCTGCAACATCATCAAGAAGAAGTACTTCTCGAAGAGAATCCTATGATATCACCACCTTGGTTCCGTGAATCATGGAAACCACTTGATTGTTGCTCTCAATCACTTCTAATCTGGCATTCTTCTAGAATTCGGTCAAATGACCCCTTGAAACCCTTGGAGATACGGTAAGCGCATGAAATATATAACTCGAACGAAGAAAATCCACAATTTGTGTGAAATTTTGCGCCGATGAGGGTTTCATCAGAAAAGCGATCATATTGTGTTCTTCATAAACACTTAATGCAAGATCGGTTGAAGAAGAAGCCATAACTGTCAAATTGATTGTAGTAGAAGTGACGGTTTGATTTGGAGTTTAATCGCAGTGGTTATTTGGGAATAGAAGAAAGCGTAATGAAAAAATGAAGTGTTGAACGTTTATATACTGTTAGTTATAAGAACAGAGTCAAGCCCTAGAAAAATAACTAGCAGTGGCATTGCCCAACATAACTAACAGTAGAAAGGTATGGTAAAATACCTTGACAGTGGTAAACGTTCAATTTTTTCAAACACTCAAAGAAAGTACTTAGAAAGCTAACAGCAGCTAGTAGCACTAGCAGTGGCAACCGACCAAGGTAACCAAAACTTAGTACTAGCAGTGCCACGTACTTAGCTTTATAAGTAAACACAAATTATTTTTATTTTTTATTTTTTTTAATATCAAATAAAACAAATAAAATAAAATATGTTAGTTCCATCAGTGGCAATATCTTCTGACAGTAGCTAGGAACCTGCACAGTGGTTAGTTAGAAAACAAAGACAGTGGCAGTAATGTACACAAGTTTATAAGCAGTGGCAGCTTTATAAGAAGCAGTGGCTAGAATGTTTTAACAGTGGTACCAACTGAAAGCAACTGAAGGCTAGCAGTGGTAAGCACTTAGAACATAAAGCACTGTTCTTTATAAATTACCACTGTTAGTATCTATTCTAATACCAAACATAGTTTAAGTTAGATTGATCATTCCAATACCGGTGACCAAAAATGTAAACCTTCCCACATCAAAAGCCTTTGTGAAAAGATCTGCATATTGATTATCAGTATGAATTTTAAAGATTTGGATCAATCTCTTTTCATTGCAATCTCTTATGAAATGATATCGAATTTCAATATGTTTGGTCTTAGAATGCTTAACAGGATTGTTAATGATACTAATTGCAGAGTTATTATCAATATAAATAGGAGTATTTAGAAAAGTCAGACCATAATCCAGCATTTGATTCTGAATCCAAAGTACTTGTGCACAACAGCTTGATCCAGCAACATACTCTGCTTCGGCTGTTGAAGTGGATACAGTGGTCTGCTTCTTGCATTGCCATGACACCAATCTTTCTCCTAGAAATTGACAACCCCCTGATGTAGACTTCCTGTCCAGATTCTCACCACCATAATCACTATCTATGAACGCCATGAGCTCAAAGGAAGACTCTTGGGATACCAAAGGCTCAATTGTGGTTGACCCTTTAAATATCTAAAGATCCTTTTTACTGCATACAGATGTGATTGCTTGGGATTGGCTTGATATCTAGCACACACACACACACAGCAAACATAATGTTTGGTCTAGATGAGGTGAGATACATGAGGGAGCCAATCATAGATCTGTAGAGATGCACATCTACATCCTCCCCCTCAAGATCTGCATGTAATGCCTTGTGTGTCTCCATTGGTGTGCTAGCTATTTTAGCATCTTTGTAGCCAAACCTCTCTAAGATATCGTTGACATACTTGCCTTGATTGATGAAGATACCATCTGACTTCTGCTTAACTTGCAGTCCCAAAAAGAAAATAAGTTCACCCATAGAACTCATCTTGAACCTCTGATGCATCAACTTTTCAAACTCCTTACATAATGCATCATTAGTAGACCCAAAGATAATATCATCAACGTACACTTGTACCAGTAAGATGTCCTTGTGAACTCTTTTGGTAAATAGTGTTTTCTCAATGGTACCTCGTTTAAATCCATTTTCCATTAGATAGTCAGATAAGGTTCCATACCAACATCTTGGAGCTTGATGTAATCCATAAAGTGCTTTTTGCAATTTGCATACTCTATCTGGATACATGGGATCTTCAAACCCTTGTGGTTGGCAAACATACACTTCTTCTTCAATAGGACCATAAAGAAAAGCACTCTTTACATCCATCTGATACACCTTGAAACCTTGATATGAAACATATGCCAAGAATAACCAGATTGCTTCTATTCTTGCAACGGGAGCAAAAACATCATCATAATCAATACCTTCTTCATGTGTATACCCCTGTGCCACCAACCTTGCCTTGTTCTTAATCACAATACCCCTTTCATCCTTCTTATTCTTGAAGATCCACTTTGTGCCAATAGCTCTTTTTCCCTTTGGTAAATCAACTAAAATCCAACCTTGCCTTGTTCTTAATCACAATACCCCTTTCATCCTGAATTGTGGCAATTCCTCCTGCATTGCTTCAATCCAACTGGGATCTTTAAGAGCTTCCACTGCCTTCTTTGGATCAGTTTGAGATCAGAAACATACATATAAAGAGGTATGGAGTTCTTCTTTATTGACCTTGGTTTGCTGTCTAGTTTGCACAGTAGAACCAACATCACCAATTACTTGTTCAAGTGGGTGATCTCTATGAACAGTGTATTTGGATGTAGGTGTTTCATGTATCTCAGTTTCCAAATTGGTATAGTTACCATCTTGTCCAGACCTTTCACTTGATGCCTCTTTTGAAATCCTTTTTGACAAAGGAGTAGAACTCATATAATTCAGATAATCTATCTTCTCCTTCTCCTTATCAAGTTGCTGTGGTGGTGTTTGCTCAATAATCTCATTTGCCAGAATACTTGACACATCTTTTGTAATGGAATCAACAACTTGTCTAGTATTCTCAATAAAACCTTCCACATTCTTTGAAAGTTGTTGTGCTGGCTCGTCTCACTTTCTTCTTCACTGTCTTCCATGCTTTGTCTATCAGATTCAACAAGCTTAATGAATGGTTCATCTGATTCTTCTGAATCTAATCTCTGTGTTGACTTTGACTAATCAGTTTCAAACACTTCTGGGGGATCAGGAGACCATATTGGAAATAAAATGTATTCCAATGAATCTTTCTTCTTTCCAGATGACATTCCTGATTCAGATGTACCACTTCCATCACTTGTTCCTGCATTTGTACCTGCACTTGTACCTGCACTTGTACATGCACTAGAGTCTACAGTTGTATATCTAAAAGCATAATTAAGTGCGTCAATATCAAGCAAAGACTTTGGACCTTTTCCATCTGGATTAGTGATATTTTCATTAAAAGTGATGTTCATTGATTCTTCTATCACCCTGGTCCTTTGATTGAATACCCTATAAGCCTTACTTTGAATGGAGTAACCAACAAAGATACCCTCATCTACCTTGCTTTCAAACTTTCTTAAGTGATCTTTGGTATTTAAAATGGTACAAGGACATCCAAAGGATTTTAAGAAACTAACTAATGGTTTGTTCTTAAACAACAGTTCATATGGTGTTTTGTTATGAGGCTTAATAACTAGTACCCTATTCTGAACATAGCAAGCTGTGCTAACTGCCTCTGCCCAGAAGGACATAGGCAATTTTGCATCAGATAACATAGTTCTAGCAGCCTCAATTAGTGTCATATTCCTTCTTTCTGCTACTCCATTTTGTTGAGGAGTTCTAGGTGCACTAAACTCTCTCTTAATACCTTTAACTTCACAAAATTTATCCATCTCATGATTTTTAAACTCTGTTCCATTATCACTCCTGATGACTTTAACCTTTTTATCCAATTGATTTTCCATCTTAGTTATAAATGATCTAAGTATTTCACCTGTCTCATCTTTTGTTCTAAGAAAGAAAACCCATGTAAATCTAGTGTAATCATCAATAATGACAAGGCAGTAAGACCTTTTCCCCATACTACTTATATTGGTTGGTCCAAATAAGTCCATATGCAATAAGTGTAAGGGTGTGCAGTTGGTATTCACAGTTTTGGACTTAAAAGAAGTTTT
The DNA here is from genome assembly GCA_963422505.1 of Pseudognaphalium luteoalbum. NCBI lineage: Eukaryota > Viridiplantae > Streptophyta > Magnoliopsida > Asterales > Asteraceae > Pseudognaphalium > Pseudognaphalium luteoalbum. The sequence continues at coordinate 71,832,407 of OY730192.1, forward strand.
GTGTTGCTTTCCCTTTAGGCAAGAAACACAATGATCATCACATGAATATACCTTTTCAGGCAAACCTCTAACAAGCTTGTTTTTGACAAGTTTATTAATGGTTTTATAATTCATGTGACACATCCTTCTATGCCACAATTCAGATTCATTCAGACTTGCTTTTGAAATAAGACAGTTTAAATCAGGTTGAGGTGACATGTTTGCTAAGTCACACTTATATACATTATCTTGCCTTGGAATTCTCATTAAAATCATGTTTTCTGGTATCTTAAATTCCTTGGACAAGATAAGACATTCAGTGTCAGTAAAATAGACTGGATTCTTTTTATCTGTGATTTGACTCACACTTAGCAAATTGTACCTCAACTGTTCCACAAAATACACATCATGAAAACTTATCTTATCGCTTTGCACTGTTCCTTTTCCTGTAATCTTCCCACCTTTGGGATTACTTCCAAATGCTACATATCCTCCATCAAATGATTTGAAGTCCTGTAGCTTTCCTTTGTCTCCAGTCATGTGCCTTGAGCAGCCACTATCAACATGCCACAAGCTCTTTCGCTTGCCCTTCACAAACATCAAAAAGAGAATTAGTTTCTCTTGGGAACCCAAACCAATTTGGTCTTGGGATTCCCATGTGCATCATTAAAATCAACTCTCTGGAAGACAACTGATTTTGATGCACTGTTAGATTTGGAAACTTTGGATGTAACCGTGTTCTTTGGTTTCCAAATCCAACTAATTTTAGACTTAACAGTGGGAGTTGGCCTAACAGTGGTAACCCTTAGGTGTGTGTTAATTATTCTAGCAGTGGTAGCCATACTTGGTGTAAACATTCTTTTGGAGTTTTTAACACTAGAAGTGGCTGCATGCTTAACAGTGGTAACACTTCCCACTGTATTAGTCTTTTTACCTCTGTTGGCTTTGTTTGGTGGTGTCACTGCAGCATTAGTAGCAGTGGCTGCAGTTGTACCACTGTTAGCCGTATTCTTTATCCTCTTGACAGTGGCAACATGATTAACTTTTGATTTAAAATTTTGTTTATTAATCATGTTTGCTGCTGTCCATAATGGTTTCACATCCCTGGTGAAATTCTTAGGATTGTGATAATAATCATGTTGAAGATGATTGGGTTTTCCACAGATATAACAAGATTTTTCTTTTACCAATTGAAAATTCTGCCCCAATCTTTGTGAAACCATTTGGTTCCAATTTCTTTGATTGCCTCTTGGTGCAGTTTTATTAAAAATTTTTGGTGAAGAAATTCTTGTTTTACAATCACAGTTAATACAATTATCATTCAAATTTTTCACAAATTTTGACTCCTGCTTAACTGTTTTACTAACAAATCCTAGACCCTTTCTAGACTTATTAGTATTGATCACTTGTTCTATCTGTTGTTTGGCCCTTTCCTGAAACATCCTTTTACCCTCTTCTAGTTTATCAACATTTAGTTCAGAAACTAGACCAGTAACCTTTTCGCTACCTTCACATGATGAATTAGATGATTCAAAACTTTCAGATGTACTATCACTCTGATCATCTTCCTCACACCACTCTCTTATTTCAACTTTATCAAACTCTTTATTACACTCCAAGCTTTCAATTGGATCAACCTTTTTAACATCATCTACCATTCCTTCTTTTAACTTATTTAAATCTAAATTAATTTTAGAAGGAAAGTAGTTGTTGTTATAAGGTAGAGGAACATTATTATATCCCAATCCAGTCTTAAGCTTATCATGTATTTGAGAGTTGATACACTTTTGTACATTTTGTGAGGCATATTGTAGGTTTTCTACTGATAACTTAATACTATCTCTCTCACATGAGACCTCAGATAGTTTCTTAGTTAACAATTTTACCTTTTCATTCAACACACCTTTTTCCCATTTAGCATAATCAATGTCATATTTAAACTGAGTTGCATTAATCTCATGTGCTTTGATTTGCTTTTCAAGATTTTCAATAGCTGCAGTGGTGTGTTTATTTTTTATTTCCCATTGTCTTAATTCATCATACACTTTCATATTATGGTCCCTATAATGTTTAACAGTTTGTTTACATACAACAGAACATAATTTAATTTGTACCTCATAAGGAATTTCTGACTTCTTGTCAGACTCAGCAATGGCCATGAAGCACTGATTCTTTACTTATGCTCTTCTTGATCACTCCAGTCCCATCCACATCCATCCATAGAAACAAAAGCATTTGATGAAGCACTCTGGATTGGTACATTCTTTGTTTGAACCTCATTGCTTCCAGTTCTTTGTCCATTACCACTACTATTCTGTTCATTCTTTAGACTTCTGCATTCCCTTGCAAAGTGTCCCATCTTATGACAGTTGAAGCATTCAATCTTACTCTTATCAAAACAACTAGCATCATTCCTTTTATATGCAAAGTTGTTCCTCCCAGTTCTCTGCATAAATCGTTTTGCCCTCTGAGTGATTAAAGAAATTTGCAATTTAATATCCATCTCTTCTAGATCATCTCCATCAAATTGTTCTAAGTCTTCGTTAGTAAGTGAAGAGTTCACGTTACTAGCAAAGAAAGATTCCAATATCTGATCATTCGAGCAGTTTGATGATGATCCATATCCTCCTGAAACATAAGTAGAGCCTTTGTGACTTGGCTCTGCTTTAGTTCCAACCATAGACATAAAAGTAGCATTGTTGTTGTTGTTTCCAGAACCCTGCTTCTTGCTTTCCACTTCAGTTTCAAAGTTCCTAAGATCATTATAGATATCTTCAAGCTCTTTTGACTCCAAATCTGCACTTTGTCTCAACCCAACTGTGTAGATTGTCCATTCCTCACCCAATGACCTCAAAAACTTTCTGTTTAAATCATCCTTATCAATTTTCACTTGATGATTCTCCAGATCTCCTACTAACTTTGAAAACCTGTCAAAGGTTTGAGTCAAAGTTTCTGATTTTGCAGAGTTAAAGTTCTCATATTGCTGTTTTAAAAGAGATCTTTTATTCTTTTTGGTACTGTCATTACCACCAAATCTCTTTTCAATAGTTTCCATAAGAACTTTAGCATCCTCACATGCTTCAAACCTTCTCTGGTATTCATTAGGAATAGATAATAACAGAGTACTTAATGCTTTATACTCTATTGATCTAACTTTTCTTTCTGCTTCCGAAGTTGGTGGTAGTCTTGCTTGTGCAACACCATCACTATCAAGTGTTACTGGAGGACCATTAACAACAACTTCCCATATCTGATAATCTGTGAGAAGCATGTATTGTCTGATCCTGTTCTTCCATAGATCAAACTCGTCAGGCCTAAGCATGGGAATCTTAGTAACCTGGATTCCTTCATTACCTTCTGCTGCCATTGATTCAATAAGTAGATCTTAAATTTTTTGAAAAACAATCAAACAGTAATCCTAGATCTTCCTGTATTCAAAGCTTAACTAATGCTCTGATACCAATTGTTAAACCCAGACAAATCTAATAAATAATTCAATAAGCTTTGAATTATTATTGAGAAGTTGCAGAATCACACTCAATAATATTAAGAAGATCGAAAATTATAATAATTTGTAATACACAATTAATATCAAAAGCTTCAATCTTATTAATGATATAAGACGAATACACTTATTGTATTAGGGTTACAGAAAACCTTGAAGCTGCATAATTAATGTTAACCTAATCTAGGTCTGAGGATCTCTATTTATAATGCATAGAGTCCTACACAATCTCTAGTTATTATGATATTCGAATCTATCCCATAAATAACTCTAACAACCTTCAACCGACTTATAAGCTTACACCAACAGTGACTATGATACATTATTACTAACAGTGGTTAACTTATACAAAAACCAAATACATATTTCCAACAGTGGCAGCCTTCAATACTAGCAGTGGCTAGTTCTTTAACTCTTCTAACAGTGGCTGTCAACAAAGCTAATAGTGGCTAGCATTTCTCTTCAACACTTAATCAAATCAACTCAAATCCCAACATCTATCCTTTCTAGTGTTAATTTGTCATAACGTTCTTGTTTGATGTTTGTGATTTGTTAATGTTAGAAATGTTTATTGCTATGCTTTGTGAGTAGTTGCTTGTATGTTTTCCATGATTTAGATAGTTATTAATGATGTTTGGGAGTTGTTATACTATGTTATCTGTCTAAACTTATCCTGAATATAGATCTAGTTTCTCGTCACCCTTTCCAGACTTTCACGTGACTATTGCCTTAGTTTTAGGACTTTGCAAACCCTAGCTACGTAACAATAGTTATCTCCAGTTACAGTATGAAGCTATGAACTTTCCGTAAAATGGCACAGTTCTTCGTATAGCGTTGGAAACACCACTGGTGGAGTACAAATACGTGGAAGTTAAGGAAATGCCGTAGGACTGTTTCATCGTGGATTACCTAGAAGTGATCCTTCTAGAACTCGGGTCTAGGAATCAAAGCTGTGGAAATGCTCGCTGCCCTGTACACCGTTAGTACACCAAGGTTTAAATACAGCTGTGGAAATGCCCAACGCACTGTACACCGTGAGTATACCTTGAGTCAGGAACACTGTGGAAATGCCTAATTGCCCTGTACACCGTGATTATTCCTAGGGATGAACGCCTGAATGTAAAGGAGGGTCTATGTTTATGATGGTAGATTATATGCTTGAATTAGATAAATACAGAGTTCTGCCAAGAGAGCTTAATGCTCCATAAACATTGCTTAACTCTACAATACCGATAGTTTAGAATAACAACAGTTAACAACCAGTACACATTTAGACAATAACAAATAGGCTTAGGGGTTAAGAAAGGTCTGTAAATACAATTGCGGTTTGTTGCCTTATGCCTGCACCCTAGATACTTTAAGGGTTACTTGGTCTTATTCAAGACAAGTTCAGGGGGGTTTGAAAATAGTCTGATCTGATCAGGGTTCATGATAGCCTAGGTACTCAGTGACATACGTATTTAGATCCGGAAGTAAATAAGTAGGGTCCTAGTGTTTACAACTAAGTTTATCTGTCTATTAGCTAAATGTGTCCCCAATAAACATCATCCCAACTATACTCTATCTTAAATCATGGTGAACCACGTGTTTGTTATATTTAAGTGTTACATGTATGCTAGCTTCCCTTTACTTTTATGTTTTATTAGCTTTAGTAGTTTAAATAAATAGAAACCCAAAATCAATCACCTATCCAATTATCCAAAACCCTAGCTTGATTACTAAGTTATCCGTACTAGCTCCGTTTCAATTCTGCCGTCGTGAGGAACGACCCTGGATCATCCTTACCACGTGCTCGAATTAGGTATTCGTACCTAATAACTGTAGGTTGTACAGAGGATTAGGCTCCCCCGAAAAAATATAAATTTAAAAATATCCACTAACGGTGTGCCTAGTGGAAAGGTCTGCAATGACGGGAAGTGATTCCTGATCCGACCATTGGATGCGCGTCAAGTTTTTGGCGCCGCTGCCGGGGACAGTTGTACGATTCAGAGCCTGTTTAGATAAATTAGTTTTTAAGTGATCCTTTTACTTTCTGCCCGTAGATTAGCATAGTTAGATTATATTAGCTTAGCTTAGCTTAGCTTAGTTTAGATTAAAAACCCTTCTCACCTCAAATATAATTCTTAAAACCTTCTTCAAATGTCGTCTTTACTGAATACTTGGGTAGAAACAATAAAAGATCAATTGCAAAGTCTTGCTCAAATATTTCAAATTGGATGTAGGATATGCGGTGTTCCCCACTTTGACGGAGAATGTGAGGGACATAGGATGTTAGGCAAAGGACACTTAGATTCTCAATCAAACCCCTATAGCCCCACTCAACATCAATTCCAATCTTTATCTTTCAAAGTCAACCCATACTCCACATCTAATATACTCAACACATACTTAAACTCAACTCTAAGAAGTGATCAAATTGAACCCGTTATCCAAGTAGTCGATGAAAATGTTGTTGTAAGATTGGAGACGTCAACGGATACTGTCCCACCTCCATGCCCAATGAACAACATTATCATCGACCAAAAGACAATAAGAAGTAAGGTGGGTTTTGTGTCAGGGTTGCCCTACAAACCATCTCTCCACCACATAATGACATATACGTCATGGATTGATATGGACACCTTTGACCAACCCATTCTATCAACCCGAACCCATGAGGTATTAGAACTTGAGAGATTTGTAATACCTCCGGTAGAACAATCCCCTTACTTTGAACCATCTCCTCATATTGGACATCCCGTGGCCTTAACTTTCCTTAAATTGTTAGGTATGTACCAATATTACCACTTGTGTCTACTGATGGATGCAAGGAAGCCGCTAGGATTGCCTGATAAATAGTGTTGGAGTCAAGCTAGAGACTCGAACAAAAACAAGCGCTTCTCGGGAGGCAACCTGTGTCTAATGTAGTTTTAGTAGTAGTTAATTAAGGATGAGTAGTAAGCTAACCCAAATAAGTAGAGAATGATCCCTAAAATGAATGTTCCAAGTCATCTTTATTTTATGAACAAACAAGATGGTTTGCGAAATTACTGTCGAATCTTAAAACTTCTTACTCCCACTTGTTTGAACTTTATTGCAACATCTATTTTTCACCATTATCTAAAGTACTTAATATCCCTTTGCTCACAAACATGGAAACCTAGTAGAGATTAGGAGCGTTAGTCATCTTACACAACCACTGACATGTTTTGAGCATTTGAGGTACTTACATATATTTATGTGAACATATATGAGATACTAATGCTTAACTTGATAACATGATTTGTATGTCAATGTGTGTATTATGCTCAAACTCGTTTAATAATGTGTGTTTTGGATATCTCTATACTTGGCTACTGATTCAACTGATAATACTAGTATTTCCATATCTGCTGTTTGTGCTGCGGTGAAATTATAGGCAACTAACACTTTCAGTGTGAGATTAGACTCTAAGTCATACACTGGTTTATTTCATCTTCAAAGCATTCACTTTGAAAGGTCATTCGCAAACCAGTGAATCTATGATTTGGAGAATAATCACTTGTTTGTTAGATCACGTTTATTTGTTCTACTTGTTCAAATGTCTAACAAATAGGGATTGCCGCTTAAGGGTAAAGAATCATTGAGAATAATGGAAAGCCAACAAGGGGATCTTGTAATTCAGTAAATTTAGAAATATTTGGAGCATTGCTTTGAAGGGAGAAGAAAAGGCTCTTTCAGACATGACAGTGATTTCTAGTTGTCTATGACTCTACTTGTGTCCGAAAGATGACATCACTTCACATTATTTTCTATAATATATCCTTTTGGAAGTCAAGCTCTCGACTATAAAAGCAGCGCTTCTCGGGAGGTAACCCGTGGAATAAGACGTGTAAAGAGAAAGTGTCAATAAGTGAAGAAAATATCTGACTATCCTTCACACTTAAACGTACCCAAAATTGTTTTATAAAACTTCTCTGGAATTACAACTCAATTGTAAATAAATCACTGGTCTCAGAAAACAGGAAATCAATTTAAAAAATTAATAATTCAAGTGTTTCGAGCATTTGAGGTACTTGCATACTACCTTTATGCACTATGCTCAAACTCGTTTAAAAACACGTGTTTTATAAAACTGATTTGTCATAGAAAACATCTTTTCAAATTCTGAGACAATTATTTCACTTTTCATTTGCAAAAATACCGAGTTTGTAAAAATGGTACGACCAATGTGTTCACACTTACGAGATTAATTCACAAGAGGATGATGGATGAATGAAACCAATAGCAAGATGCTTGAAGCCAAGCCGATCTTCATGGATGCAGAAAAGGATCTTGGCAACATCTCTTTTCAGAAATTTTATACTTTCAGCTTCAATGCAGCTCGCTATCTGGGGAGTGTCTTAACCCTTCATCCACTTTTGTTTATGATTTTGTATATTATTTGTTTTGTTAGTTTGTTAAAGTAGTCTATACTCTATCCTAAGTTTATCACTAAGTGTGGGATTCCAGCCCAAAATAAACACTTGAGAAACATTTTCTTACATGTTCAAACTCTAAGTGTGGGATTTTACTTTCAGTTAATCTCAACTCAAGAGAACATTAGGGACAATGTTCCTCTAAGTGTGGGATAGCAGGTATAGAATACCTTGGTTAGTTTTTATGATTTTTAATGTCCGAAATAGCAAACTCCGAAAATGTTGCTCAAATTTTTCAAAAATTTTCAAGAAAATTAAAAAGTATGAGCTAAATCACTTGATTAACTCTACTAATTTTTGAGCCATAATATCTTTTAAGAGGAACTGTTTTCAAAATATGAGTAAGATATTTCGGAATCTAGGGAAAATAAGGTAGAAATTTCTTAAGCAAGAAATGATAATCTAAAAGGAAGCATGACGAAGCACATACAACCCTATTTTGCAGTGAGGTATCTTGAGCCTATTAGCATTCATCTTTAATGCTTCACTATTCATTTCTTGTGTGTGCCGATGCATGTATCTCTGAATTAGAACTTGCTCTTGACATACGTTTCAAGACCACATTGCTGTGTACCGTACGCGGTATAGGTGCAATTAGATGACCTTGACATTCCCTAGGATTTAACCCCTTTTTACATATCTCATTAAGCCCCAAACCCTTCTGATACTCATTTTTAGTATCGATGATCCGCCTAGTAAACTCTGTTGAGCCTAAACCTTTCGTTTCATAAAACCCTCATAAAACCCTACTTCCCAAAATATCCCCAAACTTATCTTAGAATTTCGGAGGTTATGAAGAACATCTTTTAGAATATTCGCTTCACTTATCCTACCCTTTCGTGTTCTCCAAAAAAATTGAAGAATCCCTGGTGCGTAAAATTGGCATCGCAAAAAGACTCGAAATGTTCAAGATAAAGGATTTTCTGAAAGAATCAAGAAAATTATCCTTGGAAATTCTCTGGTAAAGAAGTTCTAATGAATAAAAGAAAAAAAATAGAAAAGTATAAAAACAGAAGAAGAAAATAAAAAGAAGAAATGAAAAGAAAGAAATAGTTCCGCAAGAATAAAGCTTGAAGTCCTTTGAAGTATCATCCTCCAAGAAGATTCTAATGGAAGACGAATAACTAACTCCTTTTCCGTTCTAGAATAAGTTGTTCGTAATCTCAGTTGTTTTAAGATAAGCAACCCTAATAACCCAAATACACCACTATCCATACCCTTTACCAAACACTACAACCCTCATGAATGTCTTGGGATAATTATCACCGTCCTCACCTAAGTGGTGGAGATCCGATTCTCGACCAAGCCTATGATGATGAGTGTTGCATGACTGGTTATTTGAGCGATTTCAATTGTTCTAGATTAATAGGAAACCCGATACACTTTGAGTGAATTGAGTGACCACCTTTTGTGAGATCGCCTAGTCATGTGTACTCCAAGATCATGAGATTTGGATGTATGCCTAAGAGAATCTTTTCTTATTTAAGGAAGGATCACCTTATCTTTCCTTATATTCTTGAAACTATCTTATTTGCATCTGGCAGTGGTAACTCTTAAAAATGTTGAAGCTCATTCTAAAAATGTTTTCAAAAAAAAAAAAACGGACTGTTGCTTGAAGACAAGCAACGTCTAAGTGTGGGATAACTTGATGTGACGCAAAAAGTCATGTTTTCAAGGCCAATATTCCACGCTTTTTGGGCAAATCTTTAGTGAAAACATTTCAAAACAATCATTATTTACTAAAATTCACTAAAGTGCTCAAAATGTAGGCGTTGCTAAAAACATCCGAATAACGAGCAAAACATAGCAAATAAGCAACAACCAATTCTCGCACCCTCATTTATCTTATGATAAACATACTCTAAACTTATGGTATGTTGTAATAGGTAAAATCGAGACGGGAAAATCAAGATTCATGCAAATCGGATAAAGAACGGAGAAGACACTACACTTTCAGAATGGTTTAAAGTCATTCCAGCAACGCCTGAGCTCAACTCATCCAAATTTGGTGAAATTGGTACCATTATAAGCGTAACAGAATTACGAAGCCACAGGCGAAAGAATCAGGTCAAACGGACGCATAACGAAGGAGATACGGACGTTTTAAGCAACGAACGGAATCAGTTGAAGACCGTATACGGACTTGGAAACCGTATACGGCTCACCATAGACCGTATACGGCCCCATGAAGGCCATATACGACCCCTCCTCCCCCCGTATTTGATTTGTTTACTTGTACATGCTGTTTCGCGATTTGTACGTATGATTTGGAGCTTTGCCTATAAATAGTGGATACCCCCTCCTCATTCAAACACAACCTACACCTCATTCTCATTTCTCATTCCTCACTTTCTCTCACACATACTCTCTCTCTAGTTTCTCTCTCTAGGGTTTAACCCTTGGAACTAGTGGGAAGACTAGGGGAGAATCCTTTCCTTTTCTTTCTTAATTATGTAATTTAATTAGTAGAAGCTAGTATTGTAATGCTTGGATATTGTACGAAGAAATACAAGCTGTTATTCTGCTCACAATTCGTATCGGTATTATCTATCCTTTCTAGTATTAATTTGTCATAACGTTCTTGTTTGATGTTTGTGATTTGTTAATGTTAGAAATGTTTATTGCTATACTTTGTGAGTAGTTGCTTGTATGTTTTCCATGATTTTGATAGTTATTAATGATGTTTGGGAGTTTTTATACTCTGTTATCTGTCTAAACTTATCTTGAATATAGATCTAGTTTCTCGTCACCCTTTCCAGACTTTCACGTGACTATTGCCTTAGTTTTAGGACTTTGCAAACCCTAGCTACGTAACAATAGTTATCTCCAGTTACAGTATGAAGCTATGAACTTTCCGTAAAATGGCACAGTTCTTCGTATAGCGTTGGAAACACCACTGGCGGAGTACAAATACGTGGAAGTTAAGGAAATGTCATAGGACTGTTTCATCGTGGATTACCTAGAAGTGATCCTTCTAGAACTCAGGTTTAGGAATCAAAGCTGTGGAAATGCTCGCTGCCCTGTACACCGTTAGTACACCAAGGTTTAAATACAGCTGTGGAAATGCCCAACGCACTGTACACCGTGAGTATACCTTGAGTCAGGAACACTGTGGAAATGCCTAATTGCCCTGTACACCGTGATAATTCCTAGGGATGAACGCCTGAATGTAAAGGAGGGTCTATGTTTATGACGGTAGATTATATGCTTGAATTAGATAAATACAGAGTTCTGCCAAGAGAGCTTAATGCTCCATAAACATTGCTTAACTCTACAATACCGATAGTTTAGAATAACAACAGTTAACAACCAGTACACATTTAGACAATAACAAATAGGCTTAGGGGTTAAGAAAGGTCTGTAAATACAATTGCAGTTTGTTGCCTTATGCCTGCACCCTAGATACTTTAAGGGTTACTTGGTCTTATTCAAGACAAGTTCAGGGGGGTTTGAAAATAGTCTGATCTGATCAGGGTTCATGATAGCCTAGGTACTCAATGACATACGTATTTAGATCCGGAAGTAAATAAGTAGGGTCCTAGTGTTTACAACTAAGTTTATCTGTCTATTAGCTAAATGTGTCCCCAATAAACATCATCCCAACTATACTCTATCTTAAATCATGGTGAACCACGTGTTTGTTATATTTAAGTGTTACATGTATGCTAGCTTCCCTTTACTTTTATGTTTTATTAGCTTTAGTAGTTTAAATAAATAGAAACCCAAAATCAATCACCTATCCAATTATCCAAAACCCTAGCTTGATTACTAAGTTATCCGTACTAGCTCCGTTTCAATTCTGCCGTCGCGAGGAACGACCCTGGATCATCCTTACCACGTAATGGTATCAGGTATTCGTACGGAGGATTAGGCTCCCCCGAAAAAATATAATTTTAAAACTAGCCACTGACGCCGCGCCCAGCGGAATGGTCTGCAACGACGGGAAGTGATTCCTGATCCGACCGTTGGATGCGCGTCAGAGTTTCATTGGTTTTAGAATTAAGAAGATCAAATTCTGATAACATATCTTTCACGTACTTGCTCTGATGAATAAAAATCCCAATATCAGATTGCTCAACCTGTATACCCAGAAAGTAGGTAATCTCCCCCATTGAACTCATCTCAAACTTGTCATTCATGATGCCCTTAAACTCTTTACATAACACTTCATTCATTGACCCAAAGATGGTGATCTACGTACACTTCCACCAAAAGCAAATCATCCCCAAATTTCTTCAGAAACAAGGTTCCATCAATCTGACCACTCTTAAACCCATTCTGTAGTAAATGAGTGGTTAGCGTTTCATACCATTTACGAGGTGCCTGATAAAGACCATACATAGCTTTGTCTAATTTGTAAACATACTCTGGATGTTTTGGATCTTCAAAACCAGGCGGTTGATGGACGTACACATCTTCATGAAGCTTGCCATACAAAAACGCGGATTCACATCCAGTTGATATAATCTAAAACCTTTGAATGAAGCATATGCCGAAAGTAATCGAATAGATTCTAACCGAGCAACTGGAGCAAACACTTCTTCATAAACGATTCCCTCGATTTGTTTATAACCTTGCACAACTAAACGAGCTTTATTCTTGACAATGACTCCTCGATCATCCCTCTTTACTTTGAAAACCCATTTAGTTCCAATTGGGAAAGCACCTTTTGGCATTTTAACCAATTTCCATACTTCTATCCTTTTGAATTGCTAGAGTTCTGTTTGCATAGCCTCCACCCAGTGAGAGTTTTGTAGAGCCATATCTATAGTCTTTGGTTCTGACTGAGATAAGAAACATGATTGAACTCTAGCTAAAAGGCTAACCAAACTTTCAGTTGCTTTACTCTGAGTGAGTATTCCAGCAGCAGGATCACAAATGATATTATCAGTTGGGTGGTTCTTATATACACGAGTTTGTGGAATCGGATCAGGCACAATGATCAAATCCAAATTCGTGTAATCTCCCCCAAGATCATGAGCATCATCTTTACCAAGATGAGAAGTTTCCATATCTTCCTCTGGTAGTAAAGGCAAATCGTGAAGAACCGGAAGATCAGTATCAGCGGAAGCTGTCCCTGACATTGATGAAATATCTGTGGTAGCAGCAGTTTTATTAGGAACATTAGTTGAAACTGTTGGAGGTGGAGAAATGGTAGTAGGTACAGCAGGTGCGGAGGGGGTAATGGTGACAGGAGTTGGACCTGCCTGAGCCGGTGAAGGTGTAGGAACTGGTTCAGAAGTTGATGATTTTGAAGGAGTGTGATCATCATTTGAAAGATTAATACCATGAAGCATGGTAACAACTTCCTCGACAACGTCTTCTTCAGGAAGCTGAAATGAATCAAATACTCTCTTATAGTTGAAAAACCAATCTGGATCTGTTCCCTAAGGAGGATATGTGTAACGTAGACGGTTTACTTCAAAATGTTCCTCAATCGTGTTTGTAGTCTAGTTAATGACTCGTTTATTCGGTGAATTTACAGAATATCCTAGAAAGATACCCTCAACTGCCTTATCCCCAAACTTTGAGACTTTATCCTTTGTTATCATTATCAAATACGGACATCCAAACGACTTTAGAAACTGCAAGGTCGGCTTACGATTATTGTAGAGTTCATAACAAGTCTTGTTCTTCTTCCTTACCGTAAGCGCTCTATTCAGAACATAACAGGCAGTACTGACTGCCTCAACCCAAAAGATGATAGGTAACTTTGAATCTGCTAGGATGGTTCGGGCTGTCTCGATGATGGTTCTATTCTTTCATTCTGCAACCTCATTCTGTTGTGGAGTTCTTGGAGCAATGAACTGATGCTCAATACCCTTAGCAACACAATACATCTCGAGAGTTGAATTCTTAAACTCCGTCCGGTTATCACTTCTTAATCTTTTAACCTTCAAGTTGCTCAAATTAGTCAACTTGTCAAACAGATAAACAAGAATCTCCACAGCTTCACTTTATGATGAAAGAAAATATACCCAAGAAAATCTTGAGTAATCATCCGTAACCACAAGACAATACGAACTTCCACCTATACTCTTTGTAGAAAATGGACTAAAGATGTCCATATGCAACAATTCCAACGGAGCAGCAATGGAATTCACTAACTTGGACTTATGGGACTTCTAATGGAGTTTCCCCTTATGACACGAAACACAATCATCTTTGAGTGAAAATGACTGTTTGGGTACTCCATTCACCAAATCATTCTTAACTATAAAATTCATTTTACGGAAATGAATATGTCCCATGCGCCTGTGCCAAAGCAATGATTCCTTCTCAGAAGCCTTAGATAGAAGACAAGTATATTCATTAGTTGTCTCAAAGGATCGCATATTCTGAACATATGTATCATTCCTCCGTGGTGCATGCATCAGCACCCATTCTTATTCTTCTGGAATTACAAACCCAGGCTTCAAAATCACACATTCATTCTTGGTGAATGCCGCTGTATACTCTTTATCACAAACATGTGAAATACTAAGCAAGTTGTGTTGTAGCTGTTCCACATAGTTTACTTTCTCAAAAGTTACTTTCCCATTAGTAAGCGTTCCCTGACCTGAAATTTTCTGACCAGTATCCCCTGCAAAGACAACATATCCACCGTCGTATGGTTTAATATCCATCAGTAGAGATACATCGCCAGTCATGTGTCGTGAGCAGCCACTGTCCATGTACCAATCACTATCTGTTGGTGCATCTTAGTGTGTCTGTCAGTTGGTCTAAGTCTGTTATGTGTTTGATATGTAATTAAGTTAGTTAATAACTTTTGTTTTAATTACATTTTGTGTTTTGGCGACACAAGGTCTTTGTGTCGCAATAGTTACCTTGGCGACACAGCTTGTGTCGCATGAGTCGGCTTGGCGACACATCTTGTGTCGCATAGACCAGGTTAGGTCTTTGGTATAAATAGGTTATTTCGGCTCATTTGTCAAGGTTGACGAAATTGTGAGATCAGTGAGCATATTGTAAGTGTTATAATTAATATAAGCTGATCGACTTTTGGTATTGAATTGCTATACTTTGTGATTTGCTTTGTTTATTCGTTTAAACGTTTATATATTCAATCAATTGTATTCCGCACGTTTGATTGAGTAAGGATTCGATTAGGTCCGACTACAGGGGTCATACAAGTGGTATCAGAGCCAAAATCACATGATTTGGCATTATTGAATCCGTTCTTGATACGTTTCTCGAATAATTGTGAGTATATTGAATTAAAATCTTCATTGAAAGGTGTTCACAAGCTGCTTCTTGCTATTTCTGGAAGATTTTAGGTTTATTTTTCGTCCATCAGTCGTAAATTTTCGTGTGGTTATCGAAAATTTTCGATTTTAGGGTTTTTTGGTCGCTGGTCAGCCGTTTCTGCGACATAAGCTGCGACATATCTTTTGTGTCGCGACTAGGGTTATTGCGACATACGTCTTTCATTAGGCGACACTAGATTGCGACATAAGACTTGGTTTTCTTCCGTCGCTATCTTTTGCGACATAAGACTTGGCTTTCTTCCGTCGCTATATATTGCGACATAAAACTTGGTTTTCTTCCGTCGCTAACTTTGCGACATATCATCTGCGACATATCCTCTGTGTCGCTTAAATCTTTTGCGACATATAGATTGCGACATATCCTTTGTGTCGCTTAAATCGTTTGCGACATAAATTTGTGTCGCATAACAGTCTGTTTTCTTTTTCTTTTGTGTTATTTATCTATTTTGCAGGTAATTCACAATGTCTTCTTCAACACACTCCATTCAATCTGTAGGAGCTATGCTAAAGCAAAACAATGAAGTTGGTTCTGGAAATAAACCACCTATGTTTATGCCAGGCATGACCTATTCTGATTGGCGCCAACGCTTTGAGTCTTATGTTGGATTAAATGATCCTGAGATGATGATTTACTTAGAGGAGAGATATGAGCGTCCTCTAAAGTCAGGAGTCTACAATGGTCAAGCTCCTGAGAAATCGATTAAATCAATGACTCCAGAGGAAAGAAAAGCTTTTGATATGGAGAGAAAGACTCATGCTGCAATTACTATGGCTTTACCTCAACCCATTATGAGACAGTTTAAACATCATAAGATCGCTTACGATCTTTGGAAAGCTTTCGAAAAGAAATGCGGTGGTACCGTCCAATACAGAAAAAAAAGGATAGATTTAATCAAGAAGCAGTATGAGGTTTTTGACATGCTTCAGGATGAATCTCTGGAAGATCTGTGCAGTAGATTTTCCCAATTGGTCACTGAGTTGATTGAAGGAGGTGTAACTCTTGAGCGTAGTGATGTCAACAAGAGATTATTAGACTCTTTACCTAAGAAATGGCCCACTAGGGTTCTTTTGATGGAAAAAGATGAAGACATCATGGATATGGAGCTTGAAGACCTTATTGGACATATTGAGGTTGAGCTTCTTGAGATGCAAAGGAAAGAGACTAAGGCTACATCGCATCTCCAAAATCCAAAACTTTATGGAGTTGATGTTCCAGTATCTTCAAGCAGACCTTCTGTCACTGCATTTGTCGCTAGTAATGCTAGTGGAAATGTATCTTCTTGTAATCCATCTGGTTCTACTTATGTTCCGAACTCTGGAAATTCAACTGGGTCTCTTTTTCAGAATTCAGGATTTTCTTCTAATGAAGATTATGCATCTACTTTTTCAGCATTTTTAGCCTGTGCTGGAGATTTTTCCGATGAAGATTTTGGTCAAATTGACCAAGAAGAATTGGAAAGATTAGATTTAAAATGGAATATGGCTATGCTGACTAGGAGGGTGAAGAATTTTTTACAGAAAACTGGTAGAACTTCTGTAAATAATCCAGGTGAGAAAGGTATTGGGTTTAATAAAGGGAAGGTGCGCTGTTATAAGTGTCAGAATTATGGACACTTCGCCCGTGAATGTGAGAAAAACAAGGCACCATCTTCAGGTCTCACCAAGCCTTCACCAACAAAGGCAGAAGAGAAAGCCATGGTGTCAGCTGCGTTCATGCTGACAGAAACTCCATGGGATAACAGCTGGTCTGATGGAGCTGATGATGATGAGAACACTGCACTAATGGCTGAGGTTCATGAGGTAGATGATGAACCTTTATCTTGTGTTTCTTGTATTAAGCTTACTAACCAATTTAACAGGTGTAGAGAGGATAATGAGCGCCTTAATACAACAATTTCACAATTAAAGGAAGATAATGAGATGTTGAAAGAAAGTTATAAGGCATCTGAAAAGAAATTAAAGGCTATTTTTGAAGAAAAGAAAGAACTAAAAGCCAAAATTTTTGAACAGCAAGATGAAATAGGGAGTTATGTAGATATGTTAACTCATGTTAAAAAGGAACTTGCTGACTCACAGGCTGTAGTTCTTAATTTAAATCGAAAAATATCAAATTTTTCTACATCCTCTCTCATTTTTGATGAAATCCTTCAGAAACAAAGGACAGATACGAAAAGTAAGGCAGGACTTGGTTATCACCATGTTCCACCTCCAAAAGATTATCTGCCTATGCCTGAACAGGAAATCATTAAAGATTTTGTGCCTAATGTTCTTCAAAAGGACACAAAACCTGTTAATGTTAAGATAAGTAAGCCTGAGGTTGCACCTAAGTCACAAAAACCTAAAACTAGTATGCCTGAGCAAGTTAACGCATCAACTAGTGAACCTGATCATTTAAAGGTTCAAAAGGTTGACTTAGTCAAACCTCTTAATGTCAAGGCTGAACCATTTCAGCCCAAGCCAAGTGCATCTGTTAAGATATCTGAGTCAAAGATAGTTAAGTCTGCTGTTATCACAAAGCCTGAAAAAGTTGAGGCTAAAACAATTCCTCCAGCCAGTTCAAAGGAGGAAATTGAGATTGAGGATATAACCAATGAAGAATACGGTTATTTGAAACGGAAGAAGGTAACCAACGATCATCATATCTTTACTAGTGAAGGGTATGATGAAATTTATAAAATGAATGGCAAGAAGTTACCCGAACCGAAAAAGAAGATTTTTCAACCAAATAATTCTAATTCTCTTAAAAATTCTTCTAAAATAAACCAAGGTTCATCTGATGCATGTACTCATAAGTGTACATGCTCAACACATCCAACTGTTGGCCGAGTTCCAAGGTTGACTCCTCAATCTCCTGATAGAATTGAGAAACGATCTTGTTTCTATTGCAAGAAACAAGGTCATTTGATTGATATGTGCCCATTACTTGCTAAGAAGTATGCTAGAAGGGGAGATGCACGAACCTCTAAAGCAAAAAGTTTTTCAAAAAATTCAATGAGAGGTTCAGCAGTTCTACCAAGTACTTCTTACAATATTGAGCAAGTTCCCAAACCTAAAAAGGTTTGGAAGCCCAAAGAGTCCCGTTCTGACTCTTCATCTAATAATGATTCATCAGCCAGTGATTTCGATGTGTTAAAAAATAAAATTTTGACTGATGTAATCATTGTGGATGATACCACCGGGTTACCCAAGTCTGTTAAGGCTTGGGTTCCCCTTACTCATTAATTTCTTTATCTTTGATGTCGCAGCAATCTGAACAAGTTCAGAATAGTAGATGGTATATAGACAGCGGTTGCTCGCGACATATGACAGGCGACTTATCCTTGCTTTCTGAAGTAAAAACTTATAATGGAGGATATGTTGCTTTTGCCGGAGATAAAGGAGGAGTCATTACTGGACAAGGTACACTCTCTAATGGGAAAGTGAGTTTTGAGAAGGTTAATTATGTGGAGCAGCTCACTCATAATCTGCTCAGTGTATCTCAAGTATGTGACAAAGAGTACACTACATCATTCACTAAAACTGAATGTTGTATCTTGAAGCCAGGATTTGTTATTCCTGATGAATGGGTGCTGCTTCGAGCACCTAGGCAAAAGGACACGTATATTCTTGATATGAAGACTGTTGAAACAACTCATCATACGTGTCTACTTTCAACAGCTCCTGAAAGAGAATCACTTTTATGGCACAGACGTATGGGTCACTTGCATTTCAGAAAGATGAATTATTTGGTGAAGCATGATCTTGTGCGTGGAATTCCAAAGCAATCTTTTGGAATCAACGATCTCTGCGTTTCCTGTCAAAAAGGAAAACAGCACAAGAAATCCCATAAGTCAAAGATGATTAACTCGGTGTCAAAACCTTTGGAGCTATTGCATATGGATCTCTTTGGACCTGTAAGTAAGAAGAGCATAGGAGGTTCTAAATACTGTTTAGTAGTTACTGACGATTACTCTCGCTTCTCATGGGTGTATTTCTTATCTACTAAAGATGAAGTTCCTGAAATTCTTACTTATTTATTTGATAAGCTCCAAAACCTATGCAATCTGTCCATCAAGAAACTGCGATCAGACAATGGTACCGAATTTAAGAATTCTACAATTGAGTTGTACTGTTTACGGAAAGGCATTGAGCATCAATTCAGTGCAGCACGGACTCCTCAACAGAATGGAGTCGCTGAGCGTAAAAACAGGACACTCATTGAAGCAGCTCGTACAATGCTGGCAGATTCTAAACTGCCTATTACCTTTTGGGCTGAAGCAGTTAATACTGCTTGCTATATTCTTAATCGGGTTTCTGTGGTTAAAAAGCACAATAAAACATCGTATGAACTGCTTAATAACAGGAAACCTTCATTACAGTTTCTTGAACCATTTGGTTATCCTTGCACAATTTTGTATACAAAAGAGAAGGTTGCTAAGTTTGGTGCAAAGTCTAGTGAAGGATTGTTTTTGGGTTTTTCAAATAACTCTCCTAACAAACGAGTGTACAATTTGGCAACTAAGCGTATGGAAGAACATTATGAAGTAACATGTTTTCGTTATACTGAAAATCCGGATGGAAAGGGACCAGCACATTTGTTCAATTATGAAGCTATTTTTGATTCGTTTAATCTGTCTACGGAAGATGATGAAATGGATCAAATGGTTACTTTGCTTCATGGTCTCGATTTATCTTCAACTTCTTCAACGCCATTAAAAGCAACGACACCAAATGTCTCTAATACTCCACAACCTTCTCAATCAAATTCTCAAGCAAATGTTGATATCCCTGAATCATCCACAGGAAACCAAGAAACTTCTTCTGGTAATCCTGAGTCTGATGATGAAGATGAACATTTTGAGAATTCAAGGGAGTTTGAATCAGCACAGGAAGCTGATTTAACAAATTTGGATTCTGTCATTGTGCCTGACAAGATTCCAAGTTCGCGTATTCATAAGGACCATCCAGTAGACAATATAATTGGTTCTTTAGATAAGGGGATTCAGACGCGACATCAAGTTGTTACTGATACACATTCTTTTTCACCTTCGGACTCATCTGAGTCCGCATCTCTTGCATGTCTGTCGATTGAGATTCAATCATGTTTCTTATCTCAAGTGGAGCCTAAACGAATAGATGAAGCTTTAAAAGATCCCCACTGGGTTGAGGCTATGCAGGAAGAGTTGCAGCAATTCCGTAAGCTGCATGTTTGGGAATTAGTACCATTACCTAAGGGTGCACATCCAACTGGCACTCGTTGGGTATATCGGATTAAGAAAGATGATCGCGGAGTGGTTATTCGAAACAAGGCAAGACTTGTGGTGCAAGGTTTTCATCAAGTTGAGGGATTAGACTACGATGAGGTTTTTGCTCCTGTTGCTCGATTGGAGTCAATTCGGATTTTCTTGGCCTTTGCGTCCTTCAAAAGATTTATTGTTTATCAACTTGACGTCAAGAGCGCCTTCTTATATGGACAAGTCGATACTGATGTATATGTCAAGCAGCCTCCTGGCTTTGAAGATCCGTTGCATCCAGAATATGTCTGTAAACTCAATAAGGCATTATATGGATTGCATCAGGCACCAAGATTATGGTATGAGAGGCTTTCTACTCATCTTGTTAAAAATGGATTCGAACGAGGCAGTATTGATAGTACATTATTCACAAAAAGAGATGGTGAAGACTTACTGCTGGTACAAGTTTACGTCGATGACATCATTTTCGGATCCACCAAAGATTCTATGTGTAAAGATTTTGAGCATCTTATGAAGACAGAATTTGAGATGAGTGCAATGGGGGAACTCACGTTCTTTCTAGGTGTTCAAGTTGAGCAGTCTGCCAATGGTATTTACATTCATCAGTCAAAATATGTAACTGATATGTTAACCAGATATGATTTGCTCAACTGTAAGACCTACGGAACCCCCATTGAAATTAACCATAACATTGGACCGGCCATTGATGACGAGGACTGTAAAGAAAAGGACTATCGCTCCATGATTGGTTCTCTTATGTATCTTACAGCATCCAGGCCAGACATCGTATTCGCAGTGTCCATCTGCTCAAGATATCAAGCTAGGCCAAAGGTTTCTCATATGAAGGCTGTTAAACGAATTTTTGGGTACCTCAAGCATAGGCCAACACTTGGTCTATGGTACTCAAATGAAAAATCGTTTGAACTAACTGCTTATTCAGATTCGGATCATGGCGGTTGTAGTATAGATAAGAAGTCAACAACTGGTGGATGCCAGTTTCTTGGATCTCGCTTGGTTTCATGGCAATGTAAGAAGCAGACAACGGTGGCTACTTCCACTGCAGAGGCTGAATATGTAGCTGCAGCCAGTTGCTGTTCTCAGATTCTGTGGATTCAGCATCAATTGCGAGACTATGGGTTGCTTCTTACTCTAACTCCTTTACATATTGATAATACTGCCGCTATTTCCATTACACGCAATCCCGTACAACACTCTAGAACTAAGCACATAGAACTTAGATTCCACTTTATACGAGATTGCTATGAGAAACACTTGATAGACCTCGTCCACATAGATACCCTCAAACAGAATGCTGATCTCTTTACTAAGGCCTTCTCTCGTGCCCGATTTGATGAACTGATCAACATGATCGGTTTGCGCTTCTTTCAACTAAAGAAGTAACTTTTGGACTTGGATTTGTATCTAAAAAAAAAAAAAAAAAAAAAAAAAAAAAAAAATTTAAACGCAACAGCCACTCTTTATACTCTATAGTATTAAAGAAATGCGAAGTTGCAATATTTGTAAAAAGACGTTCAATTGTGTCTGTAAACAACTAGGAAAATGATAGTACATTAGGATGCATGCATAAAATGAAAATTCTAAGGTTTATGCTTGATGTATCAGTAGGTTTATCTAGCATACTTACTGCAGTTTTTATAAACACTAGCTTCATCATATGATGTACTGGTAGGCATGTCACATTGGGAGTTGAACAATTAAAAGTAATTCTAATAACATGTCTATTTATCATGTGGTCCACATTCTGTGATGTATGACTAAGTGTCTTAAATCCTTAATACCGCTTGGCATGCTTCCATTTTGGTTAAATAATATAAAATACTTTGGGGGTATATATTTCTTGTTTCCTCTGTTGTACGTAAGTACAGACCTGGTCTCATGTTTGGCATTATTTGTAGGAGCTATGCTAAAGCAAAACAATGAAGTTGGTTCTGGAAATAAATATTATGACTGATGCAACATAACAAACAAAAGAGGATTAGTGAGAAACGGAGACCCAAGCCTTTACATACTTAGGTCGTCCGAAGTCATCAACAATAATCACATCAGATAGTATTTTTTTTTAAGCAAATTATATTTTGAATTGGATGTGTTATTGTTGATGACAGGAAAGTTAGTAGGATACTCTCTTCTTTTCCAAACTTTAGGTGGCTCGGAAATTGGTTTGGGAGTGGGGACGGGCTTTAGTTTATTCAAAGATTTTTGCCTATCCACACTCGGTTTCTCAACAGGTTTGGAGGTTTTAGAAAAACGCCTAGGTTGAGAGTGTGAAATTGAATTTGGAAAAGAAGAGAGTATCCTACTGACTTTCCTATCGTCAACAATAACACATCAAATTCAAAATATGATTTGCTTAAAAATAAAATACTATTGGGAGTGGGGACGGGCTTTAGTTTATTCAAAGATTTTTGCCTATCCACACTCGGTTTCTCAACAGGTTTGGGGGTGTTAGAAAAACGCCTAGGTGGAGAGTGTGAAAATGAATTTCGATAAACTGATGTCCTAGGCATATCTCTCGTATACCTCTGAGTTGACAGTTTGGGACAGTCTCGAATCAAATGTCCCTGCCTCTTGCAGTAGAAACAGGAACGAGTCTCAATAGATGATTGAGGATGGGGACGTACCAAAGAAGGTGGCAAGGAATTTCTAGAACATGCACATTGTGTACAAGTTTTAAAAGTTGCTTGCTTCGGTTGAGCGGTTGAAGTTGAAGGTTTATCACAAGAAAATTTTTCATTATTATTAATTGAATTACGTTTCAAAATCTTTACATGTGTCTGTAAAGTTTGAGGTTTCTCATTCAAAACCTTTTCTTTCCCTTTTTCATTTTGAACTTTAGGGACATAATCATTTTTCAAAATCACTTTTTCGGATTTGACTTCAACCTTCTCAACCTTAGGATACTCCTGTTCAGTAATATCCTCAATCTCAACAATCTTCTCAACACAAACCGGAGATGAACTTTCTGGCTTAACAAACTTAGGCAAGGGATACTCTGGCCTCTTGGTTTTCTCCTTTGCCTGTTTGTTTTCCTTAGCTTCTTTTGATTTAATACCATAACGCAATGCATAATTAACTGGAATCTCTTCAGTGCCTTCCTTAACAGGCATAGGACAATATTCAGTGGGAGGTGGGACTACAACATAACCTGCCTTAGTTTTACTATATGTCCTTTGCTTATTAAGAATTTCATTAAAGGCAACTGTTGATGAAGAAGAACCTAAAATTTTGTTCTTATATTGCACATACTCATTTTTTAAATCAGAAAGTTCTTTGTTCAACAACTCAATTTCAGTAAGATAGCTTTTAATAGCATCTTGTTGACTAAAAAACTTTGTTTTATATGTTTGAGTATCTAACTTATGATCCTAAATTTTCTTATCATAAAGATGTTCATTTGCTTTTAAATATTTATTAGACTCAGTAAGTTTTACAACTTTTCACGTAAATCTAAGTTATCTTCTTGAAAACACTTCAAAGATGCAGTCAATTTAATGCATGAGATACAGTTTACAGGTTCTTTAGGTTCATTGTGTACCTCATTAGTGATGTGAGCCATGAGTGCAAGCTGATGAATCTCAACTTGAGCAGTCCAATCTGTATTCGTTGGCTCGAACACCAGCAGAGCGTTGTTAGTAGAGCCTGTCTTCTTTGCAGCTTTATGGTGGTGATGGTGTAGTAAATCCAGATGCTGGAATCTTTGGTTTTTCACATTCTCTCGCAAAATGCCCCAAGTTCTGGCACTTATAACATCTGACTTTACTCTTGTCAAACCCAATACTTGACTTCCCATCACCTTCTAAATTCTTGCATCCCGTTCGTTGCAAGAATTTCTTCACCCTCCTTGACAGCATAGCAATGTTCCAATTCAAGTTCATCTGCTCAAGATCATCATCATCATCATCATCTATTTGAGTATAATCTTCCTTTACCAACTCTAGTGTTGTGTTTGGTTGAGAAACCAAATCTTTATACGAACTCAGAAAAGCAGTGTAAATCGCTGCTTGTTCTTCGATAGCTGGTGAAAAGGACCGTTGTTGCTGTGTTGATCCAGGTGGAGTAGTATGTGAAGTGCCAGAAGTATATCCAGACGAATATCCTCTAGTGAAAGTAGAAGGTGAGGTGACGTCTGTAATGAAAGCCATTCCACCGTAGGTCTTTCCAGAATTAACGTGACCACCATATAGAGTTGGGTCTTGTACAAAACCCCTTCATTTTTACATTCTTTCTTCTTCAACTCCATAGCATGTGCTTGGAGTATCCCAATCAACTCGTCCAACTTCCACGTAGCCAACTCTTGATTTTCCTTTAACATCTGAACCTTGACATCCCAAGCTTTAGGTAGTACATCCAAAAGCTTCTTATTTATTTCATGTTCCGTAAAGGTAAAACCACCTTCAAGCAACTCACCAACCAACTGTGAGTATCGAGTGAATAAACCAGATGCGGTCACATTAGGTAGAATATAAAAAATACCAAATTGTTTCTTAATCAATTCCAACTTTGCCTCTTTGTATTTCTCATTACCACCACAGCGAACCTCAAGTGCCTTCCAGAGATCATAAGCAATCTCACGTTGTATGAACATTCACATAACATCGGGAGTTAAGGCCATCTTTATAGCTGAAAGTGCTTTTCTTTCAGTATCAAACTCCTTACGTTCCTCAGGAGTCATAGCCTTATAAGCTTTAGGTGGGGGAACTCCACGATAATTTCCTTCCGCCAACGGTCTTTCATATCGTTCACTAAGTGGACCCCACAATTCCGGACAATAAAAGTCAATATACTGCTCAAAATGTGATCTCCAGTATCCACAGTCCAAATCAGCAGTAAAAACAGGAGGTTTACTACTGGTTCCCACATCATTATTTTTCTTAAACATTTCTTGGATTTTCTGAAGAGTATCTCTTTCTTGAGCCATTTGAAAAAAACATGTAAGATTAACTCAAAAGAAAACTAGAAATCTGATTAGTAAAAAAGGCGACACTAGGTTAGTGTAGCACTGAAGTGTCGCAAAGAATAGCGGCACTGAGTAAGTGTCGCTAATAAGTGACACACTAACTTAAATGCTGACACTAGAGATTAGTGTCATTCAAACAAATAAGTGACGCACCCAAGTGTAGGACTTGAGTGACGCAAAGTACTAATAGGCGTCACTAGAAGCAAGTGACGCGTAACACAAAAGTGTCGTTAATAAATGACGCACTTGAGTGTCGGTAAATACCTAATTGAATCTTACCGAGTGTCGCACGAAGTGTCGCTTGAAGTGACGCAACGAGTGATGCAGAAACGGTTGTAAACACCCAAAAACCCTAAAAATTGAATTTTCGTAAACCTAACGAAAATTTTTCGATCCTGAACGAACGAAACCTGTAAATCTTGATTCCTAACGTCTTTCTAGCACCCAATCGATCCAAAAACCTTGATTATTCTTGATTTTCTTCACGAACCGAATCGAAAATACACTAATACGTGCTCGAAACTTCAATCAATCCACCAAGGGCTCTGATACCAGTTGTGAGTGCCCCTTACTTACGATCTAGTATGATAGAAGCAACTGATTGAATGACGGAAACAAAAAATCACACGAATCACACGTAAACACAAACCAAAAACAATAATGTAATCAAAGTCTAACGTTGTATTGATAATCGTAACCTATTAGCTTGATTACAGAAGTGTTTAGTCGACAAATGGTGCTAGGGTTTCGTCAACCCTAGCCAGAAACCCGTAGGTTTGCTTATATACTAACATAAATCGGCAGACCTGCGACACTTGGCCAGTGACGCAGGTGGCCGCCATCATGCATCACTTACCTAAGTTTCGCTATGCGACACTAAGGCAAGTTTCGCCTAAAACTAATATTAAGTGTCACTAACTATAATAATGACTTTTCTATTACAATTGACGAACGAAACTTACAACTCAATAGACCAACTGACTGACACACTAGATGTACCAACACATGAATTCAATTCCTCAAGTATTTTCCAAATCCTTGAGTAATTATTTATGTATCTCAAGTAATATTCCCTACTTTTGCAAAGTTATTATTTTTGTTGTTCAATATTAATATTAAACTTTGATGTCCACATTCATTTCATTAAACCCATCTTTTTTAAAAATGTTTTGTCATTACATCTTAACATATACGGGCCAATAAGACCATTATAATAACAGTGAAAGGTCCATTTATTATTTGAAGATGGGCAAAGAAAATTATAGTTTTTCCTACTTTTGTAATTTACTAAATTTTTTTAAATGTATCAATAAGACCATTATAATTACAGTGAACTGTCCAATTATTATTTGAAAATGGGTTAAGAAATTATTAGGGTACAAGGCAGTCAAATATAGTAAACTGAAATTCGATTCTTCAAATTTTAAAAATATCTTCAAGTGTTTTTCGAATCCTTTAAGTTAATATTTATATGATAGACTTCTAAGAACATCAAAGACTCCCATATCTTAAAAGATTTTAATTTAATTCAAGACTTTGAATCAATATATTTTTTCATCAATTCATTCAAATAACGTTTTCGTTTCTTTAAAATTTATTAGATTCTAATCAATTCAATTATATATTTTGACGTTGATTATTATATCATATTGATTGGTTAAATATTAAAACGCCATGCAAAAAGAGAACCATCTCTCCCACCCTGTTGCAACTTTTATAACGCATATGATTCATTTACTTTCGGCTCTCGATACTGAACATTTAATAACTTTAGCTTATGTAGCTTTCGTTTCATTTTATTTGAACTTATATAATGCAAGTAATTTAATCGTAGTTACAAATACAACAAACGAGATTACACATAATAATTTAACAAACCCGCGCTGTTGCAAGTCTTTCACCTAGTTTTTTATATACCGGAAAATGGTAGATTATAACCATGAAGATACATATGTACTTATTTAGGCAGTCAAAGACAACAATTATGAGTAGTTAATAACAATTTAATAAAACATCCAAATAGCAACAAAGTTGTAAAATATTAAAAATTGTAAGTAGTCAAGTGTAATATCAAATATACAAAATCATATTTCTCCCACGCAAAAAGCTTTTTAGTCACGTGACATTTGACCTTGAGGAGATAATATACTGCTTTGAGACACGCACGCACGACCGTTCATCAGACAACGGATTCTAAAATTGACATTAAATTTGATTGATTTATAACTCAAATTGTGAAAATTGATAAATACATACTAAATAAATTAATTGTTAATATTATATTTTGTCTGATAAAAAATTATTGCAATAATCAAAGTATATATTGTATATTAATAAGATTTTAGTACACGATATTATATACTCTTTTCATACTAAAAATAAAAACAAATGTAAAATATTTTGACTATTTTGTAGTAATATTATGTCATCTCTACTTTTATAATTATTATATTACGATAAGTTGTAATAGAAAATTAAATATTTATATTGATACAACCCAAGATAGCAATAATAGACGATTGAAATTAGGACTTATGGAGTATTACATATACTCACTGACGGTACTAGGGTGGGGGCATTGTGGTCCTTGCTCACACAAAGATTTTGAGCAAATTGCAAAGATCCATATTGTAATTTGTTAATAATGCATGGATCATCTTTCGAAAACTTAAAAATATCAGAGGACATCATTATATTTAGTATTTTTAATCTATTGACATCCTTTTACACTTTAAAAGACATATATACTCTTATGACCATTTTTCTTTTATTTATGTAACTATTTTTACTTGATTGCATTCAATATTTTTTCATATTCAACTTCTGATTTAAAAAAAAGTTAAAACATTTACAACAAATCATCATTATCCGCAATTCCATTCATCATAGTTCCACTATTTGGAAATAAATTTAAGATAATTTAAAATTAATTATATTGTCATCTGTCAAGGAAGTTTCTTTCTTTCTAATTTAACACATTACAAATTAGTGAATTACAATGTAACCTTCATTTTGATGACATAGACATTTACATTTATAATTAATTAAGGTGCTTTACATTTTTGTGTCTATATAATTGCTTCATGATTATGGAGACCGAGACCAACTGTAGTAAACATACTGAAGCTAAAAGCATCACATACATAATCATGATCAATATTATTTTTATTACCACTTCTTAAACCACTATACAAAGCACCATTGTATTCAATTACATATATTTTTACATATAATATGATATATAGATTATTTGGTGGATAAATTAGAAATGGAAAAGTGAACTTGAAGAGATAAAATATACAATTAATTCAATAGGAAATCTGCATTTTAAAATATAAGAAATATAATTGTGAGGGTATATATGTCACTCTATGTGAATAAGGACGTCAATTATCAAAAATATAGAATACAGGGAGGGTTGTCCATTGCTATTTAAATTTTTGAAGGGTGATTCATACAATTTTGAATATATATATATATATATATATATATATATATATATATATATATATATATATCAAGCAAAAATTAACAAATGTTGCACATATAACCTAGGTGGTTAGGCCTCTTGATTCTAAGGCAACGGTCGTTTGTTCAATCCGCCTTCTATAGTTCTATGTTTATTTTTTCCTTCCTTTCTATTTCTTATTCTTTTTTCATTCTTAGTATCTTTCTTTCTCTACTTAACTAATTACTTTACAAAATATATTTATAAGCATAAATAAATGCATTATTCAAACACATAGCATTAGATTAGTTCGAAACGTTACGAGAGACAAGCTTGTTAACAACTGAAGCACACATAATCACAAGGTTTGTTCACAGTGGCGAAATTTACAAATCTTTGACAATTTTTTTTGTGTTGAAATCAAATTAAGTCGAATCCTTTTCGATTTTGGTGGATTCATGCTAACATAAGTTTAGTTATGTGTAGTTTGACATATTACTCGAACAAGAAGAAATACCAATACATAACTCATAAATTAAGTTGTCGAACAATCTAAAACTTACCCCGCACAAAAAATTTTATAGTACCACCCCTACTTATACTCATACATTTCACATTATCTTTTTTATTTATAACAGTGCAGAGAACCATTAACTCTTTTAATTTGATCCCATGATACAATTATATATCAATAATACAATAAGCTATAATTTTGATTCAGTTTTGCTATTTTTGAATCTTTGATGTCAACAATTTTATTTTGTCAATTTTGTAAATTTACTTCATTTTGAGATGAAGTTGTGCGTTCAACTTTGTTTGCCGGCGCTTGATTGAATTTCACATTTTTCTCAAAAATGTAATTAAGTCTTTTTAATCACAAATCATTGAAAGTTTCTGAGTGCCCTCTGCCTTGGATCTAAACCGATTGACACAACCGATGGCTTGGCGGAATCAAACAATCAAACTAATAACAAGTAAACTCAAACCGAAATCGATTAATCAACAAATGGAAACTTGTTATAATGAATTAATAACATATGGAACTGCTTACAAACTTGCTTTGTCGACAAATGGTGCTAGGGTTTCGTTAACCCTAACTCTAAACCCGTAGGTTTGTATTTATACTAAAACTGACCGACTTTGCAACACTTAGCCAAGTGTCGCTAACATTGGCTATGCGACACTGACTCAAGTGTCGCATACTATTCTAAACACAATCTTGGCGACACTTAAAAAGAGTGTCGCCCAAAACTAAAAGTCAGTGTCGCTAATAACTAAAATGACTTTTCTATTATAATTGACTAACGATACTTACAACTCGATAGACCAACTGACTGACACATAATGCATCATCAAACTCCCCCGTGTCATCAGCTTGGTCTTCAAAAACTTTCAATTAAGTCCATCCTTCTGGGAATCTTCCTCAAGCGTGGATTCCTACTTTTAAATAAATTGGAACTTTCTTGAGACTGACAGCTGGTGGATAATGATATTTCACAATTGGTTCTTGAGTTCTTTGGTATAGCTTTTTCTTGTAAGAATAACGAACTTCCAACTCTGGTCTAATCCACATATACCGTTTCTCAAAGATCTCTTTACGCAAAATCTTCTGGAAGAGTACACTTCGTGTATCTTCAGTATGATTAACTAGATTCATTTGCGCAAGAAGATTAAGCTCAACTTTTGGTAGTGTACTGATACAATTGAATCTTGCTTTAAAATACTAGACACCGTCACTACGTTTCACCAAAATAAGAAAGTTTTCTTTGTCAAACTTCTAGCTCCTGATCAATCCCGTAAGATCTCCTCGAACCTTGTATTCTTTGCATCTTTTCAATTCAGGTTCGTCAGGAAAATATTTCAAGTGCGGTTTAGCAGGATCTCTTATAACAGATTTAGATTGTCGAGACAAAGAAGATTCAGGAACTGATTCAGATTGTTGTTCCTAAAAAGTTTCCTTTAAAGGGTTCAGTATCATCTTCAGAAGAATCTGATTCAACAATCGGAGTGTCTGGATCATAAGCATTTGCAGGTTGAGGTTGAGATGGCTCAGGTTCATGCTCAACAGAAGGTTCTTGATGGTGATTATCTTGATATACCGTATTTGGAGCCGGAACCTCTGGATCTATCTCTTCATCCTCAGGGTCAAAAGATCTATCGTCATCATTTACCGGATTTATTAAGCATTGTAGATATGTGAGATTCACATTAGAATAATCTACCGCAAGTGGTATCAGTTTCCCTGGGATCTCAACAAAAAATCCAAAATAAGATTTTCATTAAATGAATTGGGATTTACATTTTCAACCCTGGGAGTTGTCTCTACATTATCCTCCCCCGAGACAACAGCCACAGATTGTAACATCCTCGATTTGGGCATAGTAGAAATACGGTATTTTCATTACTTTCTTGTATTTAAATTGTATTTAGAAATAATTGGTATTATTTGGATAATTTAAATTAATAGGTCAAATGATCAAATGATTTATTGTGTTAGATGAATTATTAATTGTTTTAAATTAATTTAGTTGACGGTATAATAAAATGTATTTCTCGCAAATAGTTTTTAGGTTCCAGACAATAGACTTAGAAGGGGAGTTGAATTACTACATGTATACAGGGAGATGGTTGTTAGGTTGACCTAACTCTCATTTCCCTCTCTTTCTTACTCTCTTTTGAAAACACACACACATTTACACAAAAACATAAAGGAAATCCAAGTAGAAATTAACTAGATTCATCCCCAAGGCCGTGATTTTGATTGTTGCTACTGACTTCACCATCACCATCTCATTATCATCTTCATTGTAAGTTGCTTTACCCATTTTCATGTATGTGTTGAGTTTAGCTAAAATTAGGTTGAATGAGTAATGCATGTGTTGATTTAGGACTTGGATGATTATTGTTTGTTGTTATAACATGTTTGTGGTTGATACTTGTGGTTAATCTTCTGTCAAAATCGTGTTTTACAATTGTATGTAGCGGATTTGGGTTTTAGTGTTCGTGCTGTGTTTTAACAGGTCTGAACCGTTGCTGGAAAGCTTGGGAACGCAATCCAGCTCAATTTCCCGGATCGCGTTGCTATGTGTAAAATGGTCACATCACGTTTTACTCTTACGAACGCGATCCTGACATGACTCACCCGGATCGCGTTAGTCAGTTGGTTTTGAGTCCGGATTGAGTTTACTCTTGGGAACGCGATCCTAGCCACTTGCTCAGATCGCGTTGCCAAGTGAAAATTTGTAACAGAATGTTTTGTACTGTGGAATGCGGTCCAGCCACTCTCAACCCGGATCGCGTTTGCTAGTTATAATCTGACGAATTTGACAACTTGTGACTTATGTACCTATGTATTTAACTAGTAATGAAAGTATAGTATAATCGATTAATTGACATTATATGCATGGTTAGATTGTAATAACTTGATACAAGAATCTAATTCGGGTTTTGATTTTGTTCTCAGATAAACCGAAGACTCAATAAGATAAGACCTTTGAGTGGAGACGGTAATCGTCAAGGGTGAGTGGATCTTGGACTCTCAGTCTAAGTTAGTTGTAACAACATGGTTGCAATGGGTAAACTGGATATATTGCAGTGATTGCTTAGATAATATATTGCCATAATGGTTATCCCTTGAATGATTATTTGTGTCCTATATGTTATGATAAATGTGGAGAATTTGAATTGTCGGGGGGTCAACTAATGTGTTGGGTTTGGGTACTATTACTTTAGACAACGTAAGTGCTTTGTACATGTGTTGAACACTGAAATTATGTTGTATGTAGTAATAGTACCAAACTATCGGTTTAACCTCTGATTTGGCCTTCAGTTGGTTTTAAGTGTTACTTGAGGAACCACCGCAGCATGAGGGTACCTCAAGGACCACCGATCCTTCTTGATTTGTGTGTAATGCTTGCTGTAGACATTTGCTAAGCTAAATTAGATTGATAGTTTTGGATCTATTCACTTAGCTTCGTGCTAATCCCACCTCACTACTTCTTGCAGGGATAGCTTTTGATTGTGGGTAGCTTGAAGTATGGGATGAATGGGATGTTTGACAAATCTACTCTGATTTAGATATGTTGGATTAAACATTTTGTATCAGATTTTAATATAACACTTAAGTATGTATTTAGCAAATTATGATAATTTGGTTTTAAAGGTTGTTTGTATTTTGGGTTGCATTATGGAAATGTATTACCCGCATCCTATGATGTATTTTTAAATGTTCGCTTCCGTAATAAAAAAAAAATGTCTTGAAAATTTGGAGGGTGTTACAAGTTGGTATCAGAGCATAGGTTTGGGTGAATTGGACAATAGTATATGTTCAATCCCAAATCTATTATGTCAGTCAAACGTTCAAGGGTGTGGGATTTAGCTATGATAGGATAATTGCTTAGTATGTAGGTACTAACGATTAACGAGTGGTGAGATGTGTTGTAATGCAGGATATGGCCGATAATGAGAACCCGACCGTTACTTTCATCAATGTTCCGGTATCCGATATCTCTCCTCCTGAAACCCAAAATGTTAGTCAAGGACAAACCGGTACTTCCTTCGCGGCCGAGGATATGAGGCAAGAGGATTATATGTTGCACTTAGAGGGGGAAAATGTGAGACTTAAAGCTATCGAGCAACAGTTTTTAGAACAACAAGCCCGGTTAGCTCAGCAGTTTCCTCAGAATTCACCACCAGTTTATAGCACTGTACCACCTACTCTAGTGTCATCTCAGACTCCTTCATCATTACCGCACTACCACCAGCAACCTCATAGAAATGTATTTCAGACATCGGCCCCATTTGCATCTTCTGGACCATCGGGATTTCAGTTTCCGGTATTTCCTCCAACATTTCACCATAAAGTTTGTTCTTTTAAGACATTTAAATCTAGTGGACCATCTATTTATTATGGAAGTTCAAATCCCTCCGTAACTTTGGATTGGTTGAGGGATGTTGAAAGGAAATTTGAGGTATGTAGGTGTGAAGAGGAAGTCAAAGTTCCTTATGCGGTTCAGCTTCTCAAGGGTCCGGCAATGGGGTGGTGGGATTCCATTACCTCTCATTTGACTCCTCAACAAAGGGCATCCATTGGATGGTCCGATTTTTATAATGAGGTTTGCAAAAAGTATTGCTCGGGATATGATATGACCCGTATTCGACGTGAGTTTTTGGATATGCAATTGACGGATAATATAACAATGGACGACCTTATTGCCCTATTCTCTGAAAATCTGAGGTTTGTGCACCAATGGGTGCCAGATGAGAGGACTAAAATTGATCACTTTGTTGGTATGTTGCCCCATGCTTATCGGACAACTGTTAGACTTGCAGGTACTCTTAACCAAGCTTTCGAGTTAGCCCGTTCTGTGGATGGTGATGTTAGGGCTCAAGGATTAGAGGTGAAGGACAAGTCCCCAGTGAAATCCAAGGGGGAGTCTTCGAGTAGTCCGGGGAAGAAAAAGTGGCATGGTTCTTTCCGTGGTAAAGGACAAGGTTCGAGTGGTGGTGCTATAGCGGATAAATCTAGCTGGTGCACTAATTGCAAATCAAAACATACGGGTCCTTGCACTCCACAAATGGTTAGGTGCATCAAGTGTGGGCAGTTTGGCCATGATATCAAAGATTGCACTTTCCCTAAGCCTGTGTGTTGGAATTGTCGCAAGGAAGGTCACCGTTCAGGTTTATGTCCGGAGGCGGGGAGACAGAACACGGGTACGGTCGGAGGTTCCTCATCTTCTGGCCAGAAAAGCAAGAATCCTCCTTTGGTAACGTGCAGAGCTTTCCAAATGACAGCCGATGAAGCTGTCAGGACAGAGGACGTCATCACTGGTACTTTTCTTGTAAATTCTGTACCGGCTTGTGTCTTATTTGATTCTGGAGCTAATTGTTCGTTCATATCCAAGTCCTTTTGTGATAAATTGAAATTGACTCCCTCTGTTATTACAAATCCTATTGAGGTTGAAGTAGCGGATGGTAAAATGGTTCCGGTTACCACATCGGTGACTGGAGCTAGTATTTTGATAGAAGACCATAGTTTTCCTGTCTCTTTTCTTTTGATGCCCATTCCTGGATTTGATGTGGTATTGGGAATGGATTGGTTGAGCCAAAATAAGGCCAACATTGATTGCCATAGAAAGCTAATAAGACTTCCTACCTCGGATGAGTCATATGTCGTGGCTCGGGGTGAGCGGGTAAGTGGTAGTATTCCCTTGATTTCAATGATGAAAGCTAGAAAATCTTTAGCTAAGGGGTGTGAATCATACTTGGCCTATGTTGTTAACGCTAAATTAGAAAAGAAAAAGGTCACAGACGTCCGAGTGGTATCGGAATACTCGGATGTCTTTCCCGATGAATTGCCCGGCTTGCCTCCTATTAGAGATGTAGAGTATAGAATTGAATTGATTCCCGGTTCTACTCCTATAGCGAAAGCTCCTTATAGATTAGCTCCCTTCAAAATTCGTGAAATGATGAGTCAAATTCAGGAGTTGCTAGATAAAGGTTTTGTTAGACCTAGTTCCTCTCCTTGGGGTGCGCCCGTGTTATTTGTGAAAAAGAAGGATGGCACCTTTCGGATGTGTATTGACTATAGGGAGTTGAATAAAAGAACCGTTAAGAATAAGTACCCTTTGCCCCGAATTGATGAGCTGTTTGACCAATTGCAAGGGTCCTCGTGTTTTTCAAAAATTGATTTGAGATCGGGTTATCACCAAGTGCGGGTTTGTGAGGAGGATATTCCTAAGACAGCTTTCCGCACTAGATACGGTCATTACGAGTTTCTTGTTATGCCTTTTGGGTTGACTAATGCTCCGGCAATCTTCATGGATTTGATGAATAGAGTTTGTCGACCTTTTCTTGATAAGTTTGTTATAGTATTCATTGATGATATCTTAGTGTATTCTAAATCTGAGACTGATCATGAGATGCATTTGCGATTGGTTCTTGATACTTTGACAAAGGAGCAATTGTATGCTAAATTTTCAAAATGCGAGTTTTGGTTACATGAGGTACAGTTTTTGGGTCACATCATTTGTGAGGATGGAGTTAAAGTGGGTCCATCTAAAATTGAGGCCGTCATGAATTGGCAAGCGCCTAAGTCACCTTCTGAAATTAAGAGTTTCCTTGGATTAGCGGGGTATTATCGGAAGTTCATAAAGGATTTTTCTAAGATTGCGGGTCCTTTGAATAAATTAACTAGAAAGAATATTAAGTTTCAGTGGACTGAGAAGCAGGAATCGGCTTTTCAGATTTTGAAACAGTTATTGTGTCAGGCTCCGGTTTTAGCATTGCCTGACGGGTCCGATGATTTTATTGTGTATTGTGACGCATCTTCTGCAGGTTTGGGTTGTGTTTTAACGCAACGAGACCGTGTTATTGCCTATGCTTCGCGTCAATTGAAACCTCATGAGATTAATTATCCTACCCATGACTTGGAACTAGCGGCAGTGGTTTTCGCCTTGAAAATTTGGAGGCACTACCTTTATGGCACGAAATGAGTCATTTGTACGGATCACAAAAGCCTTCAGTATATGTTCACTCAGAAAGAGCTCAATATGCGACAAAGGCGATGGTTAGAACTGATCAAGGACTATGATTGTGAGATTCGTTACCACCCGGGTAAGGCCAACGTTGTGGCGGATGCGTTAAGTCGGAAAGGAAAATCAGAAAAGGTTTGTTTTATGCGTTTGGAGGTTTCTTCGGATTTGATTGATCAATTGAAAGTGGCTCAAATAGAGGCATTGAGGGATAATAACTTGAAATCCGAGGTTATGTTAAAAAGGAAGGATTTATTAATTGATGATTCTCGGGGTTTGAAGGCCTTTCAATCCCGAGTTTGGGTTCCCTTGCTTGGAGGACTTCGAGATGTGATCTTGTTGGAGGCACATAAATCTAAGTTGTCGGTTCATCCCGGAAGTACTAAGATGTATTATGATTTGAAACCGTTGTATTGGTGGCCTACTTTGAAATTGGACGTGGCTCGGTTTGTGGAATCTTGTCATATTTGCTCGCAGGTAAAAGCCCAACATCAAAAACCATATGGAGCTTTGAAACAACTTGAGATTCCCGAGTGGAAATGGGAGCATATTACCATGGATTTTGTAACCAATTTGCCTCGAACTGTTAAGGGTAACGATATGATTTGGGTAATTGTTGACAGATTAACCAAGAGTGCTCACTTTCTTGGTACTTGTGAGATGGCATCTTTGAGCAAGTTAGCACAGTTGTATATTAATGAGGTGGTTTCTTGACATGGAATTCCGTTGTCCATTGTTTCCGACAGAGATTCTCGGTTTGCATCGGGGTTTTGGCAAAGTTTACAGCGGGAATTGGGTTCTAGAGTAAATTTGAGTACGGCTTATCATCCTCAGACTGATGGTCAGTCTGAGCGGACTATTCAGACCTTAGAGGACATGTTGTGGGCATGCGTTTTGGAATTTGGCGGGTCGTGGGATTCTCACTTACCTTTGGTTGAATTCGCCTTTAATAATTCTTTTCACTCTAGTATAGGAATGCCACCTTATGAAATGTTGTATGGTCGTCGATGTAGAACACCCACTTGTTGGTTAGAGGCGGGTGAGAAATAATTTGCGGGTCCAGACTTAGTGCAAATTACTGCCGACAAAATAGCCATAGCCCGTGATAAATTGAAGACGGCCCGTGATAGGCAAAGGCAATATGCCGATCCGTGTTGTCGACCCGTGTCATTTGTAGAGGGTGAATTGGTTTATTTGAAAGTTTCACCTTGGAAGGGTGTTATTCGGTTTGGGAAACGTGGTAAGTTAGCCCCTAGATATATTGGACCGTTTAAAATTCGACATGTCGTCAATGATCAAACGGTGTCGTTAGATCTTCCTTCTGAATTGGCGGGTATTCATGATACCTTTAATGTGTGTTACTTAAGGAAATGCAATGTGGATGACCAATCTCAAGTTCTTCCATTGCGAGACTTGCGTGTAGACTTAAGCCAGAGACTTGTAGAAGAACCCCTAGAGTTGTTAGACCGTAAGGTGACTAAACTTCGAAAGAAGGATATCCCAATGGTGTTGGTTAAGTGGAATCATAGTTTGGGTCCAAACCTTACTTGGGAGACCGAGTCTAGCATGAGGACGCGTTATCCTAGTCTTTTTGAGCATGGCGAGATTTCAGGGACGAAATCTCCTTAAGGAGGGAAGATTTGTAACATCCTCGATTTGGGCCTAATAGAAATACGGTATTTTCATTACTTTCTTGTATTTAAATTGTATTTAGAAATAATTGGTATTATTTGGATAATTTAAATTAATAGGTCAAATGATCAAATGATTTATTGTGTTAGATGAATTATTAATTGTTTTAAATTAATTTAGTTGACGGTATAATAAAATGTATTTCTCGCAAATAGTTTTTAGGTTCCAGACAATAGACTTAGAAGGGGAGTTGAATTACTACATGTGTACAGGGAGATGGTTGTTAGGTCGACCTAACTCTCATTTCCCTCTCTTTCTTACTCTCTTTTGAAAACACACACACATTTACACAAAAACATAAAGGAAATCCAAGTAGAAATTAACTAGATTCATCCCCAAGGCTGTGATTTTGATTGTTGCTACTGACTTCACCATCACCATCTCATTATCATCTTCATTGTAAGTTGCTTTACCCATTTTCATGTATGTGTTGAGTTTAGCTAAAATTAGGTTGAATGAGTAATGCATGTGTTGATTTAGGACTTGGATGATTATTGTTTGTTGTTATAACATGTTTGTGGTTGATACTTGTGGTTAATCTTCTGTCAAAATCGTGTTTTACAATTGTATGTAGCGGATTTGGGTTTTAGTGTTCGTGCTGTGTTTTAACAGGTCTGAACCGTTGCTGGAAAGCTTGGGAACGCAATCCAGCTCAATTTCCCGGATCGCGTTGCTATGTGTAAAATGGTCACATCACGTTTTACTCTTACGAACGCGATCCTGACATGACTCACCCGGATCGCGTTAGTCAGTTGGTTTTGAGTCCGGATTGAGTTTACTCTTGGGAACGCGATCCTAGCCACTTGCTCAGATCGCGTTGCCAAGTGAAAATTTGTAACAGAATGTTTTGTACTGTGGAATGCGGTCCAGCCACTCTCAACCCGGATCGCGTTTGCTAGTTATAATCTGACGAATTTGACAACTTGTGACTTATGTACCTATGTATTTAACTAGTAATGAAAGTATAGTATAATCGATTAATTGACATTATATGCATGGTTAGATTGTAATAACTTGATACAAGAATCTAATTCGGGTTTTGATTTTGTTCTCAG
Source organism: Pseudognaphalium luteoalbum (assembly GCA_963422505.1). NCBI lineage: Eukaryota > Viridiplantae > Streptophyta > Magnoliopsida > Asterales > Asteraceae > Pseudognaphalium > Pseudognaphalium luteoalbum. The sequence goes on from OY730192.1 coordinate 71,871,534, forward strand.
ATAAACCGAAGACTCAATAAGATAAGACCTTTGAGTGGAGACGGTAATCGTCAAGGGTGAGTGGATCTTGGACTCTCAGTCTAAGTTAGTTGTAACAACATGGTTACAATGGGTAAACTGGATATATTGCAGTGATTGCTTAGATAATATATTGCCATAATGGTTATCCCTTGAATGATTATTTGTGTCCTATATGTTATGATAAATGTGGAGAATTTGAATTGTCGGGGGGTCAACTAATGTGTTGGGTTAGGGTACTATTACTTTAGACAACGTAAGTGCTTTGTACATGTGTTGAACACTGAAATTATGTTGTATGTATTAATAGTACCAAACTATCGGTTTAACCTCTGATTTGGCCTTCAGTTGGTTTTAAGTGTTACTTGAGGAACCACCGCGGCATGAGGGTACCTCAAGGACCACCGATCCTTCTTGATTTGTGTGTAATGCTTGCTGTAGACATTTGCTAAGCTAAATTAGATTGATAGTTTTGGATCTATTCACTTAGCTTCGTGCTAATCCCACCTCACTACTTCTTGCAGGGATAGCTTTTGATTGTGGGTAGCTTGAAGTATGGGATGAATGGGATGTTTGACAAATCTACTCTGATTTAGATATGTTGGATTAAACATTTTGTATCAGATTTTAATATAACACTTAAGTATGTATTTTGCAAATTATGATAATTTGGTATTAAAGGTTGTTTGTATTTTGGGTTGCATTATGGAAATGTATTACCCGCATCCTATGATGTATTTTTAAATATTCGCTTCCGTAATAAAAAAAAAATGTCTTGAAAATTTGGAGGGTGTTACAAGTTGGTATCAGAGCATAGGTTTGGGTGAATTGGACAATAGTAAATGTTCAATCCCAAATCTATTATGTCAGTCAAACATTCAAGGGTGTGGGATTTAGCTATGATAGGATAATTGCTTAGTATGTAGGTACTAACGATTAACGAGTGGTGAGATGTGTTGTAATGCAGGATATGGCCGATAATGAGAACCCGACCGTTACTTTCATCAATGTTCCGGTATCCGATATCTCTCCTCCTGAAACCCAAAATGTTAGTCAAGGACAAACCGGTACTTCCTTCGCGGCCGAGGATATGAGGCAAGAGGATTATATGTTGCACTTAGAGGGGGAAAATGTGAGACTTAAAGCTATCGAGCAACAGTTTTTAGAACAACAAGCCCGGTTAGCTCAGCAGTTTCCTCAGAATTCACCACCAGTTTATAGCACTGTACCACCTACTCTAGTGTCATCTCAGACTCCTTCATCATTACCGCACTACCACCAGCAACCTCATAGAAATGTATTTCAGACATCGGCCCCATTTGCATCTTCTGGACCATCGGGATTTCAGTTTCCGGTATTTCCTCCGCCATTTCACCATAAAGTTTGTTCTTTTAAGACATTTAAATCTAGTGGACCATCAGATTATTATGGAAGTTCAAATCCCTCCGTAACTTTGGATTGGTTGAGGGATGTTGAAAGGAAATTTGAGGTATGTAGGTGTGAAGAGGAAGTCAAAGTTCCTTATGCGGTTCAGCTTCTCAAGGGTCCGGCAATGGGGTGGTGGGATTCCATTACCTCTCATTTTACTCCTCAACAAAGGGCATCCATTGGATGGTCTGATTTTTATAATGAGGTTCGCAAAAAGTATTGCTCGGGATATGATATGACCCGTATTCGACGTGAGTTTTTGGATATGCAATTGACGGATAATATAACAATGGACGACCTTATTGCCCTATTCTCTGAAAATCTGAAGTTTATGCACCAATGGGTGCCAGATGAGAGGACTAAAATTGATCACTTTGTTGGTATGTTGCCCCATGCTTATCGGACAACTGTTAGACTTGCAGGTACTCTTAACCAAGCTTTCGAGTTAGCCCGTTCTGTGGATGGTGATGTTAGGGCTCAAGGATTAGAGGTGAAGGACAAGTCCCCAGTGAAATCCAAGGGGGAGTCTTCGAGTAGTCCGGGGAAGAAAAAGTGGCATGGTTCTTTCCGTGGTAAAGGACAAGGTTCGAGTGGTGGTGCTATAGCGGATAAATCTAGCTGGTGCACTAATTGCAAATCAAAACATACGGGTCCTTGCACTCCACAAATTGTTAGGTGCATCAAGTGTGGGCAGTTTGGCCATGATATCAAAGATTGCACTTTCCCTAAGCCTGTGTGTTGGAATTGTCGCAAGGAAGGTCACCGTTCAGGTTTGTGTCCGGAGGCGAGGAGACAGAACACGGGTACGGTCGGAGGTTCCTCATCTTCTGGCCAGAAAAGCAAGAATCCTCCTTTGGCAACGTGCAGAGCTTTCCAAATGACAGCCGATGAAGCTGTCAGGACAGAGGACGTCATCACTGGTACTTTTCTTGTAAATTCTGTACCGGCTTGTGTCTTATTTGATTCTGGAGCTAATTGTTCGTTCATATCCAAGTCCTTTTGTGATAAATTGAAATTGACTCCCTCTGTTATTACAAATCCTATTGAGGTTGAAGTAGCGGATGGTAAAATGGTTCCGGTTACCACATCGGTGACTGGAGCTAGTATTTTGATAGAAGACCATAGTTTTCCTGTCTCTTTTCTTTTGATGCCCATTCCTGGATTTGATGTGGTATTGGGAATGGATTGGTTGAGCCAAAATAAGGCCAACATTGATTACCATAGAAAGCTAATAAGACTTCCTACCTCGGATGAGTCATATGTCGTGGCTCGGGGTGAGCGGGTAAGTGGTAGTATTCCCTTGATTTCAATGATGAAAGCTAGAAAATCTTTAGCTAAGGGGTGTGAATCATACTTGGCCTATGTTGTTAACGCTAAATTAGAAAAGAAAAAGGTCACAGACGTCCGAGTGGTATCGGAATACTCGGATGTCTTTCCCGATGAATTGCCCGGCTTGCCTCCTATTAGAGATGTAGAGTATAGAATTGAATTGATTCCCGGTTCTACTCCTATAGCGAAAGCTCCTTATAGATTAGCTCCCTTCAAAATTCGTGAAATGATGAGTCAAATTCAGGAGTTGCTAGATAAAGGTTTTGTTAGACCTAGTTCCTCTCCTTGGGGTGCGCCCGTGTTATTTGTGAAAAAGAAGGATGGCACCTTTCGGATGTGTATTGACTATAGGGAGTTGAATAAAAGAACCGTTAAGAATAAGTACCCTTTGCCCCGAATTGATGAGCTGTTTGACCAATTGCAAGGGTCCTCGTGTTTTTCAAAAATTGATTTGAGATCGGGTTATCACCAAGTGCGGGTTTGTGAGGAGGATATTCCTAAGACAGCTTTCCGCACTAGATACGGTCATTACGAGTTTCTTGTTATGCCTTTTGGGTTGACTAATGCTCCGGCAATCTTCATGGATTTGATGAATAGAGTTTGTCGACCTTTTCTTGATAAGTTTGTTATAGTATTCATTGATGATATCTTAGTGTATTCTAAATCTGAGACTGATCATGAGATGCATTTGCGATTGGTTCTTGATACTTTGACAAAGGAGCAATTGTATGCTAAATTTTCAAAATGCGAGTTTTGGTTACATGAGGTACAGTTTTTGGGTCACATCATTTGTGAGGATGGAGTTAAAGTGGGTCCATCTAAAATTGAGGCCGTCATGAATTGGCAAGCGCCTAAGTCACCTTCTGAAATTAAGAGTTTCCTTGGATTAGCGGGGTATTATCGGAAGTTCATAAAGGATTTTTCTAAGATTGCGGGTCCTTTGAATAAATTAACTAGAAAGAATATTAAGTTTCAGTGGACTGAGAAGCAGGAATCGGCTTTTCAGATTTTGAAACAGTTATTGTGTCAGGCTCCGGTTTTAGCATTGCCTGACGGGTCCGATGATTTTATTGTGTATTGTGACGCATCTTCTGCAGGTTTGGGTTGTGTTTTAACGCAAAGAGACCGTGTTATTGCCTATGCTTCGCGTCAATTGAAACCTCATGAGATTAATTATCCTACCCATGACTTGGAACTAGCGGCAGTGGTTTTCGCCTTGAAAATTTGGAGGCACTACCTTTATGGCACGAAATGAGTCATTTGTACGGATCACAAAAGCCTTCAGTATATGTTCACTCAGAAAGAGCTCAATATGCGACAAAGGCGATGGTTAGAACTGATCAAGGACTATGATTGTGAGATTCGTTACCACCCGGGTAAGGCCAACGTTGTGGCGGATGCGTTAAGTCGGAAAGGAAAATCAGAAAAGGTTTGTTTTATGCGTTTGGAGGTTTCTTCGGATTTGATTGATCAATTGAAAGTGGCTCAAATAGAGGCATTGAGGGATAATAACTTGAAATCCGAGGTTATGTTAAAAAGGAAGGATTTATTAATTGATGATTCTCGGGGTTTGAAGGCCTTTCAATCCCGAGTTTGGGTTCCCTTGCTTGGAGGACTTCGAGATGTGATGTTGTTGGAGGCACATAAATCTAAGTTGTCGGTTCATCCCGGAAGTACTAAGATGTATTATGATTTGAAACCGTTGTATTGGTGGCCTACTTTGAAATTGGACGTGGCTCGGTTTGTGGAATCTTGTCATATTTGCTCGCAGGTAAAAGCCCAACATCAAAAACCATATGGAGCTTTGAAACAACTTGAGATTCCCGAGTGGAAATGGGAGCATATTACCATGGATTTTGTAACCAATTTGCCTCGAACTGTTAAGGGTAACGATATGATTTGGGTAATTGTTGACAGATTAACCAAGAGTGCTCACTTTCTTGCTACTTGTGAGAAGGCATCTTTGAGCAAGTTAGCACAGTTGTATGTTAATGAGGTGGTTTCTAGACATGGAATTCCGTTGTCCATTGTTTCCGACAGAGATTCTCGGTTTGCATCGGGGTTTTGGCAAAGTTTACAGCGGGAATTGGGTTCTAGAGTAAATTTGAGTACGGCTTATCATCCTCAGACTGATGGTCAGTCTGAGCGGACTATTCAGACCTTAGAGGACATGTTGTGGGCATGCGTTTTAGAATTTGGCGGGTCGTGGGATTCTCACTTACCTTTGGTTGAATTCGCCTTTAATAATTCTTTTCACTCTAGTATAGGAATGCCACCTTATGAAATGTTGTATGGTCGTCGATGTAGAACACCCACTTGTTGGTTAGAGGCGGGTGAGAAATAATTTGCGGGTCCAGACTTAGTGCAAATTACTGCCGACAAAGTAGCCATAGCCCGTGATAAATTGAAGACGGCCCGTGATAGGCAAAGGCAATATGCCGATCCGTGTCGTCGACCCGTGTCATTTGTAGAGGATGAATTGGTTTATTTGAAAGTTTCACCTTGGAAGGGTGTTATTCGGTTTGGGAAACGTGGTAAGTTAGCCCCTAGATATATTGGACCGTTTAAAATTCGACATGTCGTCAATGATCAAACGGTGTCGTTAGATCTTCCTTCTGAATTGGCGGGTATTCATGATACCTTTAATGTGTGTTACTTAAGGAAATGCAATGTGGATGACCAATCTCAAGTTCTTCCATTGCGAGACTTGCGTGTAGACTTAAGCCAGAGACTTGTAGAAGAACCCCTAGAGTTGTTAGACCGTAAGGTGACTAAACTTCGAAAGAAGGATATCCCAATGGTGTAGGTTAAGTGGAATCATAGTTTGGGTCCAAACCTTACTTGGGAGACCGAGTCTAGCATGAGGACGCGTTATCCTAGTCTTTTTGAGCATGGCGAGATTTCAGGGACGAAATCTCCTTAAGGAGGGAAGATTTGTAACATCCTCGATTTGGGCCTAATAGAAATACGGTATTTTCATTACTTTCTTGTATTTAAATTGTATTTAGAAATAATTGGTATTATTTGGATAATTTAAATTAATAGGTCAAATGATCAAATGATTTATTGTGTTAGATGAATAATTAATTGTTTTAAATTAATTTAGTTGACGGTATAATAAAATGTATTTCTCGCAAATAGTTTTTAGGTTCCAGACAATAGACTTAGAAGGGGAGTTGAATTACTACATGTATACAGGGAGATGGTTGTTAGGTCGACCTAACTCTCATTTCCCTCTCTTTCTTACTCTCTTTTGAAAACACACACACATTTACACAAAAACATAAAGGAAATCCAAGTAGAAATTAACTAGATTCATCCCCAAGGCTGTGATTTTGATTGTTGCTACTGACTTCACCATCACCATCTCATTATCATCTTCATTGTAAGTTGCTTTACCCATTTTCATGTATGTGTTGAGTTTAGCTAAAATTAGGTTGAATGAGTAATGCATGTGTTGATTTAGGACTTGGATGATTATTGTTTGTTGTTATAACATGTTTGTGGTTGATACTTGTGGTTAATTTTCTGTCAAAATCGTGTTTTACAATTGTATGTAGCGGATTTGGGTTTTAGTGTTCGTGCTGTGTTTTAACAGGTCTGAACCGTTGCTGGAAAGCTTGGGAACGCAATCCAGCTCAATTTCCCGGATCGCGTTGCTATGTGTAAAATGGTCACATCACGTTTTACTCTTACGAACGCGATCCTGACATGACTCACCCGGATCGCGTTAGTCAGTTGGTTTTGAGTCCGGATTGAGTTTACTCTTGGGAACGCGATCCTAGCCACTTGCTCAGATCGCGTTGCCAAGTGAAAATTTGTAACAGAATGTTTTGTACTGTGAAATGCGGTCCAGCCACTCTCAACCCGGATCGCGTTTGCTAGTTATAATCTGACGAATTTGACAACTTGTGACTTATGTACCTATGTATTTAACTAGTAATGAAAGTATAGTTGTTGGTGCATTTTGTGTGTCAGTCAGTTGGTCAAACGTTTGTAATCGTTAAAGTTAATTAGTCTGCGTATGTATAGTGTTTAGTGTGTATATGCAAGTTTGTAAATGAATAGTGAAATAGAATATATACACAAAATAAGTGTTTATGCGACACTTAGCTAGTGTCGCATATAGTGACACTTGGCTAGTGTCGCTATAGGGTTTGGATAGCCTATAAATAGAGAGTTATCTTTCAGTTTTAGGGTTGGTCATTAGAAATAGAGTGTGAGGCATTTTTGTGTGTGAGAGAGAGAGGACAAAAAAGCTTGTAACGTTTATACTCAATTGTGAATACAAAGAAAACGTTATAGAAATCGTGTGTTTGTTTATTCGTTCTATAATCGCTAACCAAACGGATTCCGCACGTTTGGTTGATTAAACGATCCGTTAGATCAGAGGTACGGGATCTACAATAGTATAATCGATTAATTGACATTATATGCATGGTTAGATTGTAATAACTTGATACAAGAATTTAATTCGGGTTTTGATTTTGTTCTCAGATAAACCGAAGACTCAATAAGATAAGACCTTTGAGTGGAGACGGTGATCGTCAAGGGTGAGTGGATCTTGGACTCTCAGTCTAAGTTAGTTGTAACAACATGGTTGCAACGGGTAAACTGGATATATTGCAGTGATTGCTTATATAATATATTGTCATAATGGTTATCCCTTGAATGATTATTGGTGTCCTATATGTTATGATAAATGTGGACTATTTGAATTGTCGGGGGGTCAACTAATGTGTTGGGTTTGGGTACCATTACTTTAGACAACGTAAGTGCGTTGTACATGTGTTGAACACTGAAATTATGTTGTATGTAGTAATAGTACCAAACTATCGGTTTAACCTCTGATTTAGCCTTCAGTTGGTTTTAAGTGTTACTTGAGGAACCACCGCGGCATGAGGGTACCTCAAGGATCACCGATCCTTCTTGATTTGTGTGTAATGCTTGCTGTAGACATTTGCTAAGATAAATTAGATTGATAGTTTTGGATCTATTAACTTAGCTTCGTGCTAATCCCACCTCACTACTTCTTGCAGGGATAGCTTTTGATTGTGGGTAGCTTGAAGTATGGGATGAATGGGATGTTTGACAAATCTACTCTGATTTAGATATGTTCGATTAAACATTTTGTATCATATTTTAATATAACACTTAAGTATGTATTTAGCAAATTATGATAATTTGGTATTAAAGGTTGTTTGTATTTTGGGTTGCATTATGGAAATGTATTACCCGCATCCTATGATGTATTTTTAAATGTTCGCTTCCGTAATAAAAAAAAATGTCTTGAAAATTTGGAGGGTGTTACACAGATTCTAACTCTAAAACCCTACGATCTAAAATATCAACCCTTGCAACTTGAGCTTCCAAATCCTTGATCTTTTGGGCCTGAAGTTCGATTATAACATATTGATCCTCAAATTTCTTATTCATCTGCATAAGAAGCTTCTGAATCACAAGGCTGTGGCTGAGGCTCTGTAGATATCTCAAGTCCAGTACCACGACGTTGACGACACAATGGAGTTTCCTCTTGATCAGAGCCAGAATCAGCTGATCTTGGTCGTTTGTCAGCTCTTGGGGGTATGTGAACACGACCCAGTGACATCCTGTAAGAAATATGCTTGAAGCGTTCAGGATTCACTAATTGAATTGCAGCAAGAGTATCAAGCGGTGGAACATCGCCCTCAGAATTAGGTGGTGTTGGACCACCGTCTATAGCTTCATCTTCAACATCGACATGCTGAACATTTTCAATATCGACCAATTGTTCCTCGATATTGACATCCACAAATTCTTCCTCATTTACCGGCTGCTGAGGAATTATTTCATCCAAAAATCCATCATTTGGTGAGGGCACGTAATTCTCATCCACAATGTACTCAAACAACTCGACATCCGGTAGGTGTTGCTGACCCTTCGGTGGGGTCGCGCACTCTCCAAAAACTCTGACCAGCATTGGCTGAGGTAATAGCTGGGAGATTAGATCGGCTGGAATCCCTAGATTCAGGGAATTCAGAATCAGCTGTATAAACCATGGATACATGTACCACTAATCAACACCAGAGTTGATGTTGTCAATCATATTCTCAAAAAGATACCCTGAAAAGTTGTATGGTTTATTATACACTACGGCAAGCATGAAAGAGAGAGTAGCGTAGCTCATCTAGTCTAAACCAGCTTTCCTCGGGGAAAAGCAAACAATAAATGTTGCTTCTGGTACTGATCCGGAGGGATCTCCAGATAACCCATACGCTGGAGACCTCCAGCAATGAATGCAGTCTCAAACTGCGTAGGCATATCATGATCGCCATCAAAACGCAAGACCTGGAGAATTGAATCTTCAGTAAAGACCACTTGATGCCCCTGAACAGTTGATAGAATCCGACGTTCATCGTTCTCCGTCTGAATACCTGCATTCATCCAAAAATCGTGGATCTGGTTCAGATAAACTGGAACGTTCTCGGTAATGGCAAAAAAGATTCTCGAGTGCCTTAGAAAGTGAATCATCGGATGGAAAGGGATGGAAATTTTGTGTGTAACATTGAGAAAGGAGACGATATTGTGATTACGGTTCATTCTTGCTGCGTATGCGACAAGATTTGCCATGTGTAGTCTAACACAACTGAACATATACATATAGAACGTTATAGAAACACATTCGAACTATTCACAAGTGACGTAGAAAAATATTCAATTTTGAATTATTATCGACACTTAGGTTAGTGTCGCTTACTACCAATGCGGCACTCGAGTAAGTGACGTTGAACCAAAATGAAATTAATCAAGCGACACTTAAAGGAAGTGTCGCTCTCTTAAGAAAATTTTGGCAGAATTTTGTTAAGTGTTGCATAAAAATTAACTTTGAAACATGCGACACTTAAGTAAGTGATGCTTTAAAGAAGCGACACTTGGTTGAGTGACACAACATATACAAAAAAATTTATGATGCACTTAAGGAAGTGACGCAGACACTACTAAATCTAATGAAGTGACACTATTCTGAGTGTCGCTTAGACACATGCATCACTTGTTCGAGTGACGCATAGGGGTTCAAATTACCAAAACTACAACACTCGATCGAGTGTCGCTACGAGTGTCGCAAAGATGAACACAGTTGCAGTTTCATTCCAACCCAGAAAATCATCGAACTAATTTTTAGGGTTTTTACAAATGGACTAAAACGCAAGGTACTGCATATGAAAGCGAGCAAAGCACACCCTTTATTTACATATAGAACATCCAAATCGATCGTTAATCATTCGTTTTACCCAAAACCCTAAATCTGTATGTATATATACAAATTAAACAAAAATTATACGGTGAAAAGGGTGAAAGATTATACCAAAGTGTGCGGATGAACAAGTAGAAGGGAAAGATGACATCCGATTACCACGAAAACACGCAAAGATCAACCGAGAATTCGAGAAAACGAGTGCCGCAGAAATGAGAGCAAGTGTCGCAGAAAGTGAGTGAGTGTCGCAATGTGATTGAAAAGTGAGCGTGAGGAAGTGCCGCGGTACGGGCAGTTTATATACCCGTCACTCGACAACGTTCTAGAGAGACACTTACATCAATTTTGGAGACACTAACAGCGACACTATTAAGTGTCACTAGATGACACTTAGTAAAATTTTTGAGAATTTTAATTTGTCGATCTTTTGCGTTTTGATTTCGGTACTCAGATTTGATAGTGACTTGTAACTTGGATTAAATAAAAATAAAGAAAGTAAAATTAAAAGGGAAAAATATAAAATTAACAAAAATTCATGAATACAAATAAAGAACAAACACATTATTTTTGGTGACGAAGTTGTTTTAGTCTGGTTAAGGATCATATCGGAATGACATGCAATTATTAGGAATAGTAAGTGTTATTTCAATCATTAGTATATTTGTCCACTTTAAATTTACTTGACATTCTAAAAACACTTTTTATAAAAATTATTTCAAGATGATTATCAGTATATTTATCCTCTTAAACACTTTACACTCAATTCTAGGAGCTAATTTATTATTATTTGTATGTATATTTCACTGTGGGCTCCACCATAGATATACACCTTAACTTCAGACATAGACGATACTTCCATGTTTAGAAAGAATATAAGAAAATTATTTTTAAGAATCAAGTAAGCGGTGACAGGTATCTACTGACGTACAACAGAACGACATAACTTGATTCAGGTTTAAGCAAAACCAGACTTGGTCAAACCATTTTAGAGACCTCGTTAGGTATCTTATATTTTAAGACTTTTCAAGTACATTGACTTATGTTTGCTTAATGTTGAATATATATTAACAGAGACCAGGTCTATACTCACGTATAACATATGAAACATTCAATATATACCCCCAAATGTTATCAGATAAGCTTCATGCAAGGAAATATGTCTAGACTAATTAAGATATTACGACTTTTGTCATAGATCTCACGGTTTTATACCACTGGATAATAAACAAGTATTTATTAAGCTTCTTAAACACTCAAAGACTGTTGTGTAACACGCCTACTAATACATCGTGTGATGAAGATAATACTCATAAAAACTGTTGTTAACATGTTAGATAAACCTACTGACACATCCAAGATAAACTTTAAAATTTCTTTTTATGCATGTCACCAGATGTACTATCATATCCAAGTTGTTTACAGATAAAACTCAATGTCTATTTTAAAAATGTAAGATCGTGGTTTTCTTTAATACTAACAAGTATAAAGAGTGGTTGTTGCCAAAAAAATTTTAATTAACACATATAAGTAAATAATTATACCCAATTCCAAGTCACAAATCACTTACGAGTGGGATCTTTCATCCCAATCATTGAGACTAACTCATCAAATCGAGACCTTGAAAAAGCTTTTGTGAAAATGTCTACGTTTTATTTAGTGGTATCGATTATAATTAAGCCTATTAAATGTTTCTCAAAGAAATCCCGTATGAAATGAAAACGTATTTCAATATGCTTTGTTTTTTAGTGTTGTACGGGATTGCGAGTGATTGAGATTGCAGCGGTGTTATCATTGTGTATAGGAGTAAGAGTAAGAAGGAACCCGTAATCTCGTAGTTGGTGCTGTATCCAAAGAACTTGAGAGCAGCAACTGGCAGCAACAATGTATTCTGCCTCCGCTGTGGAAGTAGAAACTATCGTCTGCTTCTTACATTGCCATGAGACTAACCGATTTCCCAAGAACTAACATCCTCCCGTAGTCGATTTCTTATCAATATTACACCCGCCATAATCTGAATCAGAGTAAGCTGTCAACTTAAAATTTTCCTCATTAGAATACCATAATCCGAGCGATGGTTTAAACTTCAGATAACTAATGATTCGCTTGACTGCTTTCTCGTGAGAAACCTTAGGTTTTGCCTGGAAACGCGAACAGATGGACACTGCAAACATGATATCGGGGCTTGAAGCAGTGAGATATATCAGAGAACCGATCATGGAATGATAGTTTTGAAGATTCACATCATCTTCATCCTCTGCTAGACCTAGCTTGTGATTTAACTCAATGGGAGTTCCATATGTTTTACATTCATGATGTTGTATGTTGCTAAGATATCATTTACATACTTAGTGTGATGAATGAAGACCCCATCACCAGATTGCTCTATTTGTAAGCTTAAGAAAAATGTAAGTTCTCCCATTGAACTCATATCAAACTTTTCCTTCATAATGCCCTCAAAATCCTTGCACATAACTTCATTTGTTGATCCAAAAACGATGTCGTCCATATATACTTGGACTAGCAGCATATCCTTCCCAGAATTTTTAATAAAGAGTGTACCATCTATCTATCCACGCTTAAACCTATTATGAAGCAAATGAGTTGTAAGAGTTTCATACCACTTGCGTGGAGCCTAGTGAAGACCGTACATAGCTTTATCTAACTTGTAGACGTAGTCAGGATGGTTTGGGTCTTCAAAACAAGGTGGTTGATTAACATGCACAACTTCATGAAGCTTCCCATACAGAAACGCAGATTTCACATCCAGTTGAAATAATTGAAATCCTTTGTAAGATGCATAAGAAAGTAACAGCCGAATAGATTCCAATCTAGCCACTGGAGCAAAGACTTCGTCATAATCAAGGCCTTTTATTTTCTTGAAGCCTTACACCACCAATTGTGCTTTATTCTTCTCAACGACTCCATGATCATCTTTCTTAACCTGAAATACCCATTTCGTACCAATTGGATGAGCATCCTTAGGTGCTTTGACTAGCTCCCTGACCTGAAGCTTCTCGAACTGTTGAAGCTCTACTTACATTGCCTCAACCCAATTAGAATCTTTAAATGCTTCAGTGACATTTTTGGGTTCTAATTGAGATAGAAAGCAAGAATGAAACCTGGCTACAAGACTGGTTAATTCATTTGCGGTCTTACTTTGAGTTAAAATCCCAGCATTAGGATCACCAATGATATTAGTTGGGTGATTCTTATGCAAGCGTGTTTGTGAAACCGAGTTAGGCACAATGATCGAATCCAGATTAGTATCATTTTTCCCAATATCGGGAGCATCTTCTTTATCAAGAATAATACTCGCATCTGTAAAGGTCAATCTCCTTGGGGTATCATCATCGGCATCTATATTCGTATAGAAATGAGAGCTTTCTAATTCTTCTTCATCATCCGACGGTATAGGCAAGTTAGGATAGATTGGAATATCCGTAGATGCGGGAACTGTTCCAGAAGTAGATGGAACATCGGAAGTTGGTGTGATATTAATAGGTTCAGAAGTTGAAACTGCAGGTGTTGGTGTAGGAATGGGTGTTGGTGTTGGAGCAGGTGCGGGAGTGGGTGTTGGTGTAGGTGATGGAGTTGAGCTATCATTGGAGAGATCAATCCCATGAAGCAATGTCACTACTTATTCAACCTAATTTTCTTCAGGAAGATCAAACGAGTTGAAAACCTCATCATACTTGAACAATCACTCAGGTCCTGTACCTTGAGGAGGCTCAGTGTATCGCAAACAGTTGACTTCAAAATGCTCCTCACTCCTTTTAGTTGATTTATTGTAGACTCTTTTGTTCGGAAATTTGAAGAATACCCAAGAAATATTCCCTCGGTAGCCTTATCACCAAACTTAGAGATTTTATCCTTTGATATCATTATCATGCACGGACACCCAAACGGTTCTAAAAACTGCAAATAAGGATTACAGTTGTTGAATAAATAATAACAAGTCTTGTTCTTCTTTTTAACCGTGAGAACCCTATTCAGAACATAACTGGCAGTGCTAACTGCCTCAGCCCAGATAATGATAGGTAACTTTGAGTCCGCTAACATAGTTCGAGCTGTCTCGATGATTGTTCTGTTCTTTCATTCTACAACTCCATTCTGTTGAAGAGTTCTTGGAGCACTGTATTGATGATCAATACCCTTTGAAGCACAGTACATCTCGAGAGTTGAATTCTTGAATTCAGTTCCAATGTCACTTCGCAGTCTCATAACTTTTACGTTGCATAGATTAGCCAACTTATCAAACAGATACACCAAAATCTTAGCAGTCTCATATTTAGATGCAAGAAAATATACCCAATAAAATATCGAGTAGTCATCTGTAACTACCAGACAATACGATCTTCCACCCATACTCTTAGTAGAAGTATGACCAAACAAGTCCATGTGCAATAATTCCAGTGGTGCAGCAATGAAATTCACTAACTTAGACTTATGGGACTTCTTATGGAGTTTTCCCTTATGACACGAATTACAATCATTTTTTAACGCAAAAGAGTATTTAGGAACACCATTAACCAAATCATTCTTAATTAAATAATTCATTTTACGAAAATGAATATGTCCCATTCGCCTGTGCCAAAGTAGTGATTCCTTCTCTGAAGCCTTTGACAAAAGACATGTTTACTCACTCAACGGTTCTCATGTTCAATATATATGTATCATTTCTCCTTGGCACACGCATTAACACCCATTCATCCGGAATTACGAATCCTGGCTTCAGAATAACACATTCTTTATCCGTGAATGCTGCTGTATACTTCTTATCACAAACCTGTGAAACGATCAACAAATTGTGCTGAAGCTATTCCACGTAGTTAACTTTCTCAAAACTTACTTTCCTATTAGTAAGTGTTCCTTTTCTCGTAATCATCTCACCAGTATCCCCTGCAAATGCAACATATCCTCCATTTAAAGGTTTAATATCCGTCAGAAGAGAGACATCGCTTGTAATGTGTCGCGAGCAGCCACTATCCATGTACCATTCACTATCCTTTATACGTTCAGACTGCTGCAACACAAAATCAGAGGAATATTAGTGAGAAATGGAGATGCAAGCCTTTACAGACTTGGGTCTTCCGGTGTCATCAACAATAAGCACATCAGATAGAATTTTATTTTTAAACAAATCAGAATATCCATCTGATGTGTTATTGTTGACAACTAAAGAATCAACAGTAGACTCTTTTCATTTCCAAACTTTCAACTGGGCGGAAGATGACTTTGTAGTAATGTTGGGCTCTTGTTTTAGCAAAGGTTTTTGCTCAACATTACTATGTTTCTTAAATGGCTTTGGAGAAGTATAGATACGCCTAGTGAGAGAAGAAAATGTTGACTTTCTAAAATCTAGGCATATCTCTTCCGAAATGCTGATTTGAGAGTTTTGGACAATCACGAATCAAGTGTCCTTCTTTCTTGCAGTAGAAACAAGAACGTTTCTCAACAAAAAATTGAGACCGAGTATTAACTGACTCTCGCTTAAGAGATGAATCACTCCTAAAACATGAACATTTGTGTGTACAAGTATTAGGAGATGTTTTCTTAGGTTGAGAGGTGAAAGTTGAAGGTTTGTTATCAAAAGAATTTTTAACAGTTATATTTTTCTTCAAGATCGTCACAGGTGACTGTGAGGAATTTCAATATTTCTCTTCCAAAACCTTTTCTTTTCCCTTAATTTTTTGAACCTTAATAACATGTTCATTTATCAAAATGACATTTTCACGTTTAATTTCAACCTTTTCAACCTTCTTATACTCAAGATCAGTTATATCTTCAATCTCAACTTCCTTCTTAACACTAACTGAAGGTATACAAGTAGGCTCAACAAAAGAAGGCACATGATATTCTGCATTTTTAGCTTTCTCTTTGGACATTTTCTTTGTACTAACTGAGGCATCATTGTTAGTATTTGTCTTTGCTTCTTTCTTAGTTTTTATATCTGACTTAGATGCATAGTCAAGTATAAAGTCTTTAGCGTTCTTATTAACATGCATTTTGTCACACCCCGTCTAAAGCGGAAATAACGGAATGCAACCATGATAGGATCACAAAACATCAATATATAGAAATCTAAATGCAATTAAAGATCAATGTGTTGTAATGTCATTAACACGAATAGTGGTTCGTGCCAAGCATACATTTCAACAATGAATCGAAGTTTTACAAATATCAATAAATGTGTTCAACATAGTTAAGGCAAAACACGCCTTTCCAAACAACCAAAATGCCAAACCAAATGTTCCATGTATCTTGAAGTGACACTTAATGCAACCTAAATGGTCCACTAAGTTTTCTTATTCTCAGCCTTAGTTCTACTAGTGCTACCTGAAAAGATATGCTCAAAAAGGTCAACACATGTGTTGGTGAGTTTCGTAGGTTTGAAACAAGACACTAGAAAATAAATATTTTGTTGTGATGATAATAAGTTAGGAAAATGCATATGAAAAGGTACACAAGTGAAATAATATAACCAAACATCTCCACAAACCATCACCACCCCAATAAGAAGTATGACCCAACCAAATCCCGTGAATGCAGTAGCTACCCGTAATGGCTTTAATGTATGCATAACGTATAACATTAGGTACTTACTCTCGAAAGAGCAAGGCCTTGTGAATAAACATGGCTTTAATGTATACTAAACATATACATCAGGTACTTACCCTCGAAAGAGCAAGGCCTTATAATGAAAATGAATCCAACAACCGAATGCACATAAGTCACATAGTGTCACACATTTCAAGCATATGTCCAAAATAAAATGAATGTAATCACATCACAAAATAGTTGATAAAATATGTGAGCATACTTTTCCCCCAATTTGAAAATATGTAGATGAAAACGGGGCCACAAAAAACTCACCTTAAATACCAAAGTAAGTATCGCCTTTAAATGAATCCACCCAATAACTCGCCAATCTACAATAATCACATATTCATATGGGTTACAACCTAGACATGTCTATGTTCCTTCCATTGTATCCCAAGTCCAAATCACCTCTACTAAGTTTCCTCACAACTAAACCTCACGTATCTTTACAAAATCAACTCTTTTGTGAAATTCAGATTCTGTCCAGAATTTTTGTACCACTTCACGAATTTTTAAACATGAACTAATAAAATCATTTGACTCAACAAATTTTTCCAGTGACACTTCCGTGGGTTAAGAACACACTTTAATTATTCCAGAACTTATTTTAATAGTTAACTGTTTTCAAAATTCAACAAAGTAATCTGCTCAGAAACAATGATCTCTGATTACACAAAAGTTACAATTTACTTAAAATACTTTAAGACTTACCAAAGTTATAATATTTTTACATAAATTTTCTAACACTTTGAAATTACTCCAGTTAAAATTTCAAGACCCAAATCTTAAATTAACGTATGTTTCAAAAATCGACAAGTTAACCGAAATCATGAACCGAAAAACTCATAAATGACATTCAATTTTATAAAATCATTTTGAACAATTTATACTCAACATTTGGACACAAAACCAACTCCATTTGAAAATAGACTCTTAATACTTATGCTTAGACTCAAGTTTCATCAAAAATCATTGTAAAATGACCTAGTTACATGCTTTTTAATCCGAGAATCAAATCTGACCAGATTAGGGTTTATGAGTTTAAACCTAAATCTTTATACTAATCAATCCAAACGCTTAATCAATCGAATATTTCTCTCTCAACAAACTTATATACTGATTTAACATATGTCCTAATGATTTCATTCACTAGGAATACAATGGATGAACCGAAAGAAAACCGACAATAACGAAATAATCGAAATACGTTTAAACGAAAGATTCAGATAGAGATTATACCAACTAACGATCGAATATATGAGAATCCTTCTTAGAATCTGTGAATAATGAGGATATACACTCTTAGAATTCATTTTTTTTTGTAGATTGATCAAACGTATACAAGAGTTATAGGATCGAAAACTTACCAAAGTTTCTGGAAATTCGTCACCCACAACAGCAGTTTATGAATTATTTTTTATAAAATAATCTATTGCGTTTCAGAGGCTGAAACTCCAAATGTTTATGTAAAACATCGAGATCTACAACTTTCTAGTTTTGACCGAGCCTGAAAACGAAACTAATGGGTCAAATCAGCCTCCAATCGTGACTGAAATTTTGGGACAGCAGCATGGACGATTTTTGTGATCAAAAAATGTTAGGGTTGTATTTTAGGATGCCTTTTATAGTTCTAGGGTTGTATGGGTTGGGTTGGATTTGGGCTTTTGGGAGTTGGATCATCTTCTTTGGGCCAAAATTGACAAATCATGAACTAAGTTGGCTCGTGATATTTTAAGATTTAATACTCACAATTTAAATGTTTTCATATTCGTGTATATTTATCTAATCGTATAACTTCCATAAATAATTAAGGAAATATTTTCATTAACGAACTTGAATACAAATAAGAAATGATTTTAAATTGAGATTTTCGAATTACATTTTTGGTGACGGATGTCATAGTATCCCCCCGTTTAGGGAATTTCGTCCCGAAATTCAATTGGAATTATTACTGAAAATGTTATCATGGAAAAGATATGGGTTTTGAGTTTCTTATGGCCCTCTCGTTCTTAAGTGATTTCGAATTCTCGCCTAACGTTATATTGTAACCTTACCAGTTTTATGACAAAGTGTTGTTTTAAACTCCATCTCGATTTTATTCCACTACACGTTACTATATTTCATTTGTGTGACGCCATAAGAGACTCGTCACTTGATCATGTATTGTGAACTCCGTTTGCTCCATCCATCCATTTGAATGATTGGTTATCGAACCTACTTGGTAAACATATAGTGTAAATTCGTTCGGTCCATTAAGAAAGTGAAAGAAATTGGTGTTTCTAATGGTGCGTTCTCAACATCTAAAAGACTCTGTCTTGATTCCAAATCCCATGGATACCACAGACGCAACCGTTGGACCGAGAGGAATAACCACATCGAGTCCTAAACTTCGTCTTTGGTATAGCTTCCTCATGATACCTCAACTAAATTTATAGTGTGTTTGAAGGTTGATTTGTTTGTACACCTATGCGAACCTTGAAGTTGAATTAACTAGTCGTCGTTTCCAGAGATAAGACATCGGTTCTACATTTGACAGTAACTAGTTGGAGGTGGAACCATAGTGTAACCTAGTCCTGCCTTACTTTTATGATCTGTCCTTTGCTTGTTAATGATTTCGTCAAAAACAACAGAAGATGTTGAAAAATTTGAGATTTTCCGCTTCAAATCAACAAGCTCAGCCTATGACTCAGCCAATTCCTTATTTAACAAAGTAATTTCTTTAAGATAATTGTTAATAGTTGATGCGTGTGAAAGCGTCTCGTTTTATTATTTGTAAATAGAAATACCTAATTAATACTTATCACACAACCATGCAAGAATACCCGATCGAATGTCAGTATAATTTTGGTAAGACCGAGTCGAACGCAGGAAATGGTGTTTTATTTATGAAAATAGAAAATAATAATTAACTAATAAAACAGTAACAAAGGGGGGACGTTTTAGTTCCGTGCGAACGTTTAAATTGAATTAACAAATAAAACACATAAAGTACTTAAATTAAATAACAGATAGAAATCAATAAGAGGGAACAAGCAATTGTGTAAATAATTTCACTCAGATTCATATATTCTGATTTATTGTAATTTAATTGTCTAATTGTGATTTTCTTTATATTAACTTCGATACTAATTAAAGATTCTAAATTAAATGTAAATTAGTCTCCAGTTCTGCTTAACTAATCACTACAACCTAGGGTCCCAGATTAAACATTGATCCGACGTCGCAAGAATGTTATTCTATTGCGTGCTTTTCCTAAGTTGTGCATTAAATATTCAGGATTGGTTATGATTTATCCTTGCGGTATGACTCAACTATATCTATTAATAATCACTTATTAACATATTCACCTTAGGTTATTTAGTTATTAGTCTTTTAACCTATCAAACTCAATATATTTAGCAATGATCAAAACCTAAGTTCTAACCATCAATAATCAACAATATCAAGGAAAATCAATCTCAGTGACACAATCAATCACGTTAAGTAATAACTAATAACAACCAATAAATAAGGATCTACGGATAACATAACCATCTTCAATTCAACAACTTAATAAAACGTGCAATCATAATCGTTCAACTATCATTACCCAAGGTTCATTATTACACAACTACTAACGTATCAATTCATCATTAGAGTTGCAAAAACAGAATTATTCAATCTCAAAAACATAATGTAATCGAAACAAATAAGTGTAAATACAAACTGAGAAGACGAATCACTAAAAGATAATATGAAATAGCTTCAACCTTACTTCTCGTGCCTCCAAAACTCCTAAAATTCGTGAAATAATCGCCTGTAGTCAAATAGAGAAAAACCCTAGCCGAATCCCCATTTTTGGGGTTTAAAAATGCGTTTTATAGTTCCTGGAAAGTTAATCCATCCGGCGGATGGATTGATGTTGAGCCCAGCCCAGCTCCGCGTGTATTGGGCCTCCACCACCTTCATCCATCCATTAGATGGATTAATGCATCCGGCGGATGGATTGAATTTCCAGACCATTTTTCAACTTTTCTTCTTTTAAAACCCCAGCTTCGTTCAACTTTTCCAAAATGCATCATTCAACTTGTTTCTTGACTGCTTTCTATTCTTCTCTCCAAAAAGCTTTGTTTTCACTTCCAATTGCAAAGATGAACGAAATAAGTACTTAAACTTAATTAATTGCAATAAGAACATTCAAGAAAAGGGGTAAAATACTACTTAAATATAGTACTTATACACGTTCATCAATAGCATCTTGTTGACTCAAATTTCCTATTAGAAACTTATTAGCAGACAATTTTTCATTTCCTATTAGAAACTTTTAGACTCCATTAGTTTTTCAACTTTTTCTCTCAAATTTCCATTATCTACTTGATAACCTTTTAAAGAAGCAGACAATTTAATACATGAAGTACAAGAAAATGGTTCATCATGTACCTCAGGTGTGATGTGAGCCATAAGTGCAAGATGATGTATTTCAGCTTGGGCTGTCCAATCTATGTTTGTTGGCTCAAACACAATTAGGCCATTGTCAACAGACCCTGTTTTCACAACCTCCTGTTCTGAAGTTTTGACGGGAGTTGGTTTGGTTAAACCAGACGGAGGCATTTTGGGTTTCTCGCATTCCCTTGCAAAATGTCTAAAGTTCTGACAATTATAACATCGGACCTTGCTCTTGTCAAAACTAAAACCAGATTTACCTTCACCATCCAAACTCTTGCGCCCAGTCCTTTGCAAGAATATCTTCACTCTTCTAGTAATCATGGCTATGTTTCAATTAAGATCCATCTGCTCAAGATCATCGTCATCCAATTGAGCATAATCCTCTTAAGCCATTTGCAATGTAGTATTTGGTTGAGAAACCAAATCCTTGTAGGAACTCAGAAAAGTTGTATAAATAGTTGATTGTTCCTTAATTGCTGGTGAAATTTGGGCATGCTGAGGTTGTGAACCATGTGAGGTTCCAGATGAATAAACCAGAGAATATACCCCATTGAAGTTAGATTGTGGATTAGTATCAGACACAAAAGCCATTCCACCTAAGGTCTTCCCTGAATTTACTTTTCCACCATAAAGTGTCGGGTCTTGAACAAACCCACCCAACTTGCATTCCTTTTTCTTCAACTCGATAGCATGTGCTTGGAGTATCCCTATGAGATCATCAAGCTTCATAGCTCCTAGCTCTTGACTTTCATTAAGAAACTGAACTTTTATCTCTCATGATTTGGGTAGTGAATCTAACAGCTTCTTATTAACCTCAAGCTCAGTAAAAACATAACCACCTTCAGTTAACTCACTTACAAGCTGTGAGTATCGAGTAAATAACCTAGACGCAGTCTCATGAGGAAGAATATCGAAAAGGTCATATTGCTTCTTGACTAGTTCTAACTTAGCCTGCTTGTACTTCTCATTACCTCCGCATCTGGTTTCAATAGCCTTCCAGAGATCATAAGTAATATCATGATGATCGAACAGGCGTAAGATATCTTGTGTTAAGCACATACATATAGCTATATGTGCTTGTCTTTCTATGTCATACTCCTTATTTTATTCTGGTGTCATTGTGATGCGGAAATGACCCCAAGCTACCAATAATCAATTGAAGATTATGGATTAAATTACATGCATTTAGTTTAATCTTTATGATAATTAGTACCATAATTTGTTTTAATATTTTATTTAATAGCTTTGTGACTATTGATTACCCTTAGACTTTTCATATTTCATGAGTTATTAGCTTCTTTATCTTGCAACCTATATAAAGGCTTCCATATGTAATAGAAAGAGATATAATGAGTTTTGAGTTTTATGAAATTGAAATTTTCTCTCAAATTGTATTAATCATCTGAGTTGAAATTTTGCCTAATTGCGGTATTCTTGGTGAATCAACGTTAATTAGAAGGAATTATTCTTGGGTATTCTTGGAATCAACAAGTTTAATTTGTTATCTTATTGCGATATCTTTTTTAATTTGTGTTTGTTATTTCACACTACATCAGTTGGTATCAGAGCCGAAAATCCTGTTAGAAAGCGAAATGGTAATCTACGATGTTTATGAGGAGTTAAAGAAACCCGATGAACATGAGATTTTGTTTATAAACAAAATTCTCGATAGCAAAATTGGGTTTTCTAGTTATGAAGAAATGGAAGACATATTTCATCCGAGTTGCAACAACAAAAATGAAAATTGTGATGTCATTATGGATGGAGGAAGTTGTGTGAATGTAGCGTCAATTGATATGAATGTCGAATCTTTCGGATTTGAGGTGGATGCTAAATCTTATGTATCTAATTTTGATGTTGCTTCTTTTGAGTTTGATTTGGATCACAATTTTTTCGAATCTGATATGGTTATTGAATTTGTCAAATTATTTACAAATGGTTGTCAAGTTCCAAAAGGTGATTTGATTGTTAAATTGTATGGTTGCTCATTGTTTTACAAAAATGATGTTCATAATAGCTACCGTCGATTAAGAATTGAATATGGAAGTGATTGGAAGATTAGATGCAAGATGAAAGGGAAACGGAGTCTATGTGAAAGGACTTGAGGACAAGTCCCAAATTAGAGGGGGAGAATGATGCGAAAATGACCCCAAGCTACCAATAATCAACTGAAGATTATGGATTAAATTACATGCATTTAGTTTAATCTTTATGATAATTAGTACCATAATCGTGTTTTAATATTTTATTTAATAGCTTTGTGACTATTGATTAGCCTTAGACTTTTCATATTTCATGAGTTATTAGCTTCTTTATCTTGCAACCTATATAAAGGCTTCCATATGTAATAGAAAGGGATATAATGAGTTTTGAGTTTTATGAAATTGAAATTTTCTCTCAAATTGTGTTAATCATTTGAGTTGAAATTTTGCCTAATTGCGGTATTCTTGGTGAATCAACGTTAATTAGAAGGAATTATTCTTGAGTATTCTTGGAATCAACAAGTTTAATTTGTTATCTTATTGTGGTATCTTATTTAATTTGTGTTTGTTATTTCACACTACATCACATTGCTTTATAAGTCTTTGAAGGAGGCACCCCTCTATATTCACCTTCAGCTTTTCATAACGTTCTCGTAGAGGACCCCATAGTTCAGGACAATGAAAATCAACGTATTGTTCAAATCTCAATCTCCAATATGCATAGTCCATATCTGTTGCAAAAAGAGGTGGTTTACTATTGCTACCCACATCATTTCTCTGTTTTAGCATCTCTCTAATTCCTTGAATACTGTCTTTATCTTGAGCCATTGAAAAATTTCTGAAAGATAAGCCGAAATACAAAAACTGAAAACTGATTAAAAATAAAAGGCGACACTAGGTTAGTGTCGCAAAGCAGAAGCGACACTAGGTTAAGTGTCGCAGGGCCAAACAAAGTCAAATTCAAGTGTCGCTTGAAAATGACGCACAGTAGTATTAGGCGACACTAGCGGTAAGTGTCACTTAATCAAGCAAATGTCGCACTTAAGTGTTGCACTTGAGTGACGCGGAAAAGGGATAGGCGACACTACAGATTAGTGTCACTGAACCAATCAAATGTCGCACTTAAATGTCACTATGTAATGACGCACTTAGGTGACAGCAAAACCCTAATTTGAAACCTGTTGAGTGTCACTTGCAGTGTCGCGATCGAGTGTCGCTGTAATGACTGATTACTCCCAAAAACCCTAAAAATCAAATTTTCGTAACCCTAATGAATATTCTTCGATCCAAAATGAACGAAACCTGTAAGTATGTATCTAAAACACCTTATTTGCACCCAATCGATCCAAATAACTCGAGTAGTCTTGATATTCTTTACTATTCGAACCGAAAAAGAACCAATACGTGATCAAAACATCAATCACTCCACTAAAGGCTTTGATACCAGTTGTGAGTGCTCTTGGCCTTGGATCTAAACTGATTGACACAACCAATTTCTTGGCGGAATCAAACAATCAAACTAATAGCAAGTAAACTCAAACCGAAATCGATTAATCAACAAATGGAAATTTGTTATATTGAATTAATAACATATGGAACTGCTTACAAACTTGCTTTTTCGACAAATGGTGCTAGGGTTTCATCAACCCTAACTCTAAACCCGTAGGTTTGTATTTATACTAAAACTGACCAACTTACCGACACTTAGCCAAGTGTCACTAACATTGGCTATGCGACACTGACTCAAGTGTCACATACTATTCTAAACACAATCTTGGCGATGCTTAACGAGTGTCGCCCAAAACTAAAATTCAGTGTCGCTAATAACTAAAATGACTTTTCTATTATAATTGACTAAAGACATTTACAACTCGATAGACCAACTGACTGACATACATAATGCATCAACAAAGCTGTATGTTAGAAGGTTAGCACATATATATACCTAATTAATCAAGTTCATATGACGTGTGTGTTTTATTTAATTTTAAGTAATCATCAACAAATCGTGCTTCTTAATGAATTTGAACTAATGATTGCTGTGTGTTTTTTTTAATAAGTTTCTGTTTCACATATTTTTTTTATGGATGTAAAGTTAATTAATTTTAAAGTAGGAACGATCATGGTTTGTGTATGTATACGGCTTAAGTGTGTTTCTTTATTAAATTGGTTTATTTAAATCTAATTAATTATTCACTATTGCTAAACTAGTTGGCTTGCGTGAGTATGGTCTATCTACTTTATATATGAGTCCACAATAATCATTTTATCACTCTATAATTTTCTAGTTATCAATGGATTTTATTATTACTAATTATATATTTATTTATTTGAGTAGGGTTCAAATGAGTACAATCATTTAAGTTGAGAATGAGGGAATGCACGTTAGCCATTGGATCTTGAAAATCAATGGTCTAAATTAATCTTAATTTTTATTTAAAGAAAAATAAGTTTATATCAGAATTTGGATGGAGGGGTATGATGGTAATTTTACCATTCCTTTAATTTATTTCCTGTAAATTTTATTTCAGCAAAATAAAAAAAGAAGAAGAAAACATTCCCTCGCTCTCATTCTCTCTGGTGCTTCATTCCTTAAAACCCTAACACCAATAGCTTCACAAATCGTTGATTAACATGTGATTATGATGTGAGTGCCCCTTGCTGTGGATCTAAATGATTGATGACAGCGATTGAATGGCGGAAACAAACAATCATACTAAACAAATATAATTGCAAGCCGAAATCAAACAAACGAATCAAGATCAACTTTGTATTGATTATTGTAACCTATTAGCTTGTTTACAGACTTGCAATTTCGACAAATGGTGCTAGGGTTTCGTCAACCCTAGCCTAAAACCTGTAGGTTCATATTTATACTAAGTGGCAGACATGCGACACTACCTAAGTGACGCATGTGGTCGCCTTCATGCGACACTACCTAAGTGTCGCTATGCGACACTAAGGTAAGTGTCGCCTAGACCAAACTAAGTGTCGCTAACCCAGAAATGACTTTTCTATTACAATTAATAAACGACACTTACAAATCGATAGACCAACTGACTGACACACTAAATGTACCAACAAACTCCCCCTTGTCAGCAGCTTGGTCTTCAAAAATCTTCAAATCTTCAAACTATTTCCAGCCAGCTGGGAATACACCACCAGCGTATCCCATTGGCTACGCAGATATCAACAATCTTCTGAAATTTAATAGCTTCAGTTCTGTCTTTTGCTTTGAACTGAATCTTGTTCTGATGTAATCTCTTCATATCTTGTTCAGAAAGATTGATCAAACTCAAAGGGTCAAATACACAAAATCTGTTTCTCTTCAGACCCCACATAGACCTCTTCCTAGGCTGTACAACATCCCATGCTGTTTTCTCTTCAGCTCCCAAATCTGCATCTGTTGAAGACTCTGGATCCGTAGTCGGTTCTGAATTAGGAACAAAAATGATCACAGCTTCTCTTGTAATATCATCATATTCCCAATATAGCAACCTATTCAAAAAATCCAAAGGAATGATCTCTAGAGGTATCTTCTGTAAGCATTTTGCTGGTGGGTAGATCATCCTTACAATCGGTTATCGTGTAACCAGATCCAACTTCTTTTTAAACTTATATCTCATACCCAGCGTCGGTTTAATCATATTGTATTTCTTGCTGTTGATTTCCCGACGAATAATAACTTGGAAGAAATCTGCTCGTGAATCTCGAGCGTGGTTGATCAAGGGTATCTGAGATAATCTTTGAAGTTCACATTTTGGCAAAGTACTTATTCGGTAAAACTTCAAGTTGAAGTACTAGATGCCATCACTCCTTTTGATCATGAATACTGAATTATTTTCATTGAACTTCCAGCTTTTGATCAAACCGTTATAGTCAGTTCTGACTTTGTAAAATTGACATGTAACGGGTACCTCAACTCTAGGTTTAAACACTAGATCAGGTTTTATCGTTGAGGGTTCAGCTGTAGAAACTGATGGCTCAGTGGTTTCTGCCTCTGATACATGATCCGCTTCATCTTCTGAAGAATCCGATTCAATAATAGGAGCATCATCATAACATTCATCACTCTGGAGCTCCTACCCCTCAACTTCAATGTCATCGTTCCCTTTAAAATAACAATCCTCTACCATTGGATCATTTATCACTTCTTCCTCAGGTATTGACGTATTTTCATTCATCATACGTTGAAGAAATGTAAGATCTACATATGAATAGTCAACCGTAATTGGTCTCGGTTGACCTTGAACCTCAACAAAGTAATCCAAAGATATATTTTCATTGATCGAAGAAGGTTGTACATTTTCTGGTTCTGGGGGAGGTGTTACATTTGTTTCCAAGGTCCTGGGACCAGCCTCCCCCGAAACAATCGTAACAGACTCCAACTCTAACAACCTAGATTGTAGATCTGTCACCTGAAGCTTTAAGTCATCAACCGTATCAGCCTTGGACTTTAATTCCCTGATCTCTGCAGCCTGAACTTGAATAATCGCAGATTGATCTTTAAAATGTTTGTTCATCTGTTCAATCTGAGCAAAAAGTTGTTGAATCGAAGGAAGCTGCGGCTGAGATGATGGTTGTTGTTGTTGCTGAGTGGTTTGCTGACCAAGTTCCTGAATGACCACCAGTGTGCAGTGGCGCCTTTTGTGAGGCAAGTTAGCGTAAGAAGGAGCGGACCCAGCTGGTCTTTTGCCCGGATTCCTCGGGACGTGAACCCTGCCCTCAGAAATGTGATGTGACCTAAAAAGTCATGTTTTTAAGTACATATTTCAGCACTTTTTGGATTATTAATTGGTGAAAACATTTCCAAACCATCATTATTTACTAAAAATCACCAAGTTAGTCTAAATATCACGCAAACCGAGGAAAAACTATCACTTTAAATATTCCCTTCTTGATTTCCTTATGTAGTTAGATCTTAATTTATATTTTATGATTCCATAGGAAAATACAAGACCGGAGGTGAAAGAATCAGAAGAAACGAACGAAGAACGGAGAAGATATGCAGTTCGGAAGCTCGCCAATCGTCATCCGGAACGCGAAAAAGTTAAACATCTCCAAAATTGGCAAACTTAGTGTCATTAGAAGCGTAACGGAAAAACGAATCTAAAGGCGCAAGAATCAAGCAAAACGGACTCCAAACGAAGAAGATAAAGACGAACCAAGCAACCGAGGAATCAACGGAGGCCAAATGGAGCACCAACCCCCCCCCCTGGGCACCTAGGTACCGTATACGGTACCCTAGGTGCCGTATACAGCCCTTAGGGTGCCGTATATGGGGGTGTTTGCCTTGATGGGTGCCGTTTGACCCCCCATTGGTCCGCTTGTCCCGTATGATGCTTTGGTGCTTTTTCTTGGTGCTTAAGGACTTGTACCATGGCTACCTCCTTTCTTCTATAAATAGTGAACTCATTTCTCATTTCCAAAACACCTCTCATTCCATTTCTCTCATCTCTCTCTCTATCTTTCTCTCTCTAGCACTACTCTTAGGAGTTAGAGGAGAATTAGTAGGTAGTTTAGCATTCTCTCTCTAGCACTACTCTTAGGAGTTAGAGGAGAATTAGTAGGTAGTAGGTTCTCTCTCTAGTCTTTCTCTCTAGTTTCTCGTTAGGGTTTTAAACCCTTGTACTAGTGAGATAAACGTGGTTAGAACCTTTATGACAAGGAGTAGCTAACCACTGATCAAACGGTCACTACCTATCTATGTTTTCCCAAAATAAACATGGTCTGATTTTGAAGCTGTGGAAATACTGCCCAACTTATCGTATAGTACACCGTGAATTAATCTGGGATTTATTGGGCTGGGATTTATAAAGTGAACGGGTTGTTTAGCTATCATAGATGGTTTTACAATAATACAAGCTTAGATATATTGAGTTCAGATGGCTGTAAAGTATGTAATACAGGATAAAGCCCTAAAACGTTCGAGTATCCGGTAAGCCGTGGAAAGGCCGTAGGCTGAACACTGTATTACATCCTGGCGTAGTCTGTGATCCAGGAAAGATCATAAAACGGGTGATTACACAATGTAACCATGGAAAACTCTGTAGGTTGATGACTGTATCACAGCCAAATAACTCTGAACTCAATCACAATCATCAATGTATAAGTTAGCAGTCACCAACTGTCTTAATCTTAAATGCCTTGCCCAGCTTAGATATATCTGTAAGTGTTAATGAAAGGTCAGTGGATAAATTGCGGACTGTCACCTTATTCCTGCCCCCCATCTGGAGGGTTACTTGGTCTCGTCACAAGAGACGGTGAAGGAGGTTTCAAGGCAGTCCGATCTGATAACACTCTCGATAGCCTAGTACTTAGTAAATGCCTTGCCGATCTGATTGGTTCACCTGATCAGTAGGGTACTAGTGTTTACACTACAAGATATCTAGGTGAAAGCAAGACACAAATCTTTAAAAGACATTTTCAAACTAAAACATTATCTCAGCTATTCTAAGTCATGGTGAACCACGTTTTCATTATCCTTAAGTGTTATATATATGCTAGTCTCCTTTTAGTTTTATGCTTTATTAGTTTCAGTAGTTTAGTTTAATTAGATATAAAAACCAAAACAAAATCCTTCCAACTTATCAAAACCCCAGCTTAATTACCAACTTATCAGAACTAGCTCCGTCTCAATTCTACCGTCGTGAGGGACGACCCTGGATCATCCATACCGCTTACTCATATCAGGTATTCATACCAGTTCCAGTAGGTAGTACGGAGGATTAGGCTCCCCCCGACTATTATTAATATTAAAACTACCCTACCGTGTATCTCGGTGGCCGGACCAACGAACGGAGTAAAATCCGACCGACCGCTGAGTGCACGACAAGTTTTTGGCGCCGCTGCCGGGGACGGTAGTACGATTTGGAGCCTGTTTAGATAAATTAGTTTTTAAGCGATCTTTTTGACTTGGATTCACCATCCCTGTCAGAAGTTATTTGTGCCATAGATTAGCGTAGTTTAGATTAATTTCCCTTCTCAACCCAAATTTAATTCTTAAACCTTCTTCGTGTGCTGTCTTTTTCAGAAAACTTGGACAAATGGCAACTCAACAACAACTAATAGATCAAATTGAAAGTCTTGCTAAATCAATCCAGGATAGATGTAGGAGTAATGCCCATGTAGATAACGAATGTCAAGGGAACAGTATGATTTATTCGGATAACATAGGGTACTTAGATCCTCAATTACAATATCATTATGACCCTTATGCTTTCCAAATAGATCAATACCAGCCTTACTATCCTGAACCATCCAATGTCTACTCACACTCATCTTACCTTGTACACGAACCATCACCATATGAGAGTTCTGACTTGAGAGATATGCCCATAGCTTATCTCAGTAGAAATACTTCCTTACTTTCCTACAACCCACTTGAGCAACTACTTAATGAACAAGAAGACATGCTTAGAAGATGTACTAATAAGCTGTCTGAATTACAAACACGAGTCCAAGTGAGTAGTAATGAAGCCAGGAATCAAGTTATAACTGATAATTTGCTACAGGAAGATGATAGGCACTTACACACCACATCTACATCATTCAATACAGACTTTCATTCTCATCAGTCTGGTTGCAAACTCCCTTCAAACCCTTCACTTACCCAATCTTCTAAATCCTCACTTCCACCTATTCTTAACCTATCTACATCCGAAACCGATGAGGAGTTCATTCTAGAGGAACTTTCTGAGTCATTACAACTTGAAACTTCTGGCCAGGGTGAAGAGTATGACAAGGTAGATGAAGAGATAGAGATAGATAGCCCGGTGATGGAGATTTACACTGAAGACCCAGCTTCAGAAGGACCGGAGGAATACGCACCAACTCTGAGAAGTGATCTCATTCCTATTCAAACCGATGTGGTTGATAACATCCCGCAACAAGTTGTGGTTGACACTGTCCCACTTATCTTTCCGAATGAATCACCCAATGATCTAGTTGAACCCTTAATTGTCTTGGACCAAGTAGTCGATGAGAATGTTGCTACAAGATTGGAGACAAAAACGGATACTGTCCTACCTCCATGCCCAGAGTACAACATTATCATTGACCAAAAGACCATAGGAAACAAGGTGGGTTCTGCGTCATGGTTTCCTTTCAAACCATCTCTCCACCATATAATGTCTTATACACCATTGAGAGATGAGGATTCCTTCGACCAACCCATTATGACAATCCAACCCAAGGAGGTGTTAGAAGTTGAGAGATTTGTGATACCTCCGCTAGAACAACTCCCTCACTTCGAACCATATCCTTATATTGGACATACCCTGGCCTTAATCTGCTTTAAAATTTTAGGTATGTACCAATATTACCCTTTGTGTCTACTGATGGATGCAAGGAAACCCCTAGGATTGCCTGAGAAATAATGCTAGAGTCAAGCTAGAGACTCGAACAAAAACAAGCGCTTCTCAGGAGGCAACCCGTGTTTAACATAGCTTTAGTAATAGTAGTAATATCTATCTTCAATAAGGAGAAGATGAAACCCTAAAATGAATGTTCCAAGTTTTCTCTCTTTATGAACAAAATCATGGTTTGCGGAATTACTTCTCTGAAAGTCAAATTTTTTGTCAAACCTTAATACTTCCTACTCCCAGTCGTTTGAATTTCATTGCAACATCCATTTATCAACATTTTCTAAAGTTCTTAACATCCCTTTCACTCACAAACATGGAAACCTACTAGGAACTAGGAGCCTTAGTCATCTTAAACACCCACTGACATGTTTCGAGCATTTGAGGTACTTACATATATTATTGTGAACATACAAGCGATACTAATGCTTAATCTGATAACATGATCTGTATGTCAATATGTGTATTATGCTTGAACTCGTTTAAAAATATGTGCTTTGGATATCTTTATACTTGGCTACCTGATCCAACTGATAATACTAGTATTTCCATATCTGATGTTTGTGCTGCGGTGAAATTATAGGCAACTAACACTTTTTGTGTGAAATTAGACTCCAAGTCATACACTGGTTTGTTTCATCTACAAAGCACTTACTTTGATAGGTTCTTCGCAAACCAGTGAATCTATGATTTGGAGAATAATCACTTGTTTGTTAGATCATGTTTCTTTGATCTACTTGTAACAGACAGGGACTGACGCCTATGGATAAAGAATCTTTAAGGATAATGGAAAGACGACAAGAGGAGCTTACAGTTCATTAAGTATGAGAATCTTTAGAGTATTGCTTTGCAGGGGATAAGAGATGACACTTTTAGATACAAAGATGACTTCTAGTTGTCTATGACTAGTTCGTCAAGATAATCAGTTCAATACTCATCATAAGTGCCCACAAATTCCAAATCCTATAGCTAAACCTTACCACGTAATGGAACCCAAAACCATCACTACCATCCACATCACCATACCCACCCCACATTCACCCATCCATCCACCCCTTCGCACGTACAACCATCACCGTCAGGGACCATTCAAACAAAGGAATAGATACGGGATTAAATTGGAAACTAGAGATCTCAGCCAATAAAAGAACAACATTAGATTCATTACATCAGTTTGTCGGTGAAAATCTCGGGTTATCAAACATTTGGTTTTCTTGGCTGATCCTTCTTGTGTTGGAGGGCGGCATCACTTCACATTGTTTTCTACAATCTATCCTTTTTGTCTTAGTTATTTTCAAAAGAAGTTGGTGATTTGATTGGTTGATGAATGAGCGGGGAGTACTAAAGAGATGACGAACATTCAAGAAAGAACCCATGGAGTCAAAGGCAGACAAACAAGCTCATACACCTGCGGACCATGGAACTTACATACATCTCTGAGGGAAGGAGCGTGGTCTATCTTCTCTCGAAACTCGCATGTGCCAATGATCTTCAAAGACTTAAGTGTGGGATTGCATCCCACATTACACACACTTAGCAGGAATCGTTTCCACATCTTAAACACTAAAGTGTGGGATTCACTAATAAGAATCTCCACCTACATTATGGGGCAATTATTTGCTAATTCTGGACTCTAGGCACGGTGCACCAAATCGACATGTCCAAAGCTGAACCATTCTTCACGGAATCAGAGGATCAAAGACTCACTTTGTCTCCTCTCATTTACCGCTCTCAGCTTCGTAACGTCAATCGTTATCTGGGGAGTTTCTAAACCTTCACTACGTGTCTTGATTTAAATTTTGCTTTGTTAACCTGTTAATCTAAGAAGTAATCTATACTCTATCCTAAAGCTTATCACTAAGTGTGGGATTCCAGCCCATTACATACACTTGAGTAACATTTTCTATATGTTCAAACTCTAAGTGTGGGATTATACTTTACAGTACAATCTCAACTAAAGAGAACATTAGGGACAATGTTCCTCTAAGTGTGGGATAGTAGGTATAGAATACCTTGAATTAGAGATTTACTTATTTTAATGTCCGAATAGCTTCACTCAGAAAATGTTCCTCAAAATTTTCAAAATTTTCAAAACTTTTTAAACAAAAATAATAAAGTATGAGCAAAATCATCCGATTAGCTCTACTATTTTTGAGTTAATATATCTTTCAAGAGGAGCCATTTCTAATATGAGTTAGTTATTCAGGAATATTAGGGAAATTAAGGTAGAAATTTCTTAAATAAGTAGTGATAATCTAAAAGGAGCATGGCTAGGTACATACAACCATATTTGCAGTGAGGTTTTAAGCCTTAAAAGCATTCATCTTAAATGCTACATTGTTCATTTCTTGTGTGTGCCGATGCTAGTATCTCTGAATTAGAACTTGTTCCTAACATACGTTTCGAGACCATATTGGTGAGTACCGTACGCGGTATAGGTGCAATTAGATGATCTCGACATTCCCTAGGATTTAACCCATTTTTTACATACCTTTTCAAGCCCAAAACCCTTCTGATACTCATTGTTAGTATCGATGATCCTCTTAGAAAACCCTGTTGAACCTAAACCTTTCGTTTCTTCAAAACCCTACATTTTAAACCCACTTATCCAAAACTTCCCAACAACTTATCTTAGAATTTCCAAAGATTATGAAAAACATCTTGAAGAATCTTCTTCTGAATTCATCTACTCCTTCGTGTTCACCAAAATCGAAGAAAATCAAAGGTGCGAAAAATTGGCACCAAAAGAAAAGACTCGAAAAAGTCCGTGATAAGAAAGAAAAGATTTCCGAAAGAAAAGAAAAGAAAAAAATATCCTCGGAAATTCTCTGGCAAAGAAGTTCTGATGAAAGAAAAGAAAATAAAAAGCAGAAAAAGAAAGAAAAGAAAATAAGGCAAAGTGCTTCAAAGTATCAATCGTTCAAAGAAAGATCCGATGAAATACGAGTAGCTATCCCCTCCGTTCTAAAATAAGTTTTTCATGATTCTTAGGATGCCTAAGATAAGCAACCCTTTCAACCAAAAATCACCACTATCCATACCCCTTAACCCTCACAAACATTACAACCCACTTGAATGTCTTGGGATAATTAGCGACGTCCTCTTCCTAAGTGATGGAGATCCGATTCTCGACCAAGCTTATGATGATGAGTGCTGCATGACTGGCTATTTGAGCGATTTCAATTGTGCTAGAATGATAGGAAACCCGATACACTATGAGTGAATTGAGTGACCACCTATAGTGAGATCGCCTAGTCATGTATACTCCAAGATCACGAGATTTGGAAAGTATGCCTAGGAAAGTCAGTACTTATTTCTGAAAAGATCATCTTAACTTTCCCTGTGTTCTCTAAATAATTTTCCCATATGACAAAGTAGTGACTTCTTGGAAATATTTTTAACTCACCCAAACTATTATAAAAATGTTTTCACTGGACATAACTGAGTTGTTGCTTGAGGACAAGCAATTTCTAAGTGTGGGATACTTGATGTGACCTAAAAAGTCATGTTTTTAAGTACATATTTCCGCACTTTTTGGACTATTAATTGGTGAAAACATTTCCAAACCATCATTATTTACTAAAAATCACCAAGGTAGTCTAAATATAGACGTTGCTGCAAAAATCGGTTAAAACGTCCAAATAACACGTAAACCGAGGCAAAACTATCACTTTAAATATTCCCTTCTTGATTTCCTTATGTAGTTAGATCTTAATTTATATTTTATGATTCCATAGGAAAATACAAGACCGGAGGTGAAAGAATCAGAAGAAACGGACGAAGAACGGAGAAGATATGCAGTTCGGAAGCTCGCCGATCGTCATCCGGAACGCGAAAAAGTTAAGCATCTCCAAAATTTGAAAACTTAGTGTCATTAGAAGCGTAATGGAAAAACGAATCTAAAGGCGCAAGAATCAAGCAAAATGGACTCCAAACGAAGAAGATACGGACGAACCAAGCAACCGAGGAATCAGCGAAGGCCAAATGGAGCACCAACCCCCCCCCCCTGGGCACCTAGGTACCGTATACGGTACCCTAGGTGCCGTATACAGCCCTTAGGGTGCCGTATACGGGGGTGTTTGCCTTGATGGGTGCCGTTTGACCCCCCATTGGTCCGCTTGTCCCGTATGATGCTTTGGTGCTTGTTCTTAGTGCTTAAGGACTTGTACCATGGCTACCTCCTTTCTTCTATAAATAGTGGACTCATTTCTCATTTCCAAAACAACTCTCATTCCATTTATCTCATCTCTCTCTCTATCTTTCTCTCTCTAGCACTACTCTTAGGAGTTAGAGGAGAATTAGTAGGTAGTTTAGCATTCTCTCTCTAGCACTACTCTTAGGAGTTAGAGGAGAATTAGTAGGTAGTAGGTTCTCTCTCTAGTCTTTCTCTCTAGTTTCTCGTTAGGGTTTTAAACCCTTGGACTAGTGAGATGATTAGGGAGGGAAACCTTTCCTTTTCTTTTAGATTAATTATGTAGTTAATTAGTAGAGGCTAGCTTATGTAATGCTTGGAGATTAATGAAGAAATACAAGTGTTATTCTGCTCGCAATTCCTATCAGTATTTTCTATCCTTTCTATTATTAATTTTTCATATTGTTCTTGTTTGATGTATGTGATTTATTAATATTAGAAATGTTTATTGCTATGCATTGTGAGTAGTGTGCTTGTATGTTTGCCATGATTTAGATAGTAGTAATGATGTTACTTTAAATATATAATGATTGGGATAATATCGTTATGAAACAACGGAGGTAACGTTATATGGCTTTCATTTGTATAGCGCCGGAAATATCATGAATATGTGGAGTACGGAACGTGGAAGCTATGAAAGTCGTGGGCACAATCCGTTGTGAAATAATGTTCCCGATTATTATATATTACGATTGAAAACTTGTGGTGCTGTTTAACTATACATTTATGATTTCAAACTAAACTATCACCTTTCCTCTAATAAACGTGGTTAGAACCTTTATGACAAGGAGTAGCTAACCATTGATCAAACGGTCACTACCTATCTATGTTTTCCCAAAATAAACATGGTCTGGTTTTGAAGCTGTGGAAATACTGCCCGACTTATCGTATAGTACACCGTGAATTAATCAGGGATTTATTGGACTGGGATTTATAAAGTGAACGGGTTGTTTAGCTATCATAGATGATTTTAGTGTAATACAAGCTTAGATATATTGAGTTCAGATGGCTGTAAAGTATGTAATACAGGATAAAGCCCTAAAATGTCCGAGTATCCGGTAAGCCGTGGAAAGGCCGTAGGCTGAACACTGTATTACATCCTGGCGTAGTCTATGATCCAGGAAAGACCGTAAAACGGGTGATTACATAATGTAACCGTGGAAAACTCTGTAGGTTGATGACTATATCACAGCCGAATAACTCTGAACTCAATCACAACCATCAATGTATAAGTTAGCAATCACCAACTGTCTTAATCTTAAATGCCTTGCCTAGCTTAGATATCTCTGTAAGCGTTAAACAAAGGTCAGTGGATAAATTGCGGACTGTCGCCTTATTCCTGCACCCCATCTGGAGGGTCATTTGGTCTCGTCACAAGAGACGATGAAGGAGGTTTCAAGGCAGTCAGATCTGATCATACTCTCGATAGCCTAGTACTCAGTGACATATTGATCGGTTCACCTGATCAGTAGGGTGCTAGTGTTTACACTACAAGATATCTACATGAAAGCAAGACACAAATCTTTAAAGGACATTTTCAAACTAAAACATTATCTCAGCTATTCTAAGTCATGGTGAACCACGTTTTCATTATCCTTAAGTGTTATATATATGCTAGTCTCCCTTTAGTTTTATGTTTTATTAGTTTCAGTAGTTTAGTTTAATTAGATATAAAAACCAAAACAAAACCCTTCTAACTTATCAAAACCCCATCTTAATTACCGACTTATCAGAACTAGCTCTGTCTCAATTCTTCTGTCGTGAGGAACGACCATGGATCATCCTTACCGCTTACTCGTATCAGGTATTCATACCAGTTCCAGTAGGTAGTACGGAGGATTAGGCTCCCCCCGACTATTATAAATATTAAAACTACCCTACCGTGTATCTCGGTGGCCGGACCAACGACCGAAGTAAAATCCGACCGACCGCTGGGTGCATGACAAAATGCGTCTCAAAATGCGCCTAAATCGTTTCGGATCAACAATTTGAATTGCATCTAAAGCCTCTTGAGGAGGCATATCACCCTCAGAATCGGGTGGTGTGGGTCCACCATCATCATCATCCTCGGCATCAACATTCTCGACCTGATCAATGTCATCTAAATCTTGAGCTACCTCTGAATCGACCAAATCATCCTCATT
This sequence comes from Pseudognaphalium luteoalbum, assembly GCA_963422505.1. Classification (NCBI taxonomy): domain Eukaryota; kingdom Viridiplantae; phylum Streptophyta; class Magnoliopsida; order Asterales; family Asteraceae; genus Pseudognaphalium; species Pseudognaphalium luteoalbum. The sequence continues at coordinate 71,909,249 of OY730192.1, forward strand.
CATCTGAAGGATCACGACATCCTCAAACCCATCATTTGGTGGCACAACATAGTTTTCGTTTACTATATGCCCAAACAGCTCCCTATCTGCTAACACTTGTTCACCTTTGGGCGCTAACTTACAGTCATTGAAGACTCGTAAGAGCATTCGCGTCGGAACCAATAGCGAGCGCTGATCTGGAGCAATGTTCAGATTCAAATCATTTAATAGTAGCTGCACAAACCTCGGATACTGCAGCCACTTATCTTTCCCAGCGCGGATGTTCTCAACCATATCTCCAAAGATATATCCGCTGAAATTGTAGGGCTTGTTGTAGACCAGTGCCAACATCAAAGATAGAGTCAAATGACTCGCATCGTCGTATCCTCCTTTCCTTGGAGATAAGCAAACAATAACGATATGGCATAGATATCTCCAAACCCTGCACAGATATTGTTTCCGAAAGTCGGAGAGCTGATTGGCAGGATAACCCATCCGTTGAAGGCCACCATAGATAAAGATTGTCTCAAACATAGTCGGCAACGCATGGGTATCGTTGAATTGGAGAACTCGACGAACAGAATTCTCAGTAATCTCAATCTCTTCGCCAAACATAGTGGAAACAATCCTTGGCACATCACCCTGAGTTCTGATAAATGCGTGATCATAGAATTCCTCGATCTGATTCATGTACACTGGAGTAGATGCAGTGATAGCGTAGTAAATCCTCGATCGGCGTAAAAATTCAATCATCGGTCGGAATGGGATTGAGTTCGCGTGTGTTGACTCCAGAAACGCAACGATATTGTGGCGTGTGTTGGTGCGGCGATGGTAACTTTGCAGACCTGCCATCTATAAGCTAGAATACCGAAAAAATAACCAAAAACATCGTAATAGGATTAGCACAAATATTCACAAAATTTAAACAAAATTCTGATTTATGCGTCACTTAGGAAGTGACGCATAAACACTACCGACACTTAGGAAGTGTCGCATGGAACAGTGTTTAAAAATCAGAAATTAAGTATAGCGTCATTTAGGGTAAGTGACGCTATCAGGCGTCACTGGTGTAAGTGACATGGCCAAATCATGCGTCATTAAGAACGACACTTAGAAAGTGTCGGTACAAAATTATGCGTCATTTAGCATAGTGACGGTAACCTAGGTGAGTCACTTAGGAAGTGACGGTATAAGTGTCGGTATAGATAAGGGCGTCATTAAGGGAGTCACTTAAGGAAGTGACGCATAGATGGGCGTCACTCATACGAGTGACGGGCTAAATAGTGATACAAGCATATGCGTCACAAAGGGAGTCACTTAATGAAGTGACGCATTAAAGAGCGTCACTGAAGAAGTGACGGTAAGGGCTATAAATTGCCAAATAGCGTCACTTACAGGAAGTGACGCATGAAGTGACGCAACAATGAAGATCATTGCGGCACTGTTCATGCCCAGAAATCACGAAGAACAAAAAATGGGGTTTTTGAAAACCGTAGTTACCACAATGTGTGCATGATATAAACGAGTAAAATGCACCAATTATTAACAGAAAACATTAACAAATCAATCCCCAATTTGTGTGATTTCTATGAACCCTAAAAACCGTAACCGTAATAGACGATTAAAGCAAGTATACATGATTAAAAGGGTTAAAGCTTATACCTAATGATGCATACGAGTGTGGGGAACAAGAATATCATGTTCGATTGCATAAACAAAGCTTGAAAATCCATGCAAAGATCGAAAAAACGTAGCAGTCGAAGTGACGCAGGGAAGAACAGAAGTGTCGGTATGTCAGAGCAAGTGATGCATATTGAATAGTGTAGGTGGTGAGAATGAGTGTCAGTTTGAGGGGTATTTATACCGAAACCCTAGTACGCGTCACTTAACCCGACACTAAGAGCGTCACTTACTAAAGTGACGCAGTGTCCTGTGCGTCACTAGTAGCGTCACTAATGAAGTGACGCATCAAGTCATTTAGTGAAAAAATTTGAGATTTTTATCGATCTTTTATGTTTTGATTTTGGTACTCAAATTTGAAGGTAACTGTAACTTGGTTATAATCACAAAATAAAACTAACTAAGATAAAATATATTAACACAAAATTAATGCAAATTTACAAATACAAAATTAACATATTCTTTTTGGTGACGGAGTTGATTTAATCTGGTTAGAGATCATATCGGAATAATATGCATTTATTAGGAACAGTAAGCGTTATTACGATCATCGGTATATTTGTCCACTTTAAATTTACTTGACATGCTAAAAACACTTGTTATAAATATTATTTCAAAACGATTACCAGTATATTTGTCCTTTTAAACATGTTACACTCACATCTAGGAGCGAATTTTATTATTATTCGTATGTACATTTCGTTGTGGTCCCCATCGTAGATATACACCTTAACTTAAAACATAGACCATGCTTCCATTTACAGAGAGAATATAAGAAAATCAATTTTAAGAATCAAGTCAGCGGTGACAGGTCTGTACTTACGTACAACAGAGCGACATAGCTTGATTCAGGTTTAAGCAAAACCAGACTTGGTCAAACCATTTTGGCGACCTTGTTAGGTATCTTAATTTTATAGACTTTGCAAGTACTTTGACTTGTGTTTGCTTAATTTTTAAGTATATAGGAACAGAAACCAGGTCTATACTTACGTATAACAAAGGAAACTATCAATATATACCCCCAAAGGATATCAAATAAGCTTCATCCACGAAAACATATCTCAAAGAGTTTTGTTATACATCTAACGGTGTTATACCACTTGAAATAAACAATTGTATATTAGGCTTCTTAAGAGGTCTCAAAGAGTTTTGTGTAACATGCCTACTAATATATCGTATGTTGAAGACAATGTATATAAAAACTGTTTTCAACATGTTAGATAAATCTACTGACACATCCAAGATAAACCTTAAAATTCTATTTTGTGCATGTCACCCGATGTACTATCATATCCCAAGTTGTTGGCTGTTGCCATTAATTTTTTTTTTAACACACATACAAGCAAGTAAGTTACGTTCCAAGTTACAAATTACTTTTTGGTCACAAAGAACCTTAAACCAATCATGTTGATTAGTTCATCAAATCGAGTACGCGAAAAAACTTTTGTGAAAAGGTCGGCATTCTGCTTTAGGGTGTCTATGTGGACAATGTCTATCAGGTGTTTTTCATAGCAATCCCATATAAAGTGGAACCTAAGTTCTATTTGTTTAGTCTTAGAGTGCTGTACGGGATTGCGTGTGATAGATATAGCAGCAGTGTTATCTATGTGAATAGGAGTCATAGAAAGAAGTAACCCATAATCACGCAGTTGATGCTGAATCCATAGAACCTGAGAGCAGCAACGTACTCAGCTTCTGCGGTTGAAAGAGAAAATGTAGTCTATTTCTTGCACTGCCACGAGACCAAGCGAGATCTGAGAAATTGGCATCCACCAGTGGTGGACTTCTTGTCTATACTCCAGCCGCCATGATCAGAATCCGAATAGGCAGTAAGAGCGAATGATTTCTCATATGAATACCATAGACCAAGATTGGGTCTATGTTTGAGATAATCAAAAATTCGCTTTACCGCCTTCATGTGAGACACCTTGGGTTTGGCTTGAAAGCGTGAACAAACGGATACCGTGAACACAATATCTTGTCGAGAGGCAGTCAAATACATCAGAGAACCTATCATTGATTGATAGTCCTTTTCTTTGCAATCTTCCTCATCCTCAGCAAGTCTAAGGTAGTGATTAAGTTCGATAGGAGTCCCATAGGTTTTACAATTGAGCAGGTCATATCTAGTCAACATGTCTTTGACATATTTTGACTGATGAATATAAATACCTTTTGCAGACTGCTCAACTTGTACACCTAAAAAGAATCTGAGCTCCCCCATCGCACTCATCTCAAACTCAAACTTCATGATCTCCTCAAAGTGCTTGCACATTGCCTCATTTGTAGAGCCAAAGATAATATCGTCCACGTAAACCTGCACAAGTAACATATCTTCTCGATCCCCAGTCTGTTCTTTACGGATGAACAGAGCACTGTCAATGTTCCCTTGAACAAAACCATGCTTGATTAGATAAGTAGTGAGCCTCTCGTACCAAAGCCTCGGAGCTTGATGAAGACCATATAACGCCTTGTTCAATTTGCAAACATATTCTGGATGCTCAGGGTCTTCAAAACCTGGAGGCTGCTTAACGTACACATCCATATCCACTTGTCCATATAGGAAGGTGATTTTAACATCGAGTTGGTTAACACGAAACTCCTTGAATGAAGCGAATGCAAGGAAGATATGAATAGACTCCAATCATGCCACGGGAGCAAATACTTCATCATAGTCCAAACCCTCGATTTGACTAAAACCTTGAACAACCAACCGTGCTTTGTTACGAATCACTATACCCCGATCGTCCATCTTATTTCGAAATACCCATCCAGTGTCAGTTAAGTGAGCACCTTTGGGTAACGGAACTACATCCCAAACATGTAGCTTGTTGAACTGTTGTAATTCTTCTTGCATGGCCTCGACCCAGGATGGATCTTTTAAGGCCTCATCAACCTTCTTGGGTTCAATTTGAGATAATTGACAAGAATTTATCCGAGCAACCAGAGTCAACATTTGTTGATTTGGATTTTGTTTCACTTGTTGTCTTGTTTGAACCGCAACATTAGGATCACCAATAATATTATCGATGGGGTGATTCTTGTGTACATGTGTCACTGGTTTTACATCCAGCACAAGTACTAACTCTAAATTGTTCATATCCCCTTCAATGGCAGGAACAGTTGTGGTCTCAGGAGCAGTAGAACTTTCAGGTTGTGCGGATTGTTGTGGTTCCTCATCTTCTTCATCATGAGCGTTAAAATGGGTGAAGACCGTTTCTTCTTCTTCGGCTTCCTCTAAAGGAGGCATATTAGGATCATCAGGAAGATCTTTTGCATTAATCATTCATGAAGTCGAAGGAGCATTCGATGATGGGGTAATAGGAGATGGTTCGGTTGTAGTAGGTGATGGTGTGGGTGTTGCAGTAGGTGTTGAAGTGGGTGTTGCAGCAGATGTGTCTTGACATAGACCGATGCCATGAAGTAGGGTGACCAACTCCTCCTCTTCATCTTCTTCTTCAGGTATGTTGAAAGAGTTAAAAACATCCTTATAGTTGAACAGCCAATCCGGACCCGTTCCTTGAGGAGGATCCGTGTAACGCAGGCATTTTACCTCAAAATGCTCCTCCACCTGGTAAGTTGATTTAATGTAGACTCTTTTGTTTGGAGAATTAACTGAATAACCAAGAAAAATCCCTTCAACAGCTTTATCTCCAAATTTTGAGATTTTTTCTTTTGGGGTCATAATCAGACACGGACACCCAAATGGCTCTAGAAACTGCAGAGTTGGCTTATGGTTATTGAAAAGTTCATAACAGGTCTTGTTCTTTTTCTTAACCGTGAGCACTCGATTCAGAATGTAACAAGCAGTGCTGACTGCCTCAGCCCAAAATATGATAGGTAGCTTAGAATCAGCCAGCATAGTCCGAGGTATCTCGATAATAGTCCTATTCTTACGTTCTGCAACTCCATTTGAGGAGTTCTTGGAGCACTGAACTGATGATCAATCCCTTTCGAGGCACAATATAACTCGAGAGTTGAGTTCTTGAATTCAGTTCCATTGTCACTTCGCAGTCTCTTCACCTTTAAGTTTCACAGATTTGCCAACTTATCCAACACGTACACCAAAATATCTGCTGTTTCACTCTTCGCAGCAAGAAAGTATACCCACGAAAATCTGGAGTAGTCATCGGTGACTACTAAGTAGTAGGATCGGCCACCAATGCTCTTAGTAGATATAGGACCAAACAAATCCATATGTAAGAGCTCCAGTAGTGCAGCAATAGAATTCACCACCTTGGACTTATGGGACTTTTTGTGGAGTTTCCCTTTGTGGCATGAAATATAGTTATATTTTTGAGTAAAGGACTATTTTGGAACTCCGTTTACCAAATCATTATTTATAAGAAAATTCATTTTGCGAAAATGAATATGTCCCATCCGTCGATGCCAAAGTAGTGATTCCTTTTCTGAAGCCTTTGACAGGAGACAAGTGTACTCATTTTTAGTCTCCACAGTTCGCATGTTCATCACATAGGTGTCGTTTCTCCGTGGCAGCCGCATAAGCACCCATTCTTCAGGAATAACGAAACCTGGCTTCAAGATCACACATTCTGTTTTTGTGAAAGTTGTGGTATAATACTTATCACAGACTTGTGAAACGCTCAGCAAGTTGTGAGTGATTTGAGCCACATAATTCACATTCTCAAAGCTAACTCTTCCATTAGTTAGCGTTCCCTTTCCAGTAATCGTTCCTCCAGTATCTCCAGCAAAGGCAACATGTCCTCCGACGTGTGGTTTAACATCCGTCAAAAGAGACACATCGCCAGTCATGTATCGTGAGCAACCACTATCCATAAACCATTCACTATCTTTAACATGTTCTGACTGCTGCAACACATAAACGTAAGGAGATTAGTGAGAAACGGTGACCCAATCCTTTACAGAATTAGGTCTACCAAGGTCATCAACAATAATCACATCAGACAGAACTTTATTTTTCAATAAATCAGAATTTTCATCTAATGTGGTATTGTTGATGACGGAAGAGTCACTAGCAGACTCATTTCTTTTCCAAACTTTAGATTGTTCGGAAATTGGTTTGGGAGCAATGTCGGGCTTTTGTTTTGGCAAAGGTTTTTGCCCAACATTACTTTGCTTTTCAACAAACTTGGGAGAGTTGAAATAACGCCTAGGTGGTGAAAATGAATTTCTATAAAAAGAAGTTCTAGGCATATCTCTCCCATAGCGCTGATGAGAAAGCTTGGGACAATCATGAATTAAATGTCCCTGCTTCTTGCAGTAGAAACAGGAATGATTCTCAACAATCGGTTGAGGCTGAGGATTTACCGGAGTAGATGGTGAGGCAGTTTTAGAACAAGCACAGTGTGTGCAAGTTTGAGAAGATATTTTCCTCGGTTGATTGGTTGAGGGTGAAGATTTTTTACATGAAACTCTTTCATTGTTCACATTTAAGTTATTTTTCAAAATCTTTACAGGTGTCTGTAAAGTTTGAGTTTTCTCATTTAAAACCTTTTTCTTGCCCTTTTCATTTTGTACTTTAAGGACAGCTTCATTCGTTAAAATCACCTTTTCTGATTTGACCTCAACCTTCTCAACCTTAGGATACTCTTGATCGGTAATATCCTCAATCTCAACTATCTCCTCAACACTAACTGGAGATACAGTTTCAGACTTAACAAACTTAGGCGAAGGATACTCTAGCCGCTTGGTTTCTTCTTTGCCTGTTTGTTTTGCTTAGTTTCCTTTGACTTAATACCATATAACAATGCATAGTCAACAGGAATCTCTTCAGTGCCTTCCTTAACAGGCATAGGACAGTATTCAGTGGGAGGCGGGACTTCAGCATAGCCTAGTCCTGTCTTAGTTTTGTTATCTGTCCTTTGCTTATTATGGATTTCATTGAAGGCAACTGTAGAGGAAAAGAAACCTAGAATCTTGTTCTTATATTTATCATACTCAACTTTTAAATCAGAGAGTTCCTTATTCAACAATTCTATTTCACCAAGATAGCTGTTAATAGCATCTTGTTGACTAAAAACCTTTGATTTGTACTTTTGAGTGTCTTGTTTATAAGCCTCAATCTTCTTATCATAAAGTTGTTCATTAGCTTTTAAGTATTTATTGGACTCATTAAGTTTTGCAACCTTTTCTCTTAATTCTACGTTTTCTTCTTGAAAGCACTTTAAAGATTCAGTTAACTTAATGCATGAAATACAATTCAAAGGCTCATCAGGTTCATTGTGTACCTCATTAGTAATGTGAGCCATAAGACACTGTTGGTACTTTTCAACAAACATACTCCAGTCCATGTTTGTAGGCTCGAAAACAACTAAAGCATCAGTTGTCGCTTGTTTCACTTCATCCTTCTCTTGAGCTTTAGGAGCATCAGGCTTCGTAAAACCCGATGGAGGAACTTTGGGTTTCTCGCATTCCCTTGCGAAATGTCCCAGATTTTGACAGTAGCGAACCTTGCTCTTGTCAAAACCAAAGCTGGTTTTGCCGTTTCCGTCCAAACTCTTGCGTCTAGTCCTTTGCAAGAATTTTTGAACTCTTCTTGAGATCATGGCAATATTCCAGTTTAAATCCATTTGCTCAAGATCATCATCATCCAATTGAGCATAGTCTTCTTTAGCAAGTTCTAGTGTAGAATTTGGTTGTGAAACCAAATCCTTGTAGGAGCTCAGAAAAGCTGTATAGATAGCAGCTTGTTCTTCAATAGTTGGGGAAATCGTAACTTGCTGTTGTGAACCTAGTGAAGGTCCAGAAGCATAGACTGGATGATGAGCACCAGTACACTGCAATGGAGAACTAGTATCAGAAATAAAGGCCATTCCACCATATGTCTTCCCGATGTTTACCTTTCCTCCATATAATGTCGGGTCTTGAACAAATCCACCCGATTTACACTCCTTTTTCTTCAACTCCATTGCGTGAGCTTGAAGAACGCCAATTAACTCATCCAGATTCATTCTTTCTAACTCTTGGTTCTCCTTTAGAAATTGTACTTTTACGTCCCAAGTACTAGGCAGAACATCTAACAGCTTCTTATTCACCTCAATCTGAGGGAAATTGTAACCTCCCTCGGTTAACTCACTAACAAACTGTGAGTACCATGTGAATAATCCTGATGCAGTTTCATTAGGAGGAATATCAAACAGATCATATTGTTTCTTGATTAGTTCTAGTTTAGCCTCCTTATACTTTTCGTTTCCTCCACATCTTGTTTCAATAGCCTTCCAAAGATCGTATGTGATGTCATGAGTTTTGAAAAGTCGTAAGTAATCTTTAGTTAGGCACATACAGATAGCAGAATGAGCCTTTCTCTCGATGTCATACTCCTTTTTCTCTTCAGGAGTCATAGCTTTATACGTCTTGGCTGGAGGGATACCACGATAGTTTCCCTCGGTTACTGGAGCTTCATATCTTTCTCTAAGTGGACCCCAAAGCTCTGGACAATGGAAATCTACATATTGTTCAAATCGGTCACGCCAATATGCATAATCCATATCCGCAATAAACAAAGGAGGTTTACTGTTAGAACCAACATCGTGATTTTGTTTGATCATTTCTCTAATTCCCCTAATGTCTTCTTTATCAGCAGCAGCCATTAAAGAAAATCCTGAAAAATAACTCAAAAACAAGAACTAGAAAACTTATTAGTAACAAAGGCGTCACTTGGTAAGTGACGCACCGAAGTGTCACAACGACTAGCGACACTCAATAAGTGTCGCTATCGAGTGACGTATAAAGTGACTGATGACACTAGAAGCAAGTGTCGCTCAATCAAGCAAGTGACGCACCCAAGTGTCGTACTTGAGTGACGCAGTAAAACAAACAAGCGTCACTAGTGGAAGTGACGCGTAACAAACAAGTGACGTGCTGAAGTGACGCACGTGAGTGTCGCTAGATTAAAGCAGATGATACTAGAGGTAAGTGTCGTATTACTCACAAATGACGCTCTTAGTGACGCACAAAGTGACGCACCAGAGTGTCGGTAAAACCCTAATTGGAACTTACAGAGTGTCGCACGAAGTGTTGCTATCTAGTGACGCAACGAGTGATGCAAAAATGGATGTGATGTCCCAAAAACCCTAAAATTCAAATTTTCGTAGATGTAACGAAAATTCTTCAATATCAATCGAACGAAACATGTAGATGTTGATTAAAATCGTTTGAATAGCACCCAATTGATCCAAATAACTCGATTGTTCTTGATTCTCTTCACAAAGCAAACCGAAAAACAAACGATTACGTGATCAATACGTCAATTAAACCACTTTGATACCAGTTGTGAGTGCCCCTTGCTGTGGATCTAAATGATTGATGACAGCAATTGAATGGTGGAAACAAACAATCACACTAAACAAATATAATTGCAAACCGAAATCAAACAAACGAATCAAGATCAACTTTGTATTGATTATTGTAACCTATTAGCTTGTTTACAGACTTGCAATTTCGACAAATGGTGCTAGGGCTTCGTCAACTCTAGCCTGAAACCCGTAGGTTCATATTTATACTAAACGGCAGACATGCGACACTACCTAAGTGACGCATGTGGCCGCCTTCATGCGACACTACCTAAGTGTCGCTATGCGACACTAAGGCAAGTATTGCCTAGACCAAACTAAGTGTCGCTAACCCAGAAATGACTTTTCTATTACAATTAATAAACGACATTTACAAATCGATAGACCAACTGACTAACACACTAAATGTACCAACATATGATATACATGTGATTATGATATACATGTGATCAAATTGAAATTTGTGCATTTGCGATAATTAAGTAAACTCGAATATAAGGTGTTTGATAAAACGTCTCAATGAAATTTGATATTACTTTTGTCATTCTAGTGATTGATTAGCATGAAAATTTAGCATATGGAACTGCAAAAATGCATATTATGAAGATTTGGTTGAAAACAATGATTGATATGACTTACTGTTGAACGTGTTATCGTACTGTATCACATGTGTTACTAGAATGTTATTTACATTTGCACTATGATGTATATTCTTCATAGTATCACATGTGTTACGATATTGTATTGATACCTCATAGATTGAGATGATTGATATTTTGTGATACCTAGTAACAATAGTATATCTATTCATATTTATCTATTAATGTATATGTATTCATGTTTATCTATCTATGTATATGTATATGTATTAATGTTTATCTATTCATAGTTACACATGTGGTACTATACGGTATTGATACCTCTTTTAATTTTATTTGTAGCTTTTGAAGAACGTCTTGTTTCAAAAACTGGTGCAAATGTCACTAATTTATATATATGTTGTTGTAGTTTTATATATGTGATTTCTGTTATTTTATTTTCATTCGTGAGTTTGTTGCCTTTTTTGGATTGACATTCAAACAAAATTTCTTAGAGAAAAGGGTAAAAACTTAAATAAATAAAAGACATGGTGATGATTTTTGTAAAAGTTTTGTTTATCAAAACGCCTATTAATGCGGTTTCAGGTTGTCAAAACGCCTATTAATCCTTCAAGGGTTGTCCGTCCTGAATGCATGCAGATCTTACTTACATTGCTAATTCCCTAAAAAAGATAGGGAAACGTCAACAAACTATGTTGAGTGAATTCACAGGTTTGTATGTAGTGTAATAAACCAAGTTGCTTAGACATCGTTTAATAGTTGTAAGGGAAAGACATTTTTATTTAGTCATTTGGTAGAAAACACAAGTTAATTCAATAAAGAATAACGTTTCCTAAATAATAGTAGTTGTTGCTTTGTAGGAAATACAAGTTAATCTTGTTCAGGAAAATCATTTCCAAAGTAGTTGTTTGTAGGAAAATACTTCCTAATAAGTATGGTGGGAAGACTTATACTGATCCCCCGAAGGTGAGCTAAACCTTGCGGGTTAAAGTAACACGACCTAACCCTATAACCAAACCACGACCAGCAATAGTTGATTGCCTAATAGGACATGTAAGTATACGCTCCATATCTGTAGTGTGACACCCGCCAAATAGGACTAGTGATTAGTGCCTAATTCTCTGCAATACATGTAATTAGTCCTTTGATTAGGTTAATTAATGTATCCTTATATATATTGTTGAATATATATACACGTACGCGATTTGGTTAAATCGTGCATTTACATATCGAGTGTAGTTCGATACAATTCATACGGACGTTGGTGCAACTTTTAATAAATAACATAAATCTATTTGATATTTAAATAGTAGTTATTTACATTATATTATTAATAATATACGGAATAATGTACGTTTTTGTTTAAAACGTAACCGACATGAATTAAATGCGTGAGGCGCGCCCGACAATCGAACAAAAGTCAAAATATATTTTATGGATTTAAAATGTATCATTTCGAGGAAAAACATTCATTTGAATTATCGTATATTAAAACGATAACAAAAACGTTTAGTTAAAACGTCATGTAATTAAATAAACGTAACATAGTCCCGCAAGCATAAACCGACATGTTAACGAGACATTTTATGAAATGTTCACTAAGTATTTTAAATAGTACATCAATCAAAAAATTTACAAATTCATATCATTCACAAAAACGTATTAATATAATGATACGCGATTAAGAAATGTTTAAACGATCGGGTAAACGAACACCGCGTGTAACGTAGCTTTGGGAAATGATTTAAACACCCACCTAGTGGGTGAGACCCACTCTTGACCAGCCAAAGAATGAGGTATGGCTTCCCATACCTCATTTCTTCACAAGCAACATCACCACCATTTTTCACTCCACTCTTTCTCACCCACTTCACTCTCTCTCAACTCATCTCCTCTCCCCCTTTTTTTCTGCTGGAAACAGCCACCACCACCTCCATAAACACCAGCACACTTCCACCATCAAACCACCATCATCCTCCACTTGGTTCTTGAAGAAAATCGCAAGGAAAGCACGGTTATTGCATTTTCACCTCATTTCAACTCTAGATCTTTGATCTTCTTGTAAGAACTCTTAATCTTTTACTATATTTCCTTTCAAATTACTTGTTTACATGTATATTTACTCATCTAACTAGATTATGTCCAAATAATATGGTAAAATACGTTTCTTAGTACACATTTAAAAGAGACAGTTTCCGGCTCAGAAAATGCGCCTCACAAGAAACGTCCATATCTTGAGTTCTAGGACGAATTAGAAGGTGAGCTTTATGTCAAAAGCTTCGTATTGAAGTCCTCTATAAAAAGTCCTTCTATGGCAGAACCCAGAAACCCACAGATTTCGGTGAGAAAGTCGATCCATGGACTGAGCTTTTGTTGGGACCAAATCTGAACACTTTACATTTCCATTTTTGCTAAAAATAGTAAATGACCATCTAAAATCGGGATAAAGTGTAAAAATAAACTAGACACCTAGGAAAACATGTGTGATTTTTGGTTAGGCTTGAATCGGACTAGAGGTTCGCCAAATCGAGAGGTTTATCGAGTCAAAATCTGGAAAATATAAACCTTAGGGGCTGTTTTGGTATTTTAAGTAAAACCGACACTTCGAGAAACTTATAAAATGTAACGACAATTTTCTAAAGCTTATTTAACATATTTAAGACTTCCCTAAAAGTTTCGGGTCAAACCGAGCTCATTTGACCATTTTACCATAACGAAACCACTAACAGCTTGACTTGCGAGTTGACTTTGCGAGTTGACTTTTGACTTGCGAGTTGACTTTGCGAGTTGAGTTTTTGACTTGCGAGTTGACTTTTTGACTTGCAAGTTGACTAATGACTTGCGAGTTGAGTTTTGACTTGCGAGTTGACTGTGCGAGTTGAGTTTTTGACTTGTGAGTTGACTTTGTAAGTTGACTTTTGACTTGCGAGTTGACTTTTGACTTGCGAGTTGACTTTTGCGAGTGGACTTTTTGACCAGGAGTTGACTTTTTGAAAAATTTCATTTTTGACCTTAAACGTTAAATTTTGACCTTAAATGTTAAATCTTGTGGTTCATACAACGTTATTTGATATACAAACCTGTGAGCTCACCAGCTTTTAGCAGACCATTTTTAGCATGTATCACAGGTGCTCAGCAGTAGGTTGGACTGCCCTCAGGATTACTGTAGCTCGAGTCAGTATGCAGACATTAGAGATTTCCTTGCATTAATATATTTTGTAAAAGTATTTATGTATTGGAATCTCATTTCCAGAACGCAAGCTATGTATTAGCTTCAAATGTTGTAAACCTTTTTATATTAATATATTTTGTTAAAACGACGCATGTAGAGTCGTTTACTATATATCTTTGTGTTGTTGATTGCCTTGATTAGTCGCACCCGATATATGCTTTCGCTAATCATGAATTTGGGGGTGCGACATGTAGGAGGGTTTTCATTGCGATAATACTATCCGTATACTTAGTGGCTAGAGTCACCTAGCTAATAGTTATAGTCTGCAGCCATAAGGACTTTTATGCACTACATTGTAAGTCTGGGTCCGTACTAGAATTCGTTGTCTAGTTCTCAAAATGGTATGAAAATATCATTTCATAAGTAAACGGTGTAAGCAAATACATAGCAGTATTTATAAACAGTTATTGCATGTAGTAGCAAAACAATTGCTATATATTTCACCCCAAGTTTTAAAAGCATTAAAATAGTGAAAAGTGGCTGTGAACTCACTGTGGGTGCGATGATGTGAGAGCTAGCAAATGATAGTAAACGTCCCCCAAGTAAGTCAACCTATACGCAATAAATGTATTATAATAGGTACTTAACGGTTTCTCAAACTATGTTAATGGTTTGTTTGTGCTAAAAGCTCGTTTAAGTCTGAAAGTGTACGACTCGTTGGTGATGATACATTGAGAATTATTAGTATCTCTAGAGTTGAAAATATTTGTATCTTGAGTTGTGTTCATTGGTTATGCGTATGTAAATCTACATATACATATATACTTATATATATATATATATAATACACATATATATAAATAAATCATTCTAAGTTCGTTGTGTATGTAAAAATACATATATTTCGAAATCGCTTGAAAAGTATTCACTCGTGAATATATATATATATATATATATATATATATAATACATTTTATCGTCGTATGTATATATACATAATAATAGTTGGTTGTTTTATATATATATATATATACAAAAATAATGTTTTACTAATACCTTCTACTCGTTCCCATATATTCCGTTTATGGAACAATTGATTTTCATCCTTCAACAAATCATTCATCGTCGTATTCAAATATTATACAAATATTTCTTGCACGTAAGTGTATATAAATATAGTTCATTTTAAGTTCGTTGTATATATATATATAGTTAAAGTTGTCATATATATATATATATAGTACATCGTATATGTATAAATACATACGTTTTATTTGTTGTAAAAATATATCTATTCGTATTATTTGTCGTTGTAATAATAATTATTATTATTAATATTAATTATAATAATAATAATAATACTTATTATTAACACTAGTTATTTAATATATTATAAATGACTTTCTATATATAGTAAGTACTATATTAAGTAACTTACTATATAAGTAACATATCATAACTTTCACCCGATCGGTTTTCATTATTGAGCCGATCGGCTCACTTGGTTTCACCCTTTCGGGTAATAGGGCCTACCCAATCGGGTTTGGTTCCTCACCAATTCGGGTGTGGTTCCTTACCCGTTCAGGTGTCTCTTGTTCTTGGTCTGTACTCTGTTTAAATCCAGAAAATTCAACCGAATTATTTTTAGTTTCAAGCTATGATTTTTAACCAAGTTTGCACCAAAGTTGTTGTCAACTATAAACAAGTTTTTATGGAGTAACTTCATACATTGATTTCACTCATACACATACCAAATTTCATATAAATGGGTTTTGTTTACTCAAATTTGTCTTGAATGTTTATTTTATCATACATTAAAATCATTCAATATACACATATATTAAGTTGTGATTATGCTATATATATATATATATATATATATATATATATATATATATATATATATATATCAAATTTTAGTAAGGAATTTAAAGATGAAAAGTTCCTTACAAAGAGATGATGATGATGAGCTGCGATGATGATGATGATACAGTTTGATGATGATGATAATGATGATGATGATGATGATTAGTGTGAGTGTTTTGTTATTGTTAATGGTGATGAGAGATTGGAGATGATGAATGAAATTTACTGCCTTTCTTCTCCTGCTTGCTGTTGTCGATGAACTCAAAGAGAGAAATAAAAATGTTGGTGAAGCTGATTTATTGTAGTTTGGTGTCACAGAGGAAAGGGAGGGAAGTATACATATAAAAATGGCTTATAGGGAGAGCGTCGGTATGGTAAACTCTAGGAAGGCATTTGCATGGATGCATAGTTAATCATGCTTACTCTATTTTGAAACTATGAAACTTCTTTTGGAACTTTATTAAACTTATTGTGATCTCTTTTGGTACCGTTGCTTAAATTTGTTGTATTTGTGATACTTTCACTAATCCTTATGTGAAACCCCCAATTTTTTTTATAATATAATGTCCCTTAACGTATAACTCCATAAACCTATTATTATTACATGTATAATAAAATTGACTCAAAATACTAAATTCAAGATTTTTTATACATACGCGACCCTAACCTAAAGCTGGGACCGCATACTTAAACTAGAAAACCCACTGTAAACGAATTTCACTAAGGTACGCAATCCTATAAATAAGGTGGGATCACGTACATATGAAAAAACTCGACTGTTACCAAAATGCACTACCATACGCGATCCTATGAAAGTCTGTGATCGTGTATTAACAAATGGATTTGGACTGTAATGGAAATACGCATGGATACACGATCCTACTCCATCCTGGGATCGTAAAATTAGGGAAATTGATTTGGAGGCTTTAGAGATGGAATTTGACAGCAAACGGTGGACAAACCACCTATAGCAGTTTGCTAATATGTTCTTCTCATTCCGACCTTCTCGTGTATATTTGACACATTTCGTAACTCTTATGGTTAAAAAGTTATGTCATATTTTGATTACATTAAAGTTTAATGATGATAGTTTATATATGATTAAATTATATATGTAGGGGTATGTTAGTAATTTCAAGTAGATTTTTTTAATATTAAATATAATATTAGGGGTAAATAAATAAACTCTATCTTAATAAAAACATTAAAATTCTTTATATATTAGTATAGATAGATATAGAAAAAGTTTTAATTAATTAGAATTTAATGTCATTTGTTTAATTCTTTAAAGTTTAATAACGATGGTATTAATTAGATTTTAATAGATGTAGACGTAAGTTAGTAATTTCAAATAGGTTTTTCAAATATTAGTAATAATGTTTGGGGTAAACTATTAATTTCTCTCTTAAAAAAACCTAAAAAATGTATTATATAAGGGGTTGGTGTTTAGAAATGCATCTTACTTGTTCTCGGTGTCTATTGTGTGTACTCAACCTACATTTACAATTTTTAATGCATCTAACTTTCAAAAAGGGTGTTTTGCTGTATTTTAGTGATGTGTCACTCGTATAAGGTGCCACGTGGCATATGGAGAGTGTGACACATCGTCAAAACGTCATCAAAATACATTAAAACACACTTTTTGTAAGTTTGATACATTAAATATAGCAAACGTAAGTTGGGTACATACAATAAACATCGAGTGACAAGTTGGATGCATTCAAGACACCAACCCCATTATATAATAGTATGGATAACTTGATACTTTGTGGTATTAAACCTGTGAACTCAATGACCATAGTTTACCTTTTTAATTTTTGGTAATTTCTTTCATTATATGACTATACAAATAAAATTAGTAATCTTATTTCAATTATTTATGATGAATATTATTTATTATTTAATCGAAAAATATTGCAAGTTAATAATTTTGAATTTAAATGTGAAAGGAAAATAAGAAGATATTGTGTTAGCTAAGCGTTAAATAAAAAATGTAATTAAAATCGTGTATTTTTTTTGTAAACGTTATAAATAGGACAGATCGAGTAAAATGAAAATGGTTCGGATCGAGTAAAATGATATTGGATTGAATTTCTCTAATCCCACACAAAATGCAATTGCTAACATGCTCATCTCGTTCCGGCAATCTTGTCCTTAATTGACATGTTTCGTAACTCCTTATGGCTAAAATGTCATGTTATATCTTGATTACATTAATGTTTAATGATGATAGTCTATATAAGATTTAATTTTATATATTGGGGTATGTTAGTAATTTCAAGTAGATTTATCAAATATTAATAATAATGTTAGGGTAATTAGTAAATTCTATCTTAATGAAAATATTGAAATTCATTATATATTAGTATAGATAGATATAGAAATTTTTTTAATTAATTAGAATTTAATGTCATTTGTCTAATACTTTAAAGTTTAATAATGATGGTATTCATGAGATTTTAAAAGATGTTGGCGGATGTTAGTAATTTCAAGTAGGTTTTTCATATATTAGTAATAATGTTAGGGGTAAACTAGTCATTACCCTCAAAAACATCAATAATGTATTATATAATAGTATAGATAATATACTATTTACTATTTAAAGCATGGTAGTTGGAGCTCATAAATCTACTTGGTTTTTTATCTTTCAAATGAGGTTTATATAATTGTTAGTATCAAGTAACATCTCTCAAATATTTTTGTAACATCCTCAATTTGGACCTAGGAGAAACAGGTATTTTCTTTAATTTTATATGTAATTTATATTATTATATGTGTTTAATTGTAAAATTAATAAGAAAATAAGTTTCAGGAAAAATTGTGACTAGTGAAATATTGTTTGTTTTAAATAAATTTAGATGACAGTAAAATAAAATAATTTTCTCGCATTTGAAATTTAGGTTCCAGACAATAGAATTAGGATGGGTATAATAATTAAAAACATTGGGTCGGTTTGGGTTGTGAGGTGTTAACCTCTGCTACCTAATTTCCCCCCTTTTTGGCATGTAAGCTTCTTGCAAGAATATATGCATACACCTAAAAATTAAGCAAGGAAATCTAATCAAATTCATATCCCTAACAAGCTGAGATTAATTCCCATTCAAGTTCATGATTTCATCATCATCAAGTTAGTAATCTTCAAAAGTGTAAGTTTTCTTGGATGTTCTTCATGACTTTATGTGGGTAATTAGGTTATTGATTGAATCATAGGAAATTGAAGTTAAATGTTAGTTGTATGATGATTCTTAGTCTTTAATTAGTTGATTTCATGATGATGACATGATAAAATTGTTAAATTCCTTGATTTATAAGTTTGAATGTGAAAATTTAGGGTATGAATGATTTGAATGAATTGTGATGATTTGGTGATTGAAACTATGTTATATGATGTTATTAGGTGTTATAGTAACTAAATATTGATAAAAATTCGAGTACACAACTGAATTAGGTCATTTTTGAGATTTGTGGTTCGTAAGTAAAGTTGCAAAATTTTGGTTAAGTGCAGGTCTGGAAGGAAGTGGGAATCCGTCGGATTCATGATGAATCCGACGGATTCATCTTGAATCCGGGTGGATTTTCTCAACCGGATTCTATAAAAAAGTTCTGTCCAATTCGTGAATCTGAAAAATGCCTTGAATCCGGCGTATTCTATCTGGATCCGGCGGATTCAGCTGAATCCGGGCGGATTCATTTAGAATCCGGCGGATTTATAGGGGGTGGCAACATGTTTTGATTTAAACTTCAAAATGTGATTTAGCTTATACATTGTGATTATAAGATTTGATATATGCTTGATTGTTAATATTAAGTTATAAACAATATGATATGAAGTTTGACTCAAAATTTCGTGTGTGTTTCAGATTTGACGAAGACTCAATAAGATTAGATCTTTGAGTTTGGAGTTTGAACGAGACAGGTGAGTGGACTGATTCTCACAGTTTAATTTTGGTGTTAATAGTTATTTACATCAATCTTAAGTTGATAGTATTGATTAATTTATTGATAAGTTGATGATAGAATTATTGATTGAACTTGTTGATTGATGGATTAATTGATTGCTAGTGAATAATTCCATGATAGGTTGGAATGGTAGAGGTCAATTACATTGGGTTTAGTTGCTATAGGTTAATTTTCATGGGTTGGATGAACATTCGTTGTGAATTAGCCCATATTAATTAAAGATAGCAATAAACTATCGGTAAAATCTCTGTATTGGCCTGCAGTTGATTATTAAGTGTTCTGGGAGGGTCACCGCGGACTGAGGACTCCTCAAGAACCACCGATCCTCTATTTTGATTGTTTTAATAGTTGATTGTTGTGGATTGATTGTTATGCTAAGTTAGATTGTTAAACTTGGTTTACTCACTTAGCTTCGTGCTAATTCCCCACATTATTCCTTGTAGGTTGACTTTTTGGGATGTTTGACAACTGAGCAACTCTGATTATCACTTTAATGATAATGTTTTGTTATATAACACCCAGTTTTAATACTTAACTTGTAATTATAAACTTTGTACTAGTACTTGATGATGTATCATTTTGGCTTGATGTTTTGTATATATATATATATATTATAAATTTGAATTGGGATTGCGCTTCCAAGTAAAAAAATAAAAATAAAAATATGTCTTGAAATATGGGATGTTATAATTTTAGTACCAAGTAATGTCTCTTAAGTAACCGCGCGATAAGTAATATATTTTATTTGATATAAAATTTTAAGCTTAAGTAATTCAAAGGAGTTTATCTTTATCTTTATATATACTTAATTAAATTTCTCTATAACATCACTTTATATTACAATAACGACAACGACAACAATAACAACAATACATAATCCCGTATCTACGGCGCATGAGGGAGATAAGGTGTAGATAGTCATTCCTCTACCTGAGGGTAAAAAATGTCATTTCATTTTCCGAGGGTAAAGAGACTACTTGAAGGGGAACCTCCGGCCTATATGAAAGAAGAATACGAGTGTGCAAAAGATATATAAGTAAATAATATATCAATACTCACAAAATTGTAATACTAAAAATGAAAATATAGGATGTAAATAGTTATATATGGAATGCACAACTATAACATAGATATAAGAATACCACGTAAATATATATGGGTACACACACACACACACATATATATATATATATATATATATATATATATATACGTGGATTTATTATACAGAGGATACAAGTATATTGAATGAAAGATATATTATATATGGATACAAACATCTATAAGTATATGCAAAGTATATTATGTTATATATCAAAAGATAAGTAAAAACATATAACATACTGCTACACCGGTATACCTTACACCTAAACCGAATAATCTCTACTGCAAGACTGTTATACCTAATCCCTACTCATCTATTATCAGCCTAAGAGTTTTACAAATCATTAGTACTTACATTTATTATTAGTAGAGTAATGGATTAAAAAGATGGTTTAACTATTTAATCAAAACATAGTATTTACTATTTAAAGCACAGTGATTGGAGCCCATAATTCTTCTTGGTTTACGTTTATCTTTCCAAGTAGGTTTATGTAATTGTTACTATGAAGTAAAATCTATTGATAGTTTTTAGTACAAAGTAACATCTATTAAGTAACCGCGCAATAAGTAATATATTTTATTTGATATAAAAATTCGAACCTAGATAATTCAAAGGAGGTTTATGTTTATCTTATCCTTCTCAATTTTTTTCTATAACATTACTTTGCCTTATTAGCTTTTAAAGTTTTGTAAATCATTAGGTACTTATGTCTATTATTAATATAGTAATAAATTAAAAGATTGTTTATATTATTTAATTAGGATATATTATCTATCTATTTATATATATAAAATAAAGATTTTTTCTAGCTAATTAGTCATGCCATATCATCAATTTCTTTTTTTTAAAAGGCTACATAATCATGTCACATCATTAACTTAGTTTTTCCTTAATTTTTTTCAAATTTCTTAGTTATGCCACATCATCAAATTTCCTTTTGTAAAAAACCTACATAGTTATGCGACACTATAAAATTAGTTTTTCCTTATAAGTCTTGAAAATTTATAACACTCTCATCGTATTACTTCCCCCCCCCCCCCCCCTATCCCTTTTAACCCTTCTAACTTTTTTTTTTCTAAATGTTTAAACACCTTAACTTATTGGGTGACCAAAATTTAACAAATTAAGTTTATTTTGTCTAGCTATGTTTACATGGATTAACATAAGAGTCAAGTACACCCTTTCTCTCATTGAGTTTATTCCATTAATAGTTAAATTTCATTCGTGATCAATTATATGTAGATATTTCACGAGTTAAAACATATTGGTAGATTTAAATGTTGAGTTGAGATGACAATATTAGAAACTACTACTCTGACACCCAAAAAATTATGATTTTAATTAGTGCCTAACACTTGTATAATTACATGTATTTAGTTTTGTATTAGGCTAAATATGTGTAACATTTTATATATATGACGTTATTATATATATACATGTACGCGATTAAGTTTAATCGTGCAAACTCGAACCGGACGGAGTCCGACACTGTTAAATATGGATATTGGTGACAAACTTTATAAATAATATGGAATTATCTAAACAAACACTATTTACTTAAATATATTACGCGTTATACATTTTGTGTAAAACGTAACCAAATACGACGAAAACGCACGAAACGCGTCCGACAAATGAAATAAATCAAAGTTATATTTTTATAACTCAAAACTAAGTATTTTGATAAAATACTTCAAGTAAAAATATCACAATTACACGCGAACAATTATAACGTTTAAAAACGTTACACAACTCGAATAAACACACGATTCGCAACCGAAGATCAGACGAAAACCCAAATATTATTTTAGTAACTTAAACTATAACATTTGGATGAAACTATCATTTAAAAATATCGAGTTTTAAAACGTTACCGAAACATTGTATATTTAACATATAACGTATAAACGAACGGGTAAACGAGCACCACACTTAACGTAAGTTGGGGAAACAATTTAACCACTCACATGAGGGTGGGGCCCTCAGAAAATCTGCCAAGAATCAGCCCCATCCCTTCCCCCTCTCCTCTTACAAGACGATACCCCCATACCCTTTCAACCTCATTTACACACACACACACACTCAATCTTCACTCATCACCTCCCTCTCCCTTTCCCCTCTCTCTCTCCTGCAATTTTAAGCAGACCCACAAGCCACCCAACAACCTCCAACAACCAGCATTGAGCCACCACAAGTCCACCACGAACCACCATGCTGGAAATCAAGAAAACACGAGAAAATGAGCTTTCGACTTCATTTCTTTCATTCTTCATCTAGATCATTGTAAGGACCCTATTCTTTTCTTAGTTTTACATGTTTTAAGTTTATAATCATGTTCTAGTAGCCACTCAACATTAAAACGTCTAAATTATAAACCGGAGCACGATTTTAAACTTGAAATCTTGTGTTCATGTTCCTGTCCAGAAAAAGGATCAACTTCCACGATTTTTAGAAAAACTATTTTTACATGAAAATGGACGTTTCTTACATCTTAAATAAATTTCAAGAAGTTAACTTTCCAATAAAAATTATCTCGTGACATTTGGACTCCATTTACTACTTCAAACCGTAAAAATGGAAGGACATATACTTTCTGTCTCGGTTCACAGAAAGTTGCACCAACTTCTCGAGGCTATATCTCGAGCTACACACATCTAAAACACATGAGGCTTACACTAAAATCTCAAAAAATTGTTAACTTTAAAAATTTCTTCTTTGACATCTCTTGAAAATACACGGATTTACCCAAAAAAAATAGATCTTTGAACTTGTATCTGGATAAGGTTTTAATAAATTGACACGCACTTTTAAAAACCAACACCTCGCGTTAACCCTGACACGAACCGATAATTTTCCTAAGCTTCACACACCATTTGAAGACTTGTGTAAAAGTTTCGGGTCAAACCGAGGTCGTTTGACCATGTTCACAAACTCGAAACCACATCAGACCCTTAGTTTCACTTCGGGCCAAATCCGATAGCGACACTAGCCCAATGTCGCCAAATCCAATTAAGTGTTGCCATAGCGACACTAAATGAATGTCGCTGCCACCGATCGAATGTCTCAGTAGCGACACTAAGCCCAATTTTGATAAACTGTTAGAAATCAATCACCTGCGACACTAGCCTCAGTGTCGCTAACCATCGAATGTCGCAGACTGCGACACTAAACCTTGTGTCGCCAAATCATTGAATGTTGCATACTGCGACAATAACTCTAGTGTCGTAACACTTCCAATTTCAACATCATGCGACACTAACCCCGAGTGTCACCATTCAATGACATTAATATGCGACACTACCCCAAGTGTCGCTGCCTTATTAAAGTCATAGCGACACTACTCCTAGTGTCGCAATCCCAAACCAAGTGTTGCATTAAGTGTCGCTAAAAACATATAGTTTATAAATACTTTTCACACCAAGTGTCGACTTCGCGTAACAACAATACTTATATGTGATACAACAAAGAAACATACAAAACATATTTTACAAATGTATCATAACATAATAATAATACTTTGAGAATTATTATTATAAACGTCACCAACGGGCGGTACAAGTTTTCTAAAACGCAAACAAAACAATCACTTGGACATAACTAGTTGAGTGGACAACTAGAATGAGTGGACATTAACCCTCCACTCACACTTAATTATATAAGTGGACATTGACACCCCACTTACACACAACCTTATGCGTTTATGGCGCTAGAAGGTTGCTTATTGGGACATTGACACCCACAGCTTGCTTATTTACTAGCATACCAAACTCAGGTGAGTTTCATAGCCCCACTTTTACTATTTTACACTATGGGGTGAGATTACATACGCTGTTTTTATGATCACAACCAACTGATAACAACCTTTATATGAATTGCATGAGACGTTAATCCACTAAAAGTCCTCACTAATTATATAAGCGCGAGTATTATTGGATAGATCTATCGGGGATTGACATAGTCCGGACTAGTCGCTCTAGCCAACCCACGGACACATTAGTATTTGATTGTTATGGGTGTACTGGATTATACACCTGCCGGGGCACAAACCAGGTTAAGCATTGAACTGTGAGACTCATGGCAATTATATACTCTTATTTTTGTATTCGTACAAAACTGATAACCTTGTGATCACTACTTATGCTTTTATAACTGTTTAAACCTATGAACTCACCAACAATATGTTGACCGTTTTAGTATGTAATCTCAGGTATATATATATATATATATATATATATATATATATATATATATATATAAGGGTTGGAGATAAAAAAACGTTGAAAACAATTTTTTGTTTCATAATTTTTTTAAGTTGTGAACTTTTTTTTTTGTTGCTTCAAATATGTTTTAATGGTGCATCACAAATTTTTTTAAGTTGTGAACCTTAATTATTTTTTTAGCTTCACAAAAAGTTATTAACCTTTTCAATTGTGAATTTTTTTTTTCAACTATGAACCTTAATTTTTTTGGTTAACGAAAAGTTTTTAAAATTTTCAAATGTGAACTTTTTTTTTTCAACTTTGAACCTTAATTTTTTTTACTTCACGGAAAGTGTTTAACTTTTTCAATTGTGAATTTTTTTTTCCAACTGTGAACCTTATTTTTTTTTCGGGTTCACAGAAAGTTTTAAACTTCTTCAATGGTGAACCTTTTTTTCAACTATGAACCTTTATTTTATTGGTTCACGGAAACTTTTAACATTTTCAGTTGTGAACCTTAATTTTTTTTTTGGGGTTCACGGAAAGTTTTTAACCTTTTCAATTGTGAACCTTTTTTTTCAACTGTGAACCTTACTTTTTTTTTGGTTGACGAAAAGTTATTAACTTTTTCAATTGTGAACCTTATTTTTTCTTTTGGGTTCACAAATTTTTTTTCAAGTTTTCAATTGTGAACCTTAATTTATTTTGTTTTGATTTACGGATTTGACTTTATTTTATTTTATATTCACAAAAAGAATTTTTTTTGTGTGTGAACCTATATTTATATAGTTTCCAAAAAAAAAAAGTTTACAACTTGAAAAAGTTGTGAAGGAAAAGTGTTTTCACCGTTTTTTTATCTTCACCCTTTTTATGTAAATATATATAAGTTAAATTAGATGAAGGGTGATGATGTGTTTTCACTATTTTTTTATCTTCTTGTTTTCATATGATCTCATTCCTATATATATATGAAATATAAACCTAAATAATTGAATGGAGGTTTATCTTTATCGTTACCTAATCAAATTTTTTCTATAACTATAGTTTTTACTATTCAAAGCATATTGGTATCAGATAACATCTATCAGTTATGTTAGAACCAAGTAACATCTATTATATAAACTGCACAATAAGTAATATAGTTTATTTGATACAAATATTTTATACCTAATTAATTAAAGGTGGTTTATATTTATCTTTAGAGAAAATTACCCGTTTCATCCCTGTGTTTGTCCAAAAAATCACTGGAAGTCCTTGAATTCACGAAATGCCACCAGTCATCCCAATTTTTGTTATTTCTACTCACAAATCGTCCCTGGGCCCAACGTCGTTACTTATTCCCGTTAAAAGGTTATCACGTGACAGACACATGATGGGTATTTTCGTCTTTTCCTGCTGTCCCTTTAACACCAAAACCCTCGTTTACTCTGTAGTTACACCCATATTCACAAATCAAAAACCCTTAAAAAAAATTTATTGTTTGCGATTAAAAAACAAAATGATCAAAATTCTCATGATATTTTGAACCGATTAAGCATTCTGAATTTAGAAAATGTATTATCGAAGGAAGATTCGGATTGAGGAGGATGATGTCAACGAGTTGAAGCAGATGTATGGTAAGTAATAAGAACTCAAACTCAAAGCCAACTTTTATTTTTTTTTTTGTTCGATTTCCATGTTGATTGTATTTGTGAAGTGAAAGTTTAATAAAGTTATTTACTCTAATTAATAAGGTTTTTTGCAATTTTTCATTTACAGAACGTGACCTGGCATTATTCAGTATTAAGGTTCATCATGGGGGATGTTTTAGTAAGTATCCAGGTAGGAAATACGTTGATGTTTTCCAAGCGTATGTTGATGAGTTAGATATTGATCAATTTTCAGTACTTGAGATTAATGATATCATGGAGGAGTTGGGGTATGATAATGGTATAATGTACTACCATTTTAGACAACCTGGGTGTAATTTAGATCTTGGGCTTTTAGCATTAGGGAATGATGATGATATGAGGAACATGATACCATATGCAATAAAATTTAGGATTATTGATGTCTATATTGAGCATGGTATTACAACTGTCAAAACCTTTTTTAGATCCCCCAAAAAACCAATGTATGTATTGAGCTACTAGAGGATGATGAGAGTGATAAAAAACCAATTGTCAGAGCTAAGCCTAGAAATAAAAGGTCAAAACCACTGATGTTAGAATGGGTTGAACAAGGTCAAGATGGGCAGTGTAGTACTAGTGTGCAAGATAAGCAAGTTGAACTGAAGATGAAGTGTTTGGAGATGATCAAGTATACAAGCCAGTGTTTAGTGAACCTGTAGATGAACCAGAACTACATGAGGCGCCTAATGTGTGTAGTGGACAATCATTTGACCCATTTGATGACCCATTAGTTGACCCGTTTGCTGACCTAGATGATATATTAGGCACTAAGGATTCCAGTCTGAACATAGATAAACCAAATGAATCACCAATACATGAAGTCAATGAAGTGGTGGTTGAAGAGTTGCTTGAGAGTGATAGTAATGATGATAGTGGTAGCCAAAGTGGCAGTGAGAGTACTGATGATAGTAGTAGTAATGACAGTGATTTTAGGGAAGATGAGTATAATGAGGTTGTTGATGTGGAGGTTGATATGAGAGAATTCTTAAGGTGTGTTGACAGAGATGCTGAATGGATTGGTAAGGATACAGAAACATTAAATGAACCTGAAACAACTATTAACCCAGAAGTTGATGGAGTTGATTTTAGTGACTTTGAAAGTGCTTCTGAATCAGAAGATGAGTTAGGGAGGATAAGAAAGAAGAAGTTGAAAGAGTTAAGAAAAAGTTCCAATCCACCAAGTCAAATTGTAGGGAAGGTACATTGGTATGTTGGTCAATTATTTGTGAATCCAGCCGAAATCAAAGAATTAGTGAAGTTGCATGCTATAGAAACTAGGAGGGACCTTTTTTATGATAAAAATGATTTGGATAGGATAAGGGTCAAATGCAAAGGGAGGACACCTTGTTATGGTCAATTTAGTGGTGGTCCTCAACTGGAAAAAGAAGGGCATCTTAATGCTGTGGAAAGAGAAGAGAATCTTAAGGCTGTGGTGGTTGAAAGTAATAACAAAGCAAGTTTTAGTGTTCCCAAAAAAGGCAGAGGAAAACCAGTGAAAAAAGATGTGACACCCGTCAAATTAGGACTAGTAGTTAGTGCCTAATCAAGTTTTAATATATGTAATTAGTTCTGTGTTAGGCTAATTAATGTATCAACATATATATTGATGAGTATATATATACAAGTATGCGATTTGATTAAATCGTACGAGTTTCAAATCGAATGCAATTCGATTCAATTAATACGGACGTTGGTGAAAATTTTATTAAATAATATAATATTATTTAATAACGCAATTATATCCAAAATATTATTTAGATAATATTTCAATTCAAATTCGTATCGTACAAACAAGGACTACACGATTAGATTATTAAACGCGCAAACAAATCGAGACAAGTTAAAGTTATACTTTATAACGCAACCATTAAGTATTTGGTAAAATACTTCATAAAAAATATTGGGTAATTATTCGTATTTAAACGTATATTTAAACGAACGGGAGAACGAACACCGCACGGAGCGCGATTGCGGGGACTGAAAAAGGTGAGGCTTTCACCTACACCCCACCTCTCTTTCCCTCTTTCTTCCATTTCCATTTCAACAAAACACACACACTTCCTAAATTCTCTCCCAAGATTTCATCAATTTTCGGATTTGTAAACCAACCAACAAAAGTTGTATTTTCGGAATCACCATCAAGCAAGGAACAAGATTTACAAAAGCATCATCATCATTTTCGGCCTCCTCTAGCTTCGATTTGAAATTCTAAGAAATTCTCTAA
The DNA here is from genome assembly GCA_963422505.1 of Pseudognaphalium luteoalbum. Taxonomy (NCBI): domain Eukaryota; kingdom Viridiplantae; phylum Streptophyta; class Magnoliopsida; order Asterales; family Asteraceae; genus Pseudognaphalium; species Pseudognaphalium luteoalbum. The sequence continues at coordinate 71,937,973 of OY730192.1, forward strand.
ATAATTAGATCTACTCATTTTGGTGTATTATTTCGGTGTTATAATGTTTACACAACTTAGTATTGTCCAAATGTATGAAGAAAACACGATTTTTCAGCCTAAAAATGAGTTAGATTTGTGATTTGGGTCGGAAAGAGCGCGACAAGCGCTGTTTCTAGGCTGGTGTTCATCTTTGCGACACAAGCCTTGTGTCGCAAGGTTGTGTCGCATAAACCCATTTACGTCGCATTTTATGTCGCACCAACCCTTGTGTCGTAGATTTTGCGACACAACGATTATGTCGCACTTTGTGTCGTATACCCTATACGACACAACCATTATGTCGCTATTGATTTAGCAAAAAGCTTATGCGACACAACCCTTGTGTCGCTAAGCTCTTGTGTCGCATACCTGACCTTGTGTCGCATGAAACAGAACCAAGAAAACACAGATTTTACTAAGTGTCGAGACCTAAAATTTTATCACCCGATTTCACCCAAATTCAAGTCCAGGTGCGTTTTTCACCAAAGCAATTTAGTAGAAATAAAAATTCAAGTCCAGCTCGACCCCAGCCAGGGGCTCTGCCCCTTGGACCCCGCCAGGGGCTGCCGCCCCTTGGACCCCGCTACCAGGGGCGCTGCCCCCAGACCCCCGTCATTAACGGGCTTCGCCCTTACCCTAGGTTCACAAGTAACGGTGTTACATCTAAACTTTCACACAAAGTGTTAAACTTGTATAACATCAAACACGAATGCGACACAACTTCTAAAACACAATGGAACTTAGTTTTAAGTATAACACTTCAAAACCATCAGAATAATAATGTGGGATTATTGTTACAAACAAGCACCAACGGGCCGTACTCATTTTCAAAGACTTAAACAAACAACCAAATCGCGGTAATTTGGACATTCTAAGTTGGACGAACAATTACAAGGGCAGTCTTTCGAGATGCCTACTCATGTTATAACCATTGTGTGTCTTGGACACTCTCAGGTTACAAGTCTTCGGACATCAATTCACCGCTAATCAATTCAAGTTTATTAATTTAATCGCTCAAGGCTCAGGTGAGTCTCATGGCCCCTATTTTACTGTTTTTCAATCAGGGGTGTGATATTATTGCTCGTTTTGTTTTACAAGTTGAACGCAAGTACAAATCAAAATCAAATACTACATGAGTTACTTCAAATAATCAATTTAAAGCCCTCCATAGCATAGTCTGGTAATACGTAGTAGCGTGAATGTTAGTATATGATATCATATAGGATTGACAATCCTCGTCCGGGTTAGCACGCACTAACTGGTCAAACGGACGTATTAGCATTTGGGAAGACGAGTGTGGATTAGGCACTCGTAGGAGGCATTCAAGTTGGGTTTCCTTAATTGGACCTGACACTCAAGTTAAGCTCAGACTATGTGCTCATGGCTGTATAACTTTTATTTTACTTAATTGCTTTATAAATTCAATTATAAATCTTGCGGTTCATACAATTATGTGTTGACATACAAACCTGTGAGCTCACCAGCGTTTCGCTGACCCATTTTAGCATGTATCACAGGTGACCAGCAGTAGGTTGGATTGCACAATCAAGATCAATTAGCTCGAGTCAGCATGCAAACAATCAGAGATTTAGCTGCATTATTATATTTTGTATAGATTAATTATGTACTTAAATCTCTCAATTTCCACCGAGCTAATGTAAACAATATTTTGATGTAAACCTTGGTTTTATTAATATCAGTGTAAAACGACGCATATAGTGGTCGTTCATTATATCTTTGTGCTTGTGATATTTGATTAGTAACACCCAATGTATGCTTCCGCTAAACAATAAATTTGGGGGTGTTACAAAAGACAAAGGAAAAGCAGTCCAAAGCACTATTGAGGGCAGTGATGTAATTCCACCCAAAAAACCAAGGAAAAAAATAATAGTCACATGTCCTTGGGTTTTATACATCCCCAAATGCATTAATGGGTCTTGGAAGGTGACCACATTTAGTGATGTCCACACATGTCTTCAACAGAGAGAACTTAAATGGTGCTCATCTACCTTTCTCTCTAAACATATTAAAGATACAATTACCTCAAACCTAGAAATTCCTTCAAATGCATTGAAAGAACAGTTGGAGAAAGAGTATTCACTTGGCATAAAAAGGCAGACTGCTTACAGAGCAAAGAAAAAGGCACTGTCTTCAATGAAGGGAGATGAGGCTGCACAGTATGCTTTGTTGAGGGACTACATCCAGGAATCGAGAACTAATAATCCAAACACAACTGTGAGGGTAGAGGTTGAACCAACAACAAATCCAAGTGGTAATACAAGGATTTTCAAGAGGATCTACATCTGCTTAGGTGCACTTAAAGCAGGATTTAAGGCAGGCTTGAGAGAAATTGTGGGTTTGGATGGGGCTCATATGAAGAAACCACAAAATGGACACATATTGACAGCTGTGAGTGTTGATGCCTATAATGGTATATATCCATTGGCATATGCAATAGTGGAAGCAGAAACATCAGTGTCATGGGCCTGGTTTTTGGAGTGTTTAGCAGATGACTTGGGGTTGGAAAAGAACTCAAATTTCACTTTTATTTCAGATAGGCAGAAGGTATTACTATTTTAGTTAGCAATGTATACATAAGTATGCTTTCTTGATCTTAACTAATTATTTTCTTTTATGCAGGGTTTACTACAAACAATTGCAAGGATGTTTCCATCCGCTGAACACAGATTTTGTGTGAGGCATATACACGAGAATATGAAGTCAATATGGAGGGCAGCAACATACAAGCAATTATTCTGGAAGTGTGCTACTAGAACAACAGTTGTTGAGTTTGAAAATGCAATGGAGGAGATGAGACAGTTAGATAGTGCATGCTATGAGTGGTTGAAGCAAATTCCACCACAACACTGGACCAAATCTCATTTCACTGGTAATTTTATATACACTTTATGCTTAATTACTATGGTCCATTGTATGTGTATGATTAGACTCTTATATATTACTAAATCATTGTGGATAGGTAGGGCAAAGTGTGACATACTATTGAACAATGTTTGTGAAGTTTTCAATAGGAGATTGGTTAATGGGAGGGATCAAGCAATTATCACTTGTCTTGAGTTTATAATGGAGTATTGTATGAAACGGATTGTGATAGTACAAAAAGTGGCAGAAAAAAGTGTCGGTCCATTAACCTCTACTGCAACTAAAATATTTGAGGGAACTAAGCAAGAAGCAAGTAAGTATGTGGTGACTTGGAATGGGGGAAATAAATACCATTGTTCAAAGCAGTCAATAGATAAGTATGTGGTAGACATGAATGATAGAACATGTTCATGTAGAAAATGGGAGTTGACTGGCTTACCCTGTGCACATGGTGTTGCTGCTATATGGAACATGAGCTTGAATGGGATGGACGTTGGTGATCCTGAGGACTTTGTACACCCAGCATACAGGCTACAGACATGGAGAGAAGTGTACTCTCACAAGATTAATCCAATCAGTGGAAGAAAGCTGTGGAGGAAAAGTCCCTGCCCAACAACATTACTACCACCTTTATATCACAAACAACCGGGCAGGCCCAGGAAGAAAAGAAGAAAATCTCAAGGAGAATTTGAAGGTCAACCTGCAGCAGAATGTGTCAAAGGAGGTAAACTTACTAGAGCTGGTACCTCAAAAAGATGTGGTAAGTGTAAACAAGTGGGTCACAATGCTAGAGGTTGTGGCAAAAATGGTGTGGGGGGAAATCAAGCTGAAGGGAGTCATCATGTGAATCAAGCTGGAGGAAGTCAAGCTTCTACTTAGTAGAAAAATGCTTCTACTTAGTTGTTTTATGCCATCTCTTATTTTATTATGGTAATGGTTTTATTTTGTGCCAAGACAATGATGTGTTAACTGCTTGTAATGGTATGTGTCTACCAAAACTAAGTTAGTTGACTTTGTAAGTCTTTTGACCACAAATGTTATGCATTTGTGTTAAGTAGGTTGTGAAATATGGCTTAAACAATGTTGGTGTTTATGTTAAGCAGGTTGTGTAATGTTCACCTTATGTTGATCATTATGTTTAGCATAGCAGGTTGTTGAGTGTTTGAATGTTATGTTAGTCTTTATGTTAAGTTATGTTGTGCTACTTTTTGTGCATTTTTTGCCATTTGACCAAATAAAGTGAATACAGAAATATTAAGATGAATGTGCATGTGTATGTTTATGCACATAACACAATTGCCCAAAATAAGGCACTGAGGCACTTCCAACTACACTCAATAACATCAAAATGCAAATTTAAACATAAATTTCCATTCCATTTCAATTCACCAAAATAAGATCCAGCTTACACAAAAGATTGACTTACATAACATTCCCAAAAGTACCTAAATTACAACCAACTAAAACACTTTAAACTTCCACAAACTAACATAGCATTCGCAAGCTTACATAGCTAGAACCAATACTTGGAACCAAGCACACAAAAACCAAAAAAAACCCAGCTCCAAAACAGATAATTCTTCAACGCCTGGTTCTCTTCTTCAAGTGCGTTTCTTGCCCTTAACAAACCTGGAATGATTTGTACAGCACGTTCGCACATGGGTGTGTCTTTCCAGTCAATGAAGCCGCAATTACGAAACTGTAAAAGAAAAAATTAGAAGCATAAAATCAATCTTTTTAGGGTTTAAATAAACTTACTTTTTGTGCACAGCAGAAGAAACGACGACCGGGGTTTGCATTGGTCCATGAGGTTTTCACCACACCAGGTTTTCCACATGCACAAAAAACCACCATGATTTTCTAGTTTGTTGGAGAAGATGAAACTGAGAATAAGTGTGTGTGGTGTGTGAGATCGGGTGAGGGTTTTGGTGTTAAAGGGAGGGAAATAAAAGAGGGTTAAAGGGACAGCAGGAAAAGATGAAAATACCCATCATGTGTCTCTCACGTGATAACATTTAACGGGAATAAGTAACGACGTTGGGCCCAGGGACGATTTGTGAGTAGAAATAACAAAAATTGGGATGACTGGTGGCATTTCGTGAATTCAAGGACTTCCAGTGATTTTTTGGACAAACACAGGGATGAAACGGGCAATTTTCTCTTATCTTTATCGATCTTCTCAGATTTCTCTATGTTATGAGTTTACTTTCTTATCCTTAAAGGTTTTATAAAACGTCTATAATGAGTATAATAATTAATTAAAAGGTACTTTGAGCTATGTGATTATAATATACTCCATCCGTCCCAAATTAAATGTCTAGTTTTGATTTGTTGAGTTTACCTTAAATAATTTTGTTTATGTTATATAATACTTTAATCAAAATATACGAATGGATTGACTTTTAAATGTATATTCATTTGTCTAATTTTCATAAAGTAATATATAACACAAACAAAAATATTTAAGATCAAAGTTGAAAAAGAAAGACTTTCAAATTTGATTCAGGACACTTCATTTGGGATGGAGGGAGTAGTATATACCATTTAAAGCATAGAGGTTGGAGCCTATAATTCTTCTTGATTTATGTTTGTCTTAAAAGGGTAATATGGAGTATCAATACCCGGCAAATGACCTATACACAAATCAAACACATGTGCTGAAGCACGAATTCGAACCCCTGACTTGTCGGTAATACATGTGGAGTCTAAACGTTTGTGGTGGTGGTACTACTTAAGCTATTCAATTACGTGATTGTTAGTATCAAGTACCAACTATCAATAATTTTAGTACCACATAACATCTATTAAGTAACCGCACGATAAGTAATATATTATATTTTTTACAAATATTTTAAACCTAAATAATTCAAGGAAGTGTATGTTTATCTTTTCTTGATCAAATTTCTCTATAACATCAGTTATCTTCCCAGCCTTAAAAGTTTTTTAAATTGTTAGGCATTTAAAGTTATTTTTAGTAGAAAAATAGATTAAAAAGATAGTTTAAACTATTGAATTATAATATAATAACATTTACTTGTAGCCCATAATATTTCTTGTTACTTTGTAATAAAAACTCTACGAATTTTATAGATTAGCTTTCCCAACGCTATCATATTACGTGTTTGGTATGAATACTATTGGTTAATATTATTACAATTTTACTTTGTTACAAAAATTCAATTTGATTGATTTAATTAAACATTGGTACTAACAGTTATTTATTTATTTCAATACATGAAAAGTAACATTATGTAAGTTTGTTGATAATATTTCCTTATTACATTGGATTTTTACCACAAAGGATACATATTTAAAAATATAAAGCCAATTTTGACTTTTATGGGCATTTAATTAATTGCAGTAACAAATACGGATTAATCAGTAGTAGAATATATAGGGTAATGCTGTGGGTGTTAAAGGCCATCTCCAAAGTATCCCATATTGCACCAAATTTGGTATTTTGGTGTAAAATACTTCTCCAACTAACTCATCAAATTTGGTATTAATTTTAGTGCACATTAAAAATTCGAGGATTTTGTATCAAATTTGGTGCAACACTAAACTTTCCACCAAATTTATAATTTTTCTTTTTAGCCCCTATGTTTGAAATATTATAATTATCTAAGTACAAAACTGAATTATCTTTATTTATTTGTATGAATCTTATAAGTTCCTTATACTTTATATTTGATATTATGATTATTGAAACAATAAAGTATAATGTATCGCTCCTAAAACACGTAAGGTTTAATGATATACTCCGTAATATACGTTTATGTATCAGTTTTATATATATTTAATATGTTAAATGTGTAAAGTAAAAAGGTTGTTAGAATTTGGTTAGTGGGCTAACCAAATAAGAAAAAGTCTGTTAGAGGGACCAATTAAGTAAATAAGCAAAGTGAGGGATAATATGTAAATTGAGTTAAATATAACTCCTACTGTATTCTTAAACCTTCCAAATGAAATCACAGAGTAAAATTACGTACGTATGTGTTTAGTTTGAGAGGGAAAAACATAAGAGCTAGGTTTATAATCTTCAATTAAGCTTCTAGAAGGTATGTATGATCTTTAAATGAGTTTAATTTGATGTTTAAATGAAGTTCTATAAACCCTAGAATAATGAAATTTCATAAATGTTAGTTAAATGTTTAAATTAGTGTTCCATATGTAATTATGAGCTACCTAGTATGAGTAATTGATATTAATTTGATTAGAGAAAGTTTGATCATGTGAAATTGGATATGTATAAGTTATTGTATATGTATATGATGATGTATAAGATGAGATTGATGATGATTGATGAAAGTTATGATTATACAAATGATTAAGTGACTAATTTCATGTGATTATAAATATTGTATGGAACACTTGTAAAGAAAGTAGGTGTTAGTAAGTAACACCTAAGTTAAGTGATCAAAGTTTAAAAGAAAGATTATGAATCATGTTAAATGATTATGTATCTATTTATGTGTATAGGTGATCAAGAAAAGAAAAATGAATTCAAGTAATTCAAAGTTTCAAGAACAAGGTAAGTAGATGGATATGAATGATGAGTCAAGTAATGGGTGAGCCATTAGCTTGATGGTTCCGAGTAATAAGTCATGAACATTAGCTCGGTATAATGTTAGCTCTTAGTAGTTAACATGATGATGGTGGTTAAGGATCTTTAATATGATGATGTTTATGTTAAAGTTATGTATGAGTTTCCATTACTTACTAAGCAATTGCTTACGTGTTATGTTTACAATGATGTAGGTGAACCAAGTGTTAACAAGGGAGATTTGGGAAAGGAACCAAGTGTTAACAATGATGTAAGTGAACCAAGTGTTAACAATGATGTAGGTGAACCAAGTGTTAACAAGGGAGATTTGGGAAAGGGACACGCGTAAAGCTATTGGTGGAGCTTGTTGCATGGTTCGATAATAAGCTATCCTATTTTGATCATGCTCTAGATATGATGACACCCCTTTTGTAAAGTTTATGACATATATTAACGTTTTGATAAATGTATAAGTTTCCTTTTGGTCATGAATGATGTTTTGTAAAAGTCAAAGTTAAGGTCAAAGTTTATGATGAGACACAGAAGTTTGAAGAAGGTATGAATGTATAATGGTTTACATGTTCTCGAAAAGTTATGTTTTAATGAGAAAGTTAGTTCATGAAAGTTGAAAGTGTCAAGTTTTGATGTTGTGAGCAACTGATGATGTTAATAAGTTAGTTTGACTTGAATAAGTCAATTGAATGAGAATTGACCAAGAAAGTGGGTCAATATGGTCAAAGACCCAATCGGGTCATTTTGGTGTCCAAATGGGTCACCAATGGTATGGCGAGTCAAAGTGAGTTAGACTTGACGAAAATCAAATGTTTTTACGCCAATAAGTCATATTGGTGATATTGAAAAAGTGGTAAAAGAGTAAAGTCTAATAGTGTATTGGTTTGAAAGTTTGTATGTCAAGATTTTTGGTCAAAATGGCCTAAAACTCGTCTACGGGTCAAATCTTGATAAAACGCGAAAATTAAAAAAGTGTGAATTAGAAAAGGTTTATTTGGTTAAGTTACACATGCCTGCAAAATTTTACATGCACAGGTCTTGTCCTTTAAAAGTTATGTACTATGATCAAAAGTTTAAGTTTTGCAGGGTTTCAGTTTTAGGCATGAGTACGCGATCCCAAAAGATTTCCAGGATCGCGTATGTTAGTGCAATTTTGTATCAGTCAGATTTTGCCTATGGTACGCGATCCCACTTTAACTTTCTGGATCGTGTAAGCAAGTGCAATTCGGTTACAGAACATTTTCCTGAGGGCTACGCGATCCCAACTCATTTTATTAGGATCGCGTATGCATGAAGTTTTTCAGCTTTTTATTTTGAGTTCAGAATTTAAGGACTTATGTTATAATAATAATTTCCACATTATATAGATTATGATTGGGACATTATAATGTATAAAAAAAGTTGATATTTTCGGGGTGTTTCATATAATTTTCAAACAAATTATGATAATTAAAACATTGATTTATGCAAAAAAAAATATGTAATTAAACTTTATGAAAGTAAATAAATAAAATTTACATTTAAGTTAATAGTTTGAAAGGTTGATTGATCATAAAATTAATGAATAATGAAAATATAATATGAAAATGGTTTAGGGGTCAATGCGTAAATGTTGAAAGTTATTTTAGTGTAGAAATTTAGTGCATACGTTGAAGATAAAACACATTTAGTGTAAGCATATTCATGAAAGATTCTTTTATTACACCAAATTTAGTATAGTATTTAATGCATAAAGATGTCCCAAAAGCACTCACAAAATAAAAGCTATCCACGGCAACAAGTCACAATCACGTGCATTTTGATCTTCGACGAAAGATGTTTTAGATTTTAGTATTTTACACGCCCTTTGTATGTTTTAAAATTGCTATGTTAAAATAAATTTCCTCTTCTAAACTTAACCAACTACTCTCTCCTTTCCAAAATTATTGTCTAATAACAAAAAACACAGTTTAATAAAAGTAGGATTACAACACATTTCAACCAATCAAATAGAATATTCACCCACTAAAGTCTCATTTTATTGTTTGAAATGAGAAGTGGACAATTATTTTGGGACGTCCCAAAAATGAAAGGTTGACTATAATTTTTGGACGGAGGGAGTATTTATCTACAACCTCCATCCCAAATTATTTGTCACCTAGTTGAAAACACACATATTAAGAAAATCACATTAAATGCAGCTTTGACTTTAGTATAATGACAACTTTAACCTTCAATAATTAATTAAATTATTTTCTTTGAAGTATGTGTAGTTTTAAAGTTAAGGGTAAAATGAGAAATCTAATCATTAATGCATATTTAATTTTAGAAGTGAGCAATAATTTTAAGACAAACATAAATAGTAAGGTGGACAAACAATTTGGGAAGAATGGAGTATCTTTTTATATTGGCATGTTTTAAAATAAATATCCTCTTCTAAAATTAACCAATTAAAATATTTGGAATTGATAAAAGTTAAAATTTATTGTAAGTCAACAGTAATAAATAAAATTTCCTTAAATTATATGTTTTATGTTGATGACAATAATTTTGAGACACAGAAATTATGTTTATACATACACCATAAATACCAAATATGTAACCCATGAAAAATGATTTAGTGGTGTTAAAATAAAATTGATGATGCAGTTATCTTCCGAACACATTTATCGAACAATGAATTGTTAACCTTTTAAGTTATTTGATACAAGTTGATTTGTACGTACTAAATAATTGAGTTTAAACTATATTACATAGGTTCTTTTGTTTTTTATTTTATTTTCTTTTTTTAGTAAAGTAGTAGTAAGGATTGGTCAACATACAATAAATTTTACTATGTATATCAACTACTAGTGTGTACATATTTATATACACTCGCCACTCCCTATTTCCCTTTCTATTTCTTCATAAGAGTGCATAAGGTTATCAACTATAGTCGTTATTTGATAAATTACTATCTTGTTGAGGTTGAATTTCTATTCAATTTTGTTAATTTCTGTTGATTTTTCAATAGTCATTGTCATCAAATAAAATTATTATAATCATAATAGACAATGATTTAATATCAATTGTGTACTTTTATTATTTCATTTGTGATGATTTGCTTTGAATTTAACTTGTTTGTTTAGGGTTTGGTCGAATTTCACATTTTTACTCCAAAAATTATCATGACTACTAATTTTTTAATCTTAAAGTTATTTGAATTTTTATGTTAGAAAGTTAGCACATCATTCCTAAATTAAATCAAGTTCTTTTTACTGTTTCTCTCTGTGTGTGTATTATATTCTATTTTTATTTTTTAGTGGTCACCCAAAAATTTGTGCTTTGTGAATAACCACAGTTTACTTGATTTTTTCCACTTAATTTACAGATCAGTTAAAAGAATCTGAACTTTTGTAAATGAATTAGGAATGATCATGGGTTGTGTACGTACTATGCCTTTTTTTTTCTTCGTTACATTTTATTTAAAGTAATTGATATAATTACTTGACTGGCCTCTAGATAAATAGGTAATTTCATACATGATTATAGTTTTCTAGATTTCTAATTATAGATACTTATGCATTTTTTTTCTTCTGATGATGAAAAAGCTTTATCTTATCCAAATCAATCAAAATCCTTACATATATATTTTTTTTTAATTTCTATTGATCGTGTTTAATTATATGATTTTTTTTTCTTTTTTTGAAGTGTGGGACTCTTGTTGATGGGTGATAATGGCGGAATGCGATCGAGGATATCGCGTGCAAATACCGTTGATGGAAATGACATTGCACCCGGGTCCTTTTCTCTGCATCATCATCTACCAGGATCTCATCGAAATGCACCAATCATTATAGATGATTCTGATGACGATGAAGTTGTTAGTTTGCCACCTGCAGCCTTTGAGAATGTACATTCCGAATTATACACTTAAAAGACAATGATTTACATTTTTTATACTCTTTCTTATTTAGTATTCAGATTATTAAGTTGCACTTCGTCTTCTGTCAGGGTGCTATTACTAGCAGAGGTCGAAGAAGAGCTCCACCACCTAGCATGGGAACGGGTAGCTTGACACTACTTCCCTTAATTACTAGTAAAATAAAGCATTTATAGAATTCTAATATATACGCGAATGTTTATCACCAATTCGATCGTAATCTTTTGATGATCAGAACTTTGATAGACTGTGTCATAATCTCTTTATTGAGTAAAAGTGACAAACATAAGAACATAAATTAGCTTTTGAAATTGTCTTTTGAGATGTATATGTGGTTTATAATCTTATATACAGCTTCTTTTTATTACTTGAAATGATTCGTTTTCCAGCACTAAACATCTATAAAGTACGCTTATAATTGTTATAAGAAGAATGGAAGTTATAATATGAGATTGTGTGTGCGCCTATTTTGCTTACACGGCACAGACCGGTAAGATTTCTAATCATCTTGTTGTCTCTGTATGAAGAACGTAGTGGCGCATCTCATGGAATTAATATTTAATTATTGCTTACTTAACGAATTCTTAGTGTTGCTTTATCGATCGATTTTGTTTTCAGATTGGCTTCTTAGGTAATGTGTCTTTTAAGTGCAGTTCAAAATTTGTTTGCTAGCTGCACAGATAGCATGGCTGCTAATTATTAAGTTTCCATCATTGGTGTTTTTTCTCATAAAATCATTCCAACTTCCACATATATAATTAATAATTTTGTAACCAGGCCAATAATATTTGGTAATCTTATAGATACTGTGGAAGTACATCTTGTAGTCTAGAATTCTTGAACTTTTTCACTGATAGAATTTATCTGAGATTCTCATAATGTCACGCTTACTTCTGATTTCTTTCCTGAGATCATTACCAGTTTATAAAACCCCTTGCGTCAAGTGCCTCGTAATACATACAACATAAATTACAAAGTACATTATATAAAGCCTCGCAGTACATTTTTTATTTACTACGTATTATATTGCAATATATATCCTATGTGATTTGTAAAATTGGCAGGCAATACTGACCTGCGAAACGTAAGAAGAAGGACTCAACGGGAAACAGTCCCCATTAACAATATTTGTGTGCATATGGAAGGACCTAAAGCTTCCATGGTAATACCAGTACTCTTTGTTATCTTATAGGATATGTTTATACACTCACCAACAAGCACATATATCCTACGTAGATATGTGCATGTTTTGTACCTAAATGGAACAATTTACTTGAATGACCGATGCTTAAAGGGCTGTCTTGCACTCTTGCTAGCAATGTATATAGGTTTTAAGGAACTATTTAATATTGCCTTTTTGGGGAAAATGATAAACATATCATTTAAAATTGGTTTCCTTTTATATATGCAGCCGGACCCTGTGGCATCACCACCTCCTTCACCATCACCACCTCCCCCGCCGCCACCTCCCCCCCCACCCCCACCTGCCATTCATGAGTGTCCTATTTGCATGGGATCTATATCTGAGGGGGTGAGCACAAGATGTGGTCACATTTTCTGCAGAAGGTGCATAAAGGCTGCACTTGACGCCAAGGCGGAATGCCCCACTTGCAGAAAAAGGGTCAATTACCGGGAACTCCTCCGGGTCTACCTCCCTTCTGGCAATTAAGCTTAAAGTACGTGTATACAGAATCCTTTATTCTAATAATTGTTAAACCGTACCTAGCTATATTTCCTTTCATCTAGTACTTGTGAAATGAATTTGAGTATTATTTAAAAGCTTGATGCCGTTAAATCAGATGGTAACAATTCAAACATGTCAGTATAAAGAACCAAGGTAATTAGTACTATTCAGATAACTTAGATCAGCATCACATGGTTTAAGCTATTATGGAAAATATTAAATGTAGTGTTTTAGGCGGAATCACAGCTTATAATACTAACACTTGTCGTCCTATTGACATCTTTTTGCTATCTATTTCAGAAATCTGGTAATCAGTTTTTGATCATCGATAATATGTATGTTAACTTAGGAGTTAGGACACCATTTGATATTCTAAATTTTTTCCAACATATACCATCTGCTCGATAAAAGTTAATTTTGTTCAAATCAAAGACAAGTAATCCACTGTTCATATAAGTCTTTCACGATAATCCCAAGTCTTTCATTGTTTATGTGGACAAATTACTAAAGCTGAAATCCTGAAACTGTTGATCATATGAGTCACCAAAGATTATCATGTCCATATGGAGCATTATAAGTAGCATAGTTACAGAAACCAAATTTTTAGGAATTTTAGTTATTTTTCATCTTGCTGATACTTGATCACGCTTATACCAAGACTCTTATATGTTTGTGGACTGGCAGGTGGTAAGTGGTCATGAACGCCGCTGCTGTTATGGGAGTAACATAGGGAAGGTCATGAGAGTTGTTGACCGACTCTAAAACAGACTTTAAACATTACATATCTATATTAAATATATAATGACGTGAGGGTCTTGAACACCAAAATTTGGTTTTGGCACCTGGGGCTGCGTGGTCTCGTATGATTGTAAAACATTTCTCTTTTATTTTTGGTCTTTATTATGTTCGGTTACCTTTTTGCGCACATGCAGATACATCAAACGATGTATATGCAGCTGTACTTTTAAAATTATATATGTTTTTCTTTTTGGTTTTGTAATTTGCTTTCTTTCGATCTGTAAAATGAGCTGCATTATGCAATTTCAGATGTGGCTTGCTTTTGTGATACATGTACCATTGGCACTTTCATATGTGCTGATGGCCCAGCCACTTTGGGTCAGGTTAGGCACTCGTTAGGGTCCCCCTTAGAAATATAATTTTTGGCTACATTCATCTCGAAATAGAATAGTTATTTCATGTATGGTAAGGCATACATATACTTGAAAAGGATGAAGCTTAGAAACTTCCGTTTTGTGCAAAAGCTAGCTATCTCTGTCTAGTTGCCAGGTTTCACTTTTTTCTTCCCATATCCTCTGTATCCACCATTCCTCCATGGCCATCGCCTCCATCCCCAACCACCCCAAATCCCTGGCCACCTGCCACGAGGCCAAAATCCACCTCCAGGCCAAAACCCACCACCAGGCCAATATCCACCGTCATATGGATGTGGATATGAACTCCCTCCATAACCTCCATCTCCACCATATCCACCATATCCACCATATCCACCACCATGATCTTTTCCACCTCCATATCCACCATCATGACCACCACCTACACCTTGATCTTTTCCGGGCCCGCCTTCTTCGTCACCATGATCTTTTCCTGGCCCTCCTTCTCTACCACCTTCGCCACCATGATCTTGTCCTGGCCCGCCTTCACCACCATGATCTTGTCCTTGCCCACCTTCACCACCATGATCTTGTCCGGGCCCACCTTCGCCACCATCTTCTCCACCTGGCACACCTTCACCACCACCTTCTCCACCGTGATCTTGTCCTGACCCGCCTTCACCACCATCTTTACCACCATGATCTTCTCCTTGCCCACCTTCCCCACCACCGTATCCTCCATGATCTTGTCCTGGTGTGCCTTCACCACCACCTTCACCACCATGATCTTGTCCCGGCCCACCTTTACCACCTCCTTGACCACCACCACCATATCCGCCCCCTCCTCCACCACCACTATCACCACTATGATCTTTTCCATCTCCACCACCATATCCACCTCCGTCTCCACCACTACCACCGCCATGATCTTTTCCATCTCCACCTCCCTGACCGCCACCATATCCGGCTCCCTGACCACCACTTCCACCACCATATTCTCCTGTTCCAACTTCCCCATGGTTTTTAATATCTACCAAGTGACGCTGCTCATCATTGACCTTTTTCTTTCCTGCAAGTTCTCTTGCACCTTGTGTTATAGGTGTTTCAGTCTGAAACACAAGCAAAAAGATTGCTAGGATTATAAGAAAATCTTTACTGACACTCGCCATCATGTGTGTTGTTGTATGATATCTAAACTACGTAGAGACCCCATTTTTATACTACAAGATACCTTACCAAACCATAACTCCTTTACACATATTTATTTTACACATCAATTGAAATGGTAACCTATTTTCTACTTTTAGAAAATGTAAATCCAGTACTTTTCAAGAATGTTGCTTTAACAACACAAATCTAATTTTCCCGATCTCTCATGCAAATTTGATGCGTTTGGTCCTTAAACTCTTTTTTAAACATTTTGGAGTACAAATATTATCTGTATGAATGTACGATCAGAACTGAAAGTAATAGTTAAATTGGTGCATGTAACTCATTACTAAGCGTTTCGAAACTGTTTATTAATTTTCATAAATCAATTAATCTTGTGTAAGATTGTGTTTTCAAATGAACTTAATTGACCTGTAAAATTCAAAAATGGGAAAGGGTTTTCGTGTCGTAACGAGTTAAATTTATGTATCCTACAAATAAAGTCTAATAAACGTAGTTCTGCTAATGAAGGATTCTACTTTTAGAACGTACAAAGAAGCCAGATATTTATTGTATGTCGATTATTTATTAGGCCGTACCTAAATTGGCAATTAGAATTTGAACTGCTGTATTACTGTTATCAGAAAGTATCATGAGTTATTTGAAAAAACATCCAACTACACATTTATTCATAGAAGCTCTGCCATAGATCTGTTACTGCGTTAGCGTCCGACTTTAATGATATTTGATGGTTAGTACCACTTTTGGGTCAAACTTTTAATTAAGATCAATTTAATTTCTCGTGAGCTTTTTTTAAACTTTCACATCAAACATGTTTCACAATCTTAAACCTAGCAAAACACTATCTTTAGCAAGCTTGAACTCGATTAGACTCGTATAGTCGTATGGTCATAAAAAAAAGGGCTTTAGATGTTGGGTACTCGCAAGGGGGTGCAACCCCATTGAACCCCACTTTTTAGTGGCGGTCCAAGTTAGTTTAAATAAGTTTACACTCGATCCGCACTTAACAACTCATATTATAACTAAACTTGGGTTTAATCATATAGAAAAATAAACTTAATCGAAAGATGCTTTTTCAGCCGACTCAAGGATCGCATCGTGATCCCATATAATCGCGTGGTGATTGTCATATTTATCCCAAGATCACGTCACTATCTCTTTCCCTCGCATCTCGACCAGAAAACAAGGTCTTGTTTCCACTTTCTTATGATTACTCTTCAAAAATTAAATCTCAACAATCTCTCGGTTGAAGATCATCAATCAAACTCCAAAACTAGTAATCATTCACAAACTCCTCTCTTCACCCCCTTCACGAATGTCACCTGTTCAGACTTATACCGCCGAATAACTATTTAGGACACACCGCTCGATCACACGGAATTAGAAGGAGTAAATTATTTAAATAGTCCATGTACTATCGTGATTTGTTCACCAATCGTCCCTACTTTTAAAAAGGTATTTAAATTGCCCGATATTTGAAATTTTGAGTTAAAATAGTCCACTTGTGAACACCTCGTTAAATTATCATGTTAAGTGACAACACGTGAGGGCATATCAGTCCTTTTCATCTTTTGTTTTGATCAATTGATTTTTAATTATTTAGACAGTATATCAAATATAAATATTATGATTATGATTATCAAAATTGAAGAATAAATAAAGAATATTAGTTTAAGACTCGCGAAGTTTACGGTATTGTGCATTAAAAAATTCTATAAATTGCATTCTATGAAAAAAAATTCGGTGCATAAGGTTGGTATTCATTGTTGTTATATTTAAGGGTTTAGGGTCTGGAAATGTATCAAACTTTGACCAAATATCTATTGTGTGTACTCAACTTACATTTGTTATTTTTAATGCATCAAACTTTCAAAAATGATGTTTTGATGTACTTTGATGACGTCGCGATGACGTGTCACTCTAACCTAAAGCTCTTCATTACTTTGTTGTACCACGCTATACACTCGCCACGTCATCAAAGTACATCAAAACACCATTTTTGAAAGTTGAGTGCACTAAAAATAGCAAATGTAAGTTGGGTACACACAATTGATATTTGGTTAAAGTTTGGTACATTTTCAAACCCTAAACCCTATATTTAATGCTAGTGATTAGTGAACATGTTTGTTTTTTAAAAAAAAAACTAGTGAAGAGCTTTACATTTGATACTAAAAGATATCATAAAAATTGAGAAATAAAATAAGGTGAGAGTGACATTTGAAGTTAGCAACCAAAGTTGTATGTACGACTTTCATTGATGCCATTCGAAGGAGAGATGACATGACAAAAAGCTTATCCGTCACAGAAGACATGGCACTTAGAGCAGCTTTCAGAATTTCCTGAAAACAACCTGGTTTCACATTACTTCGCACCTATAGAGATGCATAGTAACACCCGGTCAAACATGTAAATTTGATATACGAATTGGGTTCAGTTGACTTATCAACACCTTTTATGTCCATAAAAGTGTCATAATCCTCCATAAAAGTGTCATACTCCCTTTAATATGATTAGTCTTTTATTAAAATTTTCTTTATAACCATATTCAACACCAAATTAATTAACATACATTTATTAAGAGTCACAAACAGTGTTTGGCTCTTTCCAGGTCAATATGACGGACCTATACTAGAAACAATTCGTTTTGACCAGTTACTTGACCTGTTTGTTCTATTGAATTGCCACATCAGGGAATCGGGGATTATGAAACTTTTAGAAGAGGGGCAAAAAAATATTTTTCCTTTCGATCACATTAGAGTCGTCAAAATCTTAAAGTGTCACTAATTACCTTTGAAAAAATTTATTTTTTCAGATAATTTTTTATTTCTAAGGGGGTGACTGCCCCCACTACCCCTTCTAGCTCAGCCCGTGAATGTAACGTACTCGTATACTTTGCCTTTTAAATCCACAGTAGCAGGATGAACGACAGGCTTGCCAATTATGATTGATCCAAAAGCATTTCCATTTTTCTTACCAACCATCATCGCCTAGAAATTTTCAAAGTAGTCAAATGAGTATCGAAGTAAGCAATCATGTATCTTGAAAAAAT
The DNA here is from genome assembly GCA_963422505.1 of Pseudognaphalium luteoalbum. NCBI lineage: Eukaryota > Viridiplantae > Streptophyta > Magnoliopsida > Asterales > Asteraceae > Pseudognaphalium > Pseudognaphalium luteoalbum. The sequence continues at coordinate 71,956,348 of OY730192.1, forward strand.
ATCGACTTCATGGTTTTCACTTATTACAAAATAGACACATAACTAAACTTAATATTGAACAACTAAAATTATATAGTAGAAGTTATATCGTACACCAGACACCGTGTTCTTTTTATCCATTAGTGACGAACCTGTTGAAAAATAACATTAGATTAAATTCAAATCAGGACATCTCCATCATGGTTCTGGCATGCCCAGACATACCCACAATCACTTTTTACTGCATAAGCCACCATGAATATAATATATGCTTTCCTGCAGAAAATACAGTTTGAAGAACACAAGATAATTCTAGAGGATCAAAAGAGCATCCATTCTTTTTCAAACTAATCCAGCCATTGCATTTAGTAGCCCTTGTTTTGTTCCAATATCCATTGCCTTTGAAATCTGTGGTTACAACAATTAGAACATAAATGTAGTCTTACAATTAATTACATAACCCGGAGATACTAAAAAGTAAATACAGTAGTCTATATGTATTATCACATCTAACAGAGGTTATGGATCACTATTCACATTTGAGAAGTAAAATTAACATTGAATATACTTCCCGTGGTCCATTAATATGGAATATAGTGTGGATTCACATGTCTTGTACAAGAAAAGAATTGCGGGACCAATTTCATAGACCAGACATCTGTAGTGTAACATTCTCGTTTGCAACTGAATGAGCTGTATTTGTTAGAACTATATCCTTTTATTAGCATACATCATAAAGTTGTCTGATGCCTGCTCTAAATGATTCTTAGTGAACCGTCCATCTGCATTTGGTTATAATATTATGTATAATTTCCGAGCATGTGTGCCAAAAGTGCCACTTCAGGTGTCACCATTCTCTTTCTGGTTTTCAATGATATAAGTTCACTTTTCTATAAATATTTTGTTGGGCTTGGAGCCCTTCTTCTACTCTAAAAAAAAAAAAAAAAAGGACGGACGCTTCACATAACAACCTTTGTCAGGTAAGAATCCTTGTCATATCATAGGTTGTTATTAATAAGATTTACATATTCTACTCCATCCTTCTGTACATAGTCCTACTTTATTGAATACATAGTATAGTCCATTTCAACAAAATAAAGAGATAGCATTAGATGTATATGCTTACTATCTAAACACTTATAGTTTATAATTACGATAATCGTAACTTTGACGAACATACATAACACGGTTTGGTTATATGTAAGGAAGGTTTACAAGGTATATTGCAAAGATAATCATTAGCCAAGACAGAATAATGTTACATAAAAAACCTTTATCAATATCAACATCGTCAAACACAACCATTGGCCTCTTTCCTCCGAGCTCAAGTTCTCCGGCTGCCAAATGAACACAACACAATGGGAACATAACACAATGAAATTCAAAGTTCAATTCAGATTGGAATAAGTCCACCGAAATGCAACCAACTTTGACCCGATATCTATTGTGTGTAACCAACTAACATGTGGGTGTAAGAATGTAACCAACTTTCAAACAAGGGTATTTTAGTGTAATTTGTTGACGTGTCGCTTGTAGAAGGTGCCACATGGCAGCCGGAGAGTTTGACAAGTTATCAACACGTCAGCAAATTACATTAAAACACCCTTTTTGAAAGTTGGTTGCATTCTTAGACCCACATGTTAGTTGGTTACACACAATAAATATCGAACCAAAGTTGGTTGCATTTCGGTGTACTTATCCCATTCAGATTTAGTTCAAATAGAGGCAGTTTCATGCTTTGAACTAAAAAGGGTTTACACCAAATAAATTAACCTCGAACTCCAAATCTGAAATGGTTTATTGATTTCTGATTGAAATACCACGGCATTTAGAGCTGCAACAGTCATACTCTTGCTTCATGTCTTTTTGGAAAATTGGTCCTATTGGAATTTGGAATGTCATTTTAAAATACAAATACATATATGACAGACCTCAAATAACTGAAGTGTTGAACCAAATGATGAAGAGTATAGTAGAAAAGGTATACTAACTCCACCAATTCCACATCAGAATGAGAAGCCGAAGGAGCGCCAGCATATGGACATCAGCCAATAAGTATATATGGCAGGGGGAGCCCCACCTCCTTGCATACACACGTAATTCCAGGCAGGTTTCACAGATGAATTAATGATGACAAAATTAGAGATGTCCATTTACTACAAGATGAATCAATACCTATTTGCGTAAATTGCAACGGGTCAAATGGGCCGCATTAGAAAACTTGGTTAAAAAGTAAATCATGTCAATAATGTTTCTATGGACTTGTTATCACCAGCACCATAAAGCACAACCGTATCATCTTTGGATATAGTGACCTATGAAAAAGAATTACAATGGATTATACCCCAGCCACAAAAAGCAAATTCCTTAACCTTCAAAATCATGTTGAGTAAAATCAAGAACTTACTTGGCCTTCAGTGAGAGTGTCAAGATCTTGCAGTTTTGCTATCATGTACTCACTGAAACTGGGAGCTTTTATGGCACAAAGCTATTTTCACTCAATGGTTAGTGGCATTGAAATACCGCGGCACAAAGGACGACTTTAGAGTTTGTTACAAATGAAGCAACGACCATTGAAATACCACGGCACAAAGGACGACTTTTGAGGGAAGGTTTTCATACAAAGAATTAATACATACATCATTAAAACTTTTTAAACAATTTACTATTTCGGTATGTATATATTCTTTCTGAATTGAATCATCTACAACTTCTATATAGTCTTGCAAGGTATGCAATAGAGAAACAAATTGAGCATACCACTAGAAAGCTCTCAATTAGAGACGCGTTTAGCGACATGACATACAAAGTCGTTAAATTGCGACCGAGATGGCTATTGTCTTAGTGAAGTATGTCGCAAGTGAAGTTGCAAATGACGTCGCAGTTCCATTTCCTCACAACAATGTCGCAAAAAAAATTGTTAACAGCGTTGTTTATTTGCAACATAAACCATATGAACTGGTGAATGGATGTTTGTTTAAATGGATGCATCATTTATTATAAGAACGATGAAGGTAGATGTGAGTGTTACTGGTGTGGTCATCCTCGATATTAACCTAATGAACTGGATATCAAAAAAAAAATTTAGTTATATTGTACAAGTGTTGTTGAAAGAGGAGATTACTATGGTCACCTAATAGATGTTATTGAACTAGATTATAAGGATAGTAGTCAACTGAACAAACTTGTACTTTTCAAGTGCGAATGATTTGACCCAGTTAAAAATCGAGGATGGAATCTCCATAGTGAATTTGGGATTGTAGATGTCAACCACAAGAAAAAGCTTTTGAAGTATGACCCATTTATTATGGCTCACCAAACTCAGCAAGTATACTTCATTCCATACCCCGGTTCAAAGAGAAATAAGGCTGATTGGTGGGCTGTGTGTAGAACCAAGGTAGGAGCATTATTGTTGCTCCACCTCAATCGATAGATTTAGCTTATCAGGAAGATAATATGTCATCACCATTCATTGTCACTGAAATTGATGAAGTTGAACACCTAGTTGATGATGAAGGCGATATGGAAGAGGTGGAAGTACAAGAATTTGTAGACGAAGCAAGTGAATAGAAAAATGTGACTGGGGAAGAGGTGGAAGTACAAGGAGGAAGTACAAGGATTTGTAGACGAAGCAAGTGAATAGAAAAATGTGACTGAAGAAGAAGACGAGGAGGAGGAAGCGGATAAGGGGGAAAGTGATGAGGAGAAAAGTGATGACGGGGCAAATGATTATAGTAATGAGGATTATTTTTGAATATCTTATTTTTTGGTGTTTGTAATTTGACAAATTAAAATGCTATAAACTTTTATATGGTTGGTCTATATGTCATTTTGTTATGATCTTGTCTACTATGAATGTTGTTATGAATGTATCTATTTAGAACTTGGTTGTTATAATAAAAACTTGTGTCACTAATATAATTTCTCCAACTTGTTAGAATACTTAGATGGCATCTGAAGATATAAATGAAGAGGTACACGAGTTTGATATGCTAGATGGTGATGAACAACATAATGCTAAAGATAGGCGTATCATACTAAGAGTTCAAAGCAATGCTTAAGTTTAAAATTTCTCCAAATGTGTGTGTGTAAATACTTACATACATGTATATGTTCATACATACGACTTCTAACGAATCTCAATTTTTTGTAGTTTTATTCCCTCTCATAGTGTGACTAGTAGCATCACGAAGATTTGGAAAACACAATTTAATTTATGAATCTGACTGCTTGGGTGTCCCTACGTAGAAGATGGAGATTACCCAAGTTTATAACAAAATTGAACATAGGCAAAGTTGCTAGACGGGCTAATAAACATCTTCATACTGGTGGTTCAATGTCAAATGTTGAACACATAATTATTAAACTTCTTGAACTACCAAAAGGTGCAAAACCCGTTAGATGCAAGTGGGTCTTCAAGACCAAACTTAAGCCAAATGTAAATATTGAGCGATACAAAGATCAATTAGTTGCGAAAATGTATATCCCAAATGAAGTCTTTGATTATAAAGAAAACTTTACTCTTATGTCTAGAAAAGAATCCCTAAGGATAATAATGGCTCTTGTAGCTCACTTTGACTTAGAGTTACATCAAATGGACGTCAAACCCACATTTCTTAATGGAGATTTACATGAAGATGTGTTTATGACCCAACCAGAAGGTTTGAAGTCTAAAGTTCAAGAACACTTAGTTTGAAAACTCAAGAAATTGATTTATGGGCTTAAACAACCATCTCGCCAATGGTATCTAAAGTTTAATGAAGGTATGAAGAAACCCAACTTCATTAAAAACTAGGTAGATCATTGCATATACCTTAAGATGAGTGGGAGGAACTTTATCATACTTCTTTTGTATGTTAATGATATACTTCTAGCAAGTAATAATGTTATCATGTTGCATGAATCAAAACGCTTTCTTTCCGGAAACTTTGATATGAAAGATCTTGGTGAAGCCTCATATGTTATTGACTTGTTGCATTTTCAAAAATGCTTTCTTCCTAGAAACTTTGATATAGAAGATCTTGGTGAAGCCTCATATGTTATTGGAATTGAGATTCACCGAGATCGAGCCAATGAGACATCAGGGCTATCCTAAAAGGTATATATTGAATGTGTACTTAATAAGTTCAATATGCAACAATGCTCCCTCTCAGTTTTCTCATGTAGTTAACGGTGATGTTTTTGGGTCATTTAAATGCTTGAAAACTAACATTGAATGTTAGAAAATGAGGTTAATTCCTTAAGCTTCTGTGGTAGGAAGCTTAATGTATGCTCAAGTTTATACTCGGCTCAATATTGCATATTTAGCCAGTATGCTAGGCATGTATCAATCTAATTCTGAATATAACATTAGAAAGCCACTAAGAAAGTCTTGCGATACTTACAAGAAACGAAAGAGTAAGAGTTGACTTATAAAAGGTTGGAAAATCTTGAACTTATGGGTTACTCCGATTCGGACTTAGCAAAATGCAACGATAAGAAGTCAACTTTGGGATATATTTTTATGCTATCAGGTAGGCCTATTTCTTGATGGAGTCATAAATGTGACATCCCGCAAATTTAAACGCAATTATAAACAATAAACACTTGCATTATTAGGTTAATTCCCTACTTGAGTGAATTCACAACTACTTTAGAGATAAGTCTAGCAAAGCCCACTAGTTAATACGTGTACTATTACTTATTCGTAATTACGTACAAAACGATTGGAGCAAACGCGACACAATATACGATCGTTGGCGAACAAATTATTTGATAATATGAAATTATTAAATAACGTTATTTATTTATTAAATATTATGTTGATAATATTTACAATCTATTTTGTTGCAAATAACATTTATTTCGTACGACTGAAACAACTCGAAACCCATTTGTAAAACTAAAAATAAAACAAAGTTATAATTTTATTACTCAACTAAATTGTTTTAAACCAAAAGTATAATCGAAAACATATTTAAAAACCTATCGTTTAAAAACATTTTAACATTTAACGATCGGGTAAATGAACACGGGTAAAATACCACAAGATTGGGACAAAGTCCCCTCCCCATTTTGGACCACCAAAACCGGCCCCCACCCTCACCCCCACCTCACTTTCCTTTCATTTCTCATTTTTCCACTCTCTCTCTATCTCCATTTTCTCTCCATCTTCTCTCTAAAAACCATCAAAAAATCACACAAAAACTACTACAAAAACGCAATAAATCACCGAGCTCATTTAGAGAAAAACGATCACCACGACGAAAGCTACACAACCATCTTCTCGGATTCCTCATGCGATAACCTTGTAAGAACCCGACAATCCCGCAAACTCTTAGATTTTGCTATTTTCTTTGATATTTCATGTTTGCAATACTTAATACATCATGTTTTAGTGTTCTACCAACTTATTATGTCCAAAAATCGACTTAAAAATGCGTTTTTAAAGTTAAAAATACGATCAGCTCATTCTGCGAGCTGCGATCTGTTCTTCCTGCGAACCGAGCCGAGCTGCGAACCGAGCTCGCGATGCGAACCGAACCGAGCTGCGAACCGAGCTCGCGATGCGAACCGAACGAGTTGCGAGCCGAACGAGTTGCGAGCCGAACCGAGCTGCGAGCCGAACCGAGCTGCGAACTGAACCAAGATGCGAGTTAAACCCTTGCGAGCCGAGCTTGCGAGCCGAACGAGCGAGTCGAACGAGCGAGTCGAACTGACCTGGTCTGCGAACTGAGTTTTGCACAACGATTCGACGTTCGCATAACGACAATTACACTTCTTACAATGATGATTAACATACCAAGATATATACTATTGCTAAGTATAAAACGAAACGAGTATAATGATGTTTTCAGAAATTATTATTACAAACCACTACCAACGAGTCGTATACATTCTAAAGCTACAAACTTAAACGACAAACAAACACTTTGGACATAATTTGGTTGAACGAACACTAGCATGGATGGTCAAACTAAGACATCCACATACTTATCAAATCTCATACGTTTAGGGCGTTAGGAGATTCTGGACTATACTTGGGCTTTAGGCTTTGTTAGCACTCGCACATTACTTAACTCAACAGGTGAGTTCACAGCCCCTACTTTTACTGTTTTAACTGCTTTTGAACAGGGGTGGAAAACATAGTCAAACGTTTGAAATACATGATTGTATACTGATTTACTCGAACAATTAGAGTACATTGAACTGTTAAACTGTTACACAAACTGACGTTTATGAATAAACGTTTTCATACTACAAACACTGTAAACGTATTAAACTTGTTTTGGAAACGCTGGAGAACGACCAGCAACGCTTCTACGAAATTGACTAGGTAACTAATGGGTCCTTCTGACATGGACCAGATCCTACTGACATGGATCAAGGGACACTGACACTCCCTACTATTTGAACCCTACTGACATGGGTACTAGATCCTTCTGACATGGATCCGTTATACTTGTAAAACAGGGGACACTGACACTCCCCACTAGGTGAACCCTACTGACATGGGTACTCGATCCTACTGACATGGATCCGTTAACAACTATTAGGATACTGACATTCCTACAAACAACCATTAGGATACTTACATTCCTACAAATACTAATAGGATACCGCTTTCCTACGAAACTTAAACTATGTTTTGGGTAACATCCTACGTAACTACATCTTTGGGCTACATCCCACTAAACGTACACATTGGATAACACTCTACGAAACTTTATTTGATCGTGATGACGATAACGAGTTGTGAACACTTTGAAACAACCAACTATCATTGTAAACATAAAACCTGTGAATTCACTCAACCTCGTTGTTGACTTTTACTATATTTTTCAGGGAATTAGCTGCGCATGTAAGAACCGCCTGCACGTTGGAACATAGGTGACCCACGATGAATAGGATGCCAACTTTTGACAACTGGATTTCTTCTATATAACTGAAATTGTTTAGTCATATTTACGAAATCTACTTTTGTAAACTTAATACTTTTAACTTGTATGATTCAAGGAATCGTAAACTTTGTAACTAATACATTTGGCATCTTAATATATTATGTTCTGTTGTAATCATAAGCTCTGATACGTATGCATGTACTGTGTATTGTGGCACTCCCCATACTTAACTAAATGCTTCCGCTAAACTCAATCGACGAATTTTGGGGGTGTTACAATAAACAACAATTGACAACAACCTTAAGAATTATAGCTGAGTATGTGGCAATTTATAATGCTATTTGTCACTCGCCGCCGTTGAGAAACTTGATTAGTGGACACAAAATTGTCAACTCCATATCAAGGCCAATGAAGATTAACAGTGATAATACCGCATTTGTAAGCTTCTCGAACATTAACAATTCAAGTGGAGCTGGATTATATCTCGATGCAAAGTATTTATTCGTGCGAGAACATGTGGAGGAACATGTATTTGTATTGAGCACATAAGAACTCAAGATATGCTTGCGGATCCGTTAACTAAAGGTCTACCACCCAAAGTATTTCAAGATAATGTTGTAGTTAATGTAGTATTTTATGTTGCTTACGTTTATGACAAGCCCTTGAATATTTAACTCTCCACATAATGTCTAGTTTCTCTATATTAACTTTCAGTTGTGCACACTTATGTTTCATGATATAAAACATAATTCTCACATGAATTATGTCGTTTTGGCATTTTGAAATCATGGACTTCAATTTTAGTATCAATAGTATAATTAGTGGGGGTCCTATGTCAACCACGATACGTTAGGCTATATCTTTTTGCTATGATTCTAATTGGATCTATGATGCATTTACTAACTTATACTTGGCCAAGCTAACATTTAGTCTTTTTGGCCAAGTGGGAGAAAGTTGGAATATTTCTAATTAAATGTGGCATGTGACCATTTATGTCTAAGTTTATTATTAGTGGAATATTTACTATCTAAACCCTACACTTTGTCTAACTGACATAAGATATCCTAAAAGTCGTAGGTAGTTTTTTTATGGAATAAATTGTCAAAAGGTGCAACACTAAAACTAAGGGTTGTGGATTTTCATGTATAGATGCAATAGATTCTCCATATATAACACCAATAACTTGAGAGAAATTAATCCATCAGATTACATGGCATCATTATCCAGAATCGAATAACCCTTATGGCTTTCGCATCTTGTTTCTTCAGTAAAGTGAGTTTACTTTCATGTTCTTGATTTCATGCGATTATGTGATAATCATGAGATTAAAATGATGTTAGATGTTTTAATATAATCAACATGTGTAGCTAGTGAGGTTTGAACCTGAAGCGCCTCCTCTGACCCGAGATGTGTACAAAGTGAGGTTTGAACCTTAGACCTGTTGTATGGATACTAGGACCCTGGGACCCCAACCACTAGGCCATCTAGGTATGGTTACTAATTTTCTCCAATATTGATGTATCGTGAAATAAGATAACACAAATTAAACTTGTTGATTCTAAGAATACCCAAGAATAATCATTTCCAACAATCGTTGATTCAAACGAATACCGACGTTAGGAACAATTACAACTCAATTGTCAAGCAAAATTGAGAGCAAATTTTATTATCATCAAAAACATAAACTCAACTCCTATTACAACTTAGAGCCTTTATAAAGGCTGAAAATTAAGAAGACGGTAACTCATAAATATCAAGGGTCTAGGACCAATCAAAAGTTGTTAAACAATTAAAGAAAACATTAAACTAAAATTATGCTACTAATTATGATAAAGATTAAACTAAATGCATGTAATAGATCAAAATAATCCATAAACTTCAATTGATTGTTGGTAGATTGGGGTCATTTCCGCATCATTCTCCCCCTCTAATTTGGGACTTGTCCTCAAGTCCTTTCACATAGACTCCATTTCCCTTTCATTTTGCATATAATCTTCTAATCACTTCCATATTCAATTCTTACTCGACGGTGGCTACTATGATCATCGCTTTTGTAAAACAATAAGCAACCACACAATTCGACAATCAATTCACCTTTTTGAACTTGATAAACATTTGTTAATAATTTAACAAATTCAATAACCATATCAAATTCAAAAGAATTGTGATCCAAACCATACTCAAATCAAGCAATATCAAAATTAGATTCATGAGATTTAGCATCCACCTCAAGTCCAAAAGATTCAACACAACTTCCTCCATCCATAATGACATTACAATTGTCAGTTTTGTTGTTGCAACTTGGATGAAAAAAGTCTTCCATTTCTTCTAAACTAGAAAACCTAAATCTTCCATCGAGAATTTTGTTTATCAACAAAATCTCACCTTCATCGGGTTTTTCTAGCTCCTCATAAACATCGTCAATTATCATTTCTCTTTCAAACAGGAATTTCGACTCTGATACCAACTAATGTAGTGCGAAATAAGATAATACAAATTAGACTTGTTGATTCTAATAATACCCAATAATAATCTCTTCTAACAATCGTTGATTCACAAAGAATACCACGGTTAGGATTTTCCAACACACGTTGATTCACAAGAATACTGCGGGGAGGATAAATTCAACTCAATTGTTAACACAAAATTGAGAGAAACTTTGATTATATCATAAGCATAACTAAACTCTCATTACAACTTAGAACATTTATTAATGCTAAAAATAAAGATGACAATAACTCATGAAATATCAAAGGTCTAGGACCAATCAAGAGTTGCTAAATAATTAAAGAAAACATTAAAACATAAGTTATGATACTAATTACCATTGAGATAAAATTTAATGTAAAGAAATATCCCATAGGAAAATTGAAATTAGTTATTTAGAATAACAAAGATTATTTTGTTATATAAACTAATCCATTCTTGTCAATTTCTTGTTGGTTGCTTATGGTCATTTTCGCATCATACTCCCCGGGTGAAAAGCAACTCGTCCTCGAGTCTTAACTGAATTTTTTCTTCAACATTTGAAGATAAATCAATAGCATCAGTATGTAGAGGTTAAAAGAATGTAACTAAAGAGAATAAGGGTAGTAGTAGACAAATAAAAGCTTTTCACATTATTGTGAAAAACACTTATCTCTCATGGAAATTGAAGTGTTCGTTGATTCTTCTTAATATTATCTTGCCACTTGGAAGATTCATAATTACGTTCTAATAAAGATGAAACAATCAATATCTTCGTGGCACCGTTAAAATCTTTTTCTTTGCCAAGTAAAGATTGATTATGACAATGTGTGTAGTCTCCCTCTTCAAATGATAACTTATCAACCATATTCAATGAAAAAATATTTTCACATGTTACTCCATTGTTAATGACATCGGAATTGTCATTTTTGCCAATGCAACTTGTATGGAATACAAGTCCCATTTTTTCATTACTAGAAAATCCAAAATTACCATCGAGACTTTTGTTTATAAACAAAATCTCATCTTCATCAAGTTTCTCTAACTCTTCATAGACACCGTAAACTGTCATTTTGAATAGGAAATTCGGCTCTGATACCAACTGATGTAGCGTGAAATAAGATAACACAAATTAAACTTGTTGATTCTAAGAATACCCAAGAATAATCTTTTCCAACAATCGTTGATTCAAACGAATACCGACGTTAGGAACAATTACAACTCAATTGCCAAGCAAAATTGAGAGCAAATTTTATTATCATCAAAAACATAAACTCAACTCCTATTACAACTTAGAGTCTTTATAAAGGTTGAAAATTAAGAAGACAATAACTCATAAATATCAAGGGTCTAGGATCAATCAAAAGTTGCTAAACAATTAAAGAAAATATTAAACTAAAATTATGGTACTAATTATCATAAAGATTAAACTAAATGCATGTAATAGATCAAAATAATCCATAAACTTCAATTGATTGTTGGTAGATTGGGGTCATTTCCGCATCAATAATATGATAAATTCAATAATTTTAGTTAAGTAGTTATTTGTAAGAATCATGGACCCGTAAGATCAAGACAACCACACCCTCACATGTATCAAAAAGTTATTGCCTTGACTAATTAAAAAAGCAACCAATTTTGCACTAGGTTGGATCAACATTAACCCATAAATACATATGCGAAAGGAATCTTGGCTCGATAAACTGCGTGCAATAACATACACCAATTGGCAAAAGCAAGATAATATAGCTGAAAACATACAAACCATGGTAACAGTATATGTTATGCTCATCTTTTTATAGGTTTTTTTCTCCATTCTGTGCGACACCTATTTATTTCAAGACCGTCGCCAGATGATCTCAGTAAATGCAAAAATCTAATCAAATTTTCTCCGCCTTCTTTAGAATCAGCAGATTCACCGTATGAAACTTCCCCAGCATCGAGTGGTTCAGTAGTGGTGAGAGAATCGACAATATCATCATGCTGGCATTCACGTTTAAAGTCTAAAGTAATTGTTTGCAGTTCATGAGTATCAATGACTTTTTGCGGGATGCTCTGTTGAAGATGCATAAATCATATTAGAGGAAACACAACTATGTGGCCATGAGCTTAGAATGTTTACATAAGTGAGGATCTATGAACACGATGATCTCATCATCAGATCAATTTATAGAGGGTATTCAAGATTTATTATATGGTGTACCCTCGGATGCATATATTGATGTCACATATCATATGGGACTCTCTCGTGGGATTGATTACCATGAAAACAAGTGGTAAAATGGGCGGGTACTTGGATAGGTATGGGATGAAATGAACTAAATAATAGTATAGGTCAAAACAGGCCAAGCCAGGTCTCACAACAAACCTTTTTGCCCTATATTAGGACCTTTTTATAAATAATGAACGCATTAAAGATGATTACATTAAGTATACTACTGTATCTCAACGGTAAATTTTGGGAAATTTTGTTAGACGCATTACCACACCCATCTTAGTTAAACTTTTAGATCTGACCCGTTTGACAATAAACATAATCCATACCAATTCAAAGGCAAATGAATTGAACTACCACTTAATGAAACTTCAATTGTTTATTAATGGTTTCCATTTATAGAGCAATGACAATGACAAACCATGACTTATTTGACTAAACCAATACTCAGAAGTGAGATTGCGTATGTTTGTATTGCTTGAATACTGACTAACTTTGTAAGCATGTAAATGGCCAAACGAACATGAACAAAGCCTTTATGTGTTCGTTCATTAAGATTTTATCAAACAAACAAGCAAATACAAATGCATCAACAAACATATAATTTGTTGTTCATGTTCGTTTACTAAGAAAATTTAATTGTTCACGGAGATATATGAAGGAATATATAATTTAATGCATTTGTTCTAGTATACCTTAAACAAACCCGAACGAACACAAACAAACACAAATGAATACAAACGCCCATTTATATATGGGATTAATATCTGAGAATGCATCCAACTTGTACCCAATGTCTATTGTATGTACACAACTTACGTTTGCTATTTTTAATGCATCAAACTTTCAAGAGTGTGTTTTAATGTATTTTGGTGACGTTTTGATGACGGGTCACACTTTTCATATGCCACGTGGCATCTTTTACGAGTGACACATTAGCAAAATACATCAAAACACCCTTTTTGAAAGTTGGATGCATTAAAAATAGCAAATAAAAGTTTAGTACACACGATAGACATTGGACAAAAGTTAGATGCATTTCCAGACACTAACCCCTTTATATATATGGATGGTTCAAGAGGGAAGCACTAATTTTAAGAGAAAGGGGGAAGTGTAATATTTATCACGGAGTATCTTAACTTTGTCAATGCAGATTTTAAAAAGAGTTATAATTTTATTAGTAAATAATAACTAAAATCTATGCTATAAATAATTTATTAATTGGTGAAATTTATCTTTAAGTCATAATATTAATTTATGAAAATTATTGAATAGATTGTTAACATTCATTATAATGAATGTTAACTTAATATTCTTCACGATGAATGCTAGAAAATAACATTTTTACAAATCTAACATTCATCATTATGAATTTTCTCTAACATTCACCTCGGTGAATATTAACGATTCTGAATATAATATTCATTAATTAATGTTATAAACTACAAAAAGAATTTATAAATGAAGCTTAACATTCATAGCATCGATTCTGATTAACAATTATTGATTTTCAATTTTTATTTTTAGACATTTTTATCGACTAAAAATAAAATGCATCGTGATGGATATTACACTTACCCTTCCCTCAAAAAAAGTATTTCCCCCGGATCATTCCACTATATATATACACTTATCATTCAACTATATATATATATATATATATATATAACGTAATTAAATATAGGTGTGCGGGAGTGGAGGGAAATGTGAAAGGTTAATATATCTAAATTTTTAATACCATTATATTTAGAATTTACTCGCCTAACGGTTGGCGAATTTTTCGCTGAATGTTCGTTCGCTTGGCCCAACTGTCTAACGCATTATACTTCAACAAAACTATAACTGAACGGAATTGGACTTTGGAGAACCTAATGATTAGAGAGCGTTATAATGTTATAGTACACTATGTAAGAAAAAAACCTTAATTTATATGTGTTTTGATAAAAAGAGCCCTAAGAACTATGATTAAGAGCTAAGGACATTCATAAATTTTTGTACAATAAATAGAACCACCTCATGGTAGCAAATGAAGAGTAGTTAAAGTATGATAATTTATGTATATGCTTAGCAATTAACCATAGCCCTTAAGACCACAAAATAGTATCATCTAACGGACGTTTTTAAGGAAAAACTCCTAACAAAATGATATGAACACATGCAACACTGAAATTTAGCAACTTATATAACACATTGAATGTAGTTTGGACAAAAAAATTTAACTCGTAATATATATGGAGCATATATATTCTGACTAACCTCAAGAACCCATCCAATGTAGGTAACATTGTTCACATGACCGTTCAAATCCAGATCACCTCTTCTTGGCTGTATATCGTTAACAATTATTGATAGTTGATAGTCACGTCAAATAAGTCAGAATTTATAAAAGGCATAAATGTAATCTTACCACCAGTCTTAGCCTGGAATACTCAGCTGGATCTTTCAGTTTAGCTATTTTCTTCATGCTGTTATTGTTCTCTTCAGGAAATGCTAATCTGAAGCCACAATGTATATTAACCATTAAAGCAAACACACTTAATGGTAATATAACATATAAGCAACTGGCATCGCTAGAGGTGGCAAAATAGACCGGTCGGGCGCGTTGGTTAAGAGGTCAAAACATTTAATTTTTGCAACATTTTGGATTGTTCCAAACCACTTTTATCTAGAACTTTGAATTTTTATAGATATATAATGTATCAACTATGATAAGAAAATGCCAACTCAAATCCAGAATAATTGAAAGAAATAAAAAACGATTCAGAGGCTTTATGAATCAAAAGTATACCCTTAGTGACTCTTAACTCATTTTCTTAAATCTAACTTGTAAATTTGACTGCTTAAAGATAAAACTCACTATGAATCTACAATACAAATGGGTCATAAACTCACAATTGCCACCTCTATTGCAACTAACACAATTGTTCACTAAAGAAAATGCAGTAACTTTTTTGTTTCTGTTAGTTACAAATGTAATTCATTACATCACTCTATGCACAATTCTTCACGTACGTGTATTCAGAAGGTATCAGCATCTAAAGGAAAAGGAATATATTTACACAGACGAAAATCTACCTCAACGTCTTTGGACAAAAAACTAAATATTCTTCTGTGACATCGTCAGTGAATTTCTGGAGTCTTCTAGTTTCAAGATTCATCAACACCCATTTGCTGCAGTTACAACTGGAAATTATTACCTTATAACTCTGGTGCTAAATTAATTTTTTAAAGTGTGCACAACATGTATAACAGAAGGATAGAGTCTGAGTAATAACAAGTATAACTGTTACATACTTGTTATTACTCAGTGATGAAATTTTCTTACAATACCATGTATAACTGTTACATACTTGTTATTACTCAGACTCTTTCCTTCTGTTATACATGTTGTGCACACTTTAAAAAATTAATTTAGCACCAGAGTTATAAGGTAATAATTTCCAGTTACAATACCACAAAATATATGAAATTTTCTTACAATACCATAATTCAGTGATGACATGTTTACGAATATACCTCCACACAAATAAAAAATGAACTCTTTCCTTACGAATAATATCCAAGAGAAAAATAAAATGAAAAAACTCATGTAATGCACCTTGTAGCCCTTCCGATGACCTCACCATTGACATAGTCTTTAATAATCCAGTCACGTCTAACCCCAATCCTTCCTTCACTCTGACACCAAGTCTCAATTTCAACCACATCCCTCCTATTACAAACACCAACATATGAACAAATAGCCTATACCCAACGCTATAAACTATGTGAAAATCATTTTAAGAACAATGAAAAGAGTCATACCAAGCAGGGTATCTGTAAATTTCGATATGCGTCCGTGCAGCCACCATTATAATATGCTTAGCAAGCCTATGGGTCGAAAATCCAGCACTTTGAACATGATTACCCAAAATCTCCTAGAATTCATTAAGTCACTATCAGAAAAGATATAAATTGATAGAGTTATAGGATCTGCAGCATTAATAACACAAAAACATAATTTCTGACATATTCAAAAAAGATACTTAAAAGAGAAAATATATGTACCCACCAATTCACCAATAATGCATAACACAAACTAGGGTTGCAAACGAGTGCTACCAAGCTCGGCCACAACGAGAATTTAGGCTGCTCAGCTCAATAGTTTGAAGAGCCTAAGGTTCAGGCTCGCTCGAAAAACTCGAATATTTAAATATAAATTATTTTAGGGATTTTTGATGACTGTACGTTAGAATTAGCTTCAATAAGTTTTATATTGGTCATAATAAAATTCCAATAATGGAGTAGTAACGTAATTTACAAAAATTCAGATTGCCTATATATTCACAGGGAAGGATCCAAAGGTAAGCATAATATTTTTTCAGCAGAAGCATTTAAGTAGTGTTTTTTTTACCTGTATTATCCATCGATGAATACGAGACATATTATATATTATTATCTAGTGATTATAGAGTCATGAACTCATAAGTCATAAATAGTGAATATACAGGCACAATAATATCCTATATTTATTTATACATGGAGTATTAAACGAGCCGAATCCCCCTTATTTCAAACTTGATTAAAGCTTGACTCTAATGAGCTCAATGTTGAGTCGCTCGATATACGCCCGACTTAAGATTAGCAACATTTCATATTTCGAAACTACACAACATCAAGATAATAGAAAATAACAAAACTAACCTGTAACAAATTAGCCATGGTTTCGATAGTGGCAGTTTTGTTAATACCTACTTCATAACACCTTATAATAAACTTTTCCCTATACGATAATCCATCTTCCGTAAAACTCCCTAACCGTAGTTGTTCCGCTAACTTCTTTTTATCCTCCTCTAAATCAACTGCAACGCCGTTAGGATGCTGACCTGTCACCGCCGCTACCGGAACAAGTCTCTGGTAGGAAAAGTTGCGTAACAAAATGCTGTTTCGTAGACGATATTTTGAGGTGGAATCAATGGAGAGTGGAGGAGTTAAGGCACGAGAGTAGTTATTAGTGACAGCATTGTATCCTACAGTGGTTCCTGCCGTTAATGCGCCAACTGAAATCATTTTTGTCTGATGGTCGAGTTTGACGAATGGGGACGAAAACTATATATATGGCCGATGGAGCCGGAGTGATTTTAATTACTTGCAGCTATAGTCAATACTGGAGTGTAGTACTTGCAAGTGTTTTGTGTAGTGTAGAACTTTAATTATATTATATTGAACTTTCAAATTGTGTTGCTTATTTGAAAAGAAGTATTAATTCTACTTTACAGTTATGATTTCATTTAATTTAGTCAAAATTTTAAAGCAACTTTTTTCAGATTACTCCTATTATTTTATTGGTGTTATGATTATGATATTGACCTCTTGAATTCCTGTAATTCATAATAAGGCACAGACTCAAGCATTATGTACGTGATTATTATTTTAAAGGAAATATCCCGCGAAATGCAACAAACTTTGGTCCAAAATCTGTTGTATGTGATCAACTTACGAGGAGGCTTCCAAACTGCTAAAGTGGGGTTTTTGATGTATTTTACCTACAAAAAAGCTGATGTCATCCGGTTTTCATTTTTTTGTCTAGTCATCTGCGACGTATAGACACATGTGGATGCCACATGTTTATATAGGTGCATTTATCAAATAGCATATTACCCGCGCAATGCGGCGGTAATAGTCAATTTTCTTTTTATTCTGTGTAATGGTATATTCGTAAACATGTCATCACTGAATTATGGTATTGTAAGAAAATTTCATATATTTTGTGGATAATAATGTTCTAATTTGTTAGAATAATCTTTTTGTTATTACAATAATAAATGTGAAAAGATTTGTATTGGGGAATTAAAACTTTCCTAAGTTGAGTAAATTATATTTATGAGATTAAGAGGGGTAAAATGGTAATTTTAATTCCTTTTAAGAGTTTAAGATTCAACATCTAAGATGCTTTATTAATAGTACTAGGTGAGGTCCCGCGACAACGCGGGGTTTCAACATTTGATTTTATAAATTGTGTAATTAAAAGGTTTAAGTCAAATGAAATTGTACCGTGAAGCGGATTTTTATATAATATAATCGACAACCAATAACATCTGACATATAATCTATCAGTTTGGTACGGTTCAGGTTTTTTAATTTTTTTAAGTTAAGTTATTAAAACTATATGCCGGCTGTAAATTTTATATTATCTAATTTGTAAACAATTTAGTTATAACAGTTACCCATTTTATGAAGGGGCGGATAGTCAAACATTAATTAATATAATATGCATATAATAAGAAGGAAGTATAGAATTATTGTAACCCATAAAATAGTTTTTAAAACTTAAATTAACTATGAATTCAGTGTAACTCAAATAACTGTATTTTGTAATTCAAACCTAAAATTCTATCTAAATCAAACATTGTTGTGATCATATATACACATATGTATAAGCAATAATAATAGATTTTGAATATCGATAATAAAAATCCATATTCGCCAACTTGATCTTTGTACACGTTAATTTTTAGCAAATCAATAAAACGCTCGATATCATATCCATTATCAAGTACAAATTTAAAACTTGTTATTATAAATTGAAAGATGTGTGTATGAAAAGGAAAAATAATATTTTAATATAAAAATGTACATTTAATTTAATACCATCAAAATTTATTGAAATTTCATGATCTTCAACAGGGTCTTTATCATTTAATAGTTATATAGTAAAACAAAAGTTTTATTTTGATAATGCTTTAAACAAAACTTGTAAAAATATAAAATCTATGAATCACAAAAAGAAAATAGAACAATGTTATTATGGTTGAATATGACATATGTCTATTGTTTAGTTTAATGTATATTATTTAAGGGATTATCAGTTAAAATCATAAAATATCTTAGTTACATTATTTAAAGGATTATTAGTTAAAATCGTAATATATTTTAGTTACGATAATAACGTATTCATGATATTATGGTTGTTTGCTAAATGGATGAACAGTTGTTGATAAAAAAAGTTCATGAAATTAATCAATATAGATAAATATTTCAAATACGATTGTTTATTTATAAATTACCACTTGAAATAAGGACTAAAAAAATAGGGAAGTATTGAAAGTGTAAATTTCAATAGTTGTGGGTACACATTATAAAAATTGAAAAAAATGAAGGAAATAATTTTAACCGTAGGATCTTTATGGATGAAATCAATCTAAAGTTCAAATTGCTCAATTGTATTGTGTTATATATATATATATATATATATATATATATATATATATAAAGATTAGATACAATTTAATTTAAAAAGCTAAAAATTAAACATAATGCAAAAAACCTGCAACCCATTGTCGATTTGCATAAATCAAAGGGAGTTGATTTGTACACCACCAAAATTTTGTCAAACACCACCAATCCTGCTTTAAGGTGTTGTACAGTACAACAAGCTGATGCATATTAATGGTGTATGGCTAAATTTTAGTGGTGTACAAATCACCTCCCTAAATCAAAGCTCCAAAAGTCAAACTTACATCCATCGATTTGCATAAATTCTCGGTGCCAAAAAACCTTCGTTCATATTTACATAAATCCTTTGTGCATAAACCCTCTGTTTATTCTTCTGATTTTACAAACGGATTTGATAACCACAACTCTATTTTAAAAACATCTTTTCCGATTGGTTCACTATCCATTGCCAGAATCACCGTCATCGTCAACATAATCACCTTCTTTCAATGAATTATTCTCGATCTCCGGCAACCACATCTATCAAACTTCCCTCGCCAACGTTTTAGACCCTTAATCCGACCGCTCACAACCCTAACACTAAATCATATCGTTCATCGATGAAACAAGGAACCAGATGTGAATGCGATTTGAAGAACTAAGGGATGGTGTCGGCGTTGGTGGTTGTGGTTGCCGGAGGCTTGGAAAATCCGTCGACAATCGGGATTGTTGTTGGCGACGCTGATGAGTTCTAACTTAACGGAGGGGGAAGATAATTGTGTTAATATTATATAAGTATGTAATTGATTTGAGAATTGATATAGGTCTTAGTGTTTGGGAATGTATCAAACTTTCACCAAATCTCTATTGTGTGTATTCAACTAAAGAAACTCAATATTAATGTACTCAACTTGTAAAAACCCTTATATTGATGTACTTTGATGACATGTCACTCTCTCCTTGTGCCACGTGGCATGCTATGTGCGTGACATGTCATCAAAGTACATCAATATAAGGGTTTTTACAAGTTGAGTACATTAATATTGAGTTTTTAAGTTGGATACACACAATAAAGATTTGGTGAAAGTTTGATACATTCTCAGACACTAAGCCCATTGATATAATAATAAGGGAGAATTTGAGAATTGATAATTCGGTTTATATTTTATAAGTATATAACGGAGGGGGAAAATCCGTCGACAATCGCCACCCATCTTTATATATAAGATTATAAGTATATATGTTTATATTATACATACAGATCTATATATTGATTTGAGAATTGATATAATCAAAAGGGAGAAGTTTTGGATGGAAAATTTGATCTAATGCTTAATAGGATTAAATTTTTAATACTGATGATGATGATATCCAGATGAGGTGATGAATTAATGATGATGGTCGATATTGATGATGATGATATGATGAATACATATACTCTGTAATTTGCTATTCATAAAAAAAATTGATATTGTTGTTTATGATATTGTGAATATCCACGTGTCAAAAAAATAAATTAAAAAATACATGGATAATGACTTGGCATGTCACATATCATCCAACATACCAGAAACACAATTTATAACTGGTTACCGGCTACAAAGGTAAAAAACTACATCAAAAACCTCATTTTTGAAACTTAGTTGCATTCTTATGCCTCCTCGTAAGTTGGTCACATACAATAGATTTTGGGCCAAAGTTTGTTGCATTTCGGTGGACTTATCCCTTATTTTAATGGTGCCTCAGTTTATTTAAAATGAAAACACTTTTATAAAATGTGTTAACTCATATTACAACAAAAATGGTGGATTCAATCAAGTAGGTTTTGTTGATTTCATGATTTTGTTTCTGTTATGTAAGTAAAGTTTTTGGATTAAGGTTGTGTACGTAATTATTATTTTAATTGTTGACATTTATTGAGATTGAAGATGAAGGTTTTGGTATAGTGCCATGCGGTGGTCTAGTGATGTAGAGCTCAACTGGTCAAAAATATAATGGATTGAATGCACATTGAAGACCGAAATAAACAGTTTTGATTTCGAATAGTATATATCTTGTTGCTTTTAGCTTATAATCAAAAAGGTTCTCAATAATGTTTCCCGTGTCAGGAGCGGTATCAGAAATAAATTTGAACGTCGGTAAAATTTTAATAATGTATGTTGGATCTAGGTCATCAACTCGATTTTTTTTCTTTAACCAAAACTATTTTAGTTTAACTAAAGTAAATTTGGTTCGATATCAAATTCAAAATTTTAATTACATGGACAAGATATAACATTAACATATAATCATATAATTAACAAGTGATAGTAAATTTTAAATCAAATATGTTTATGTTTAACATGTTTATATAGTAAAAGTGTAAAACATTATCATATGTACGTAGATTATGAAGACTAGCATATTGCCCGCGCAATGCGACAGTTGCAACTACTTAATAAATTTTCGTTATGTATGATACTATTTTCGTCAAATAACATAACAATAATCATTACATGATAATCAAAATATATTTATTTTGAATGAATCTATCATAAACACATATAATTTACCAAAAAGTAGAAAGAACTAATATTTGGGAAAAAAGATTTTCCTAATTGAAGTAGTATTTACTTATTAGTGTGATAAGGGTAAATTAGTCAAAAAAAAAATTAAGATGTTAAGATTCAACATATGGAGATGTTTTACAAGTAATTATAGAAAAGGAAAAAAGTTGTAATCATTAAGATATATAGTTTAACAATAATGTTGTTTTAAAATAGTATTATACATATAACTGCACACGGATCCTTTTAGATCGGTTAAATAGGTTTTTAGATCGGTTTTGAAGCCGATCTAAATAACAGCGTGCTAAAAAATTGTCATTTTTTGTTGCGGTTAAACAACCTAACCTAGCTAAAAAATGATTTTATTTGAGACGTCTCTTCACAACCGATCAATTATCTCTTTTAAAAATATGGATCAAAAATCAAACACAATATATATATATATATATATATATATATATATATATATATATATATATATTTTATTTCTTGAACATCTGTTCAGAACCGATCTATTATCACTTTTAAAAATTCGGATCCAAAAATCAAAAACGAGAATTATATATTATTAATTATATTTAGATATTTTTTTCTAGAACATCTAAAACAACCAATCCAGAATCAAAAAAGCAATTCAAGTAAAAAACAGATATATACAACCATCATTATATATACACAAGGAGATATAATATATAAGCAATTAAAAAGCAAACAAACCAGATGACATTTCTTTTTCAAATCTAAACATAAGTAACTAAAATACACGGTTTAGGAGTTTAATATAGTATCTCCTTATATATCTGCATATAGCTAAACACTAGAATTCACCATCAAAGAAACCTACCCATGATGCCACATGGTAAAAATAAAACACTGACTACGTACGTATCCATCCATAATAAGCCATTACAAACAATTCACCTTGTCCACTCTATTGAAAACCAACCTGATTTAGCTACGAATGCTGCATCCAAAAACATCAACATTTTAAGATTAGAAAAGTATAAACACACACTATATATCATATCTATGGTCTATAACAACTTTTTGATAAGTTTGAACCTAATAGATATATAAATAGGCAACTAGCATTAATAATTAAGCTCACATGAATATTACAGAGTGCTAGTTGGTTATAGCTAAATGCATAATCATATCAATCAATTTATTTAGAGGCAAATACGGAACTTAAAACCACAAGGTATGGTGCACCAAATGACATTGCTTACTCGGTCCCATTTCTACGTTGGCACCTTGCTACTCTAAAGGTTCAATAGCAGAATGATCTAGTTTTCATTACATCAAGTGCTAGACAAGTGGACACCAGACAAACTAGATAACACTGTAAGGACTAAAATTTTTAAGTGTTCGATACATTTTGATTAGCCATATTGTTGAAGTACTAATCATTTGTGATCAAATGAGCTATAGGATACATAAAACTATCGCCCGCAAAAAGTGATTGTTCGAGTGAATCTAGACCACAAAGATAGATAGTGCAAAATAGTAATAATTCTATAAAAAGTTACCCAATAGTAATAGCAAATATTTTAACTAGATGACACAAAAAGAAAGTACAAAACTAGTATTCAAAAATGGTCTACAAAAGTATCTAATCAATTATCAATTACGGCAAGGAAAATGATAGCATTACAACAAATTAAACAATAACTTCATGTACAACAGATTTATGCTATTAATTTTTGTAACATATTGGGCATAAATAGATACCTTAATTCGATCCGATGTGCTTAACATGATTTTCGTAAAGCACCTTTCCCGACTGAGATACCCATTCATCCAATTGTTCATTCGACATAGGTTTTGTATCATTCCAAGTCTATAACCAAATTAATTAAGAGTTAATTATTTCACAAATAAGATACTTTAGTCTAATAGAAAAATTGAATAGATATTATACAAAAACTTACATCGTTTGAGAAGTTATGTTGTTTGGCAGATAATATATTGGATATCCACTTCATAACATAGTATCCACATTCCCAACTCGCTCGTTGTTGGCTACACTAATTTAAAAACCTATTATTATTATTACACAACTGCAACAACCACATCAATTTGTGTATAAATATATAGGTATTGATACATGATTTACCTCAACAAACTTCCAATCAAATTTGTTGTCACAACACCTACGAAAACAATTGTGTCAAGTTTCTGTTTATTAAAAATGAATGTCAATTCAATATCAATATTATAAGATTCTTATCTTTCCACTAGTTCTGAAATATAGTAATAATACAGTCCCTTTTCCTTCTTATGTATGTTGAGAGAATCCAATATGAATCCCTTATGCACAAAAGGGAGAATTAAATACAACACCTAGTGACCACTACACAAAAGCTTAAGCAATTATGTATAATTAATGCTTGTATATATACTTAAAACTATACAGTAAGAAAACGCATAATACCTTTGCAAATACAGTGCAACGAAGATGGATTTTTGGTCGTGTGCTAGAAAAGTATTACCAATGTGATTGATGACATCCACACCATTGTTTATCAAGCATTCTTGCCAGTGGATGAGTGCCAGGTTTAAAAATGCACATTTGTTGCCACCTTTATATTCAGCCAAGGTATATACATGTCTAAGATCAAGACATTAAAAATGATAGAGTCAATTCTAGTGAATGATAAACCAAAAATTATGTTAGCGTGTACAGATGAATAAAACATGAAATAATGAACTTACATCGCCCACCAATGTAATAAGGTGAAATCAAGCCAGTCATTCGCCATCCAAGCTAATATTTTCTCATACTCAATATGCTCCATATAGGTATTGGCATACATACCCTCGGGTGATTCAACAGTGACTGTTAAATGTTTGCATGTTACGAACTGGCTCGCTAATCGTTGAATAAAATCTGGCCTTTTTGATAATTTGATTTTTATATCCCTCATTCTTTCAAATTCGTTTCGTTGTGGAGCTTGTTTCTTTCGACCACCACGAGGTGTTGTGGCGTGTGACGATTTCGGTTGTTGAACCTAAATTAACAAACCATATGAATCTATCAGTTACATGGTTAATCCTCAATAAAAAAATCTATGTGTGTGTGCCTATGTGTGTGTGTGTGTATATACATGTGTGTTTGTGCGTGTGTGTGTGTCAATTAAAGGAGCTAAATAAACATCAATGTCATTACATGGTTTTTTCGGACCTTGAATTAACAATGATATCATGATATATTTGTGTTTCATGCATAGCCACGGTGGAAGATTGTAAACACATAAAAGAACCGGCCATGTACTATGACTATTACTCATGTGTCCAAATGGATTTATTCCGTCCGAACTAAGACCAAAACGAATATTTCTAATGTAAGCACCAAATTTATCAGTATCATTAATGTTTCTCCATTGAGTTGAATCAACCACATGTCTTAGATTTCCATCCCTTTTACACTCATCAGAATGCCAACGCAACAGTTTTGCTTCTTTTTCATTTGAAAATAATCGTTCTAATCTCGGAATGATGGGAAAATAGCATAATAGTTTAGCTGTGGGGCCATTTTTACTCTCGTCTTCATTTTCGTTTGCTTCTTTTTTACGCTTATACCTTGAGGTACAACAAGTAATACATTCATGCAAATTCACGTACTCTTTCCTGTACAATATACAATCATTTGGGCATGCATCTATTCTTTCAACTTCCAATCCCGTTGGGCACAACAATATATTGGCTTGGTATAGCGAAATAGGTAACTCGTTACCTTCTGGGAGCATTTCATGTAAAAGAAATAATAAGCTTGTGAAACTCGTATCACTCCAACCATGATTTTCCTTTTATATTTAACAACTTCATTACAATGGAAAGTTTAGAGAATTTCGTGTAACTAGCATACCACGGTTTTTCCGAGTCTTCAAATATCTAGTGTAGTTTTTCTTGATCATTATCACCAACATTATCCTCCAAGACCTGAAACATGTCATTTAAATACTCACGAGTGTCGTTATCATCTGAGTCATAATTTTCATTGTTATTGAATACAGAAGAAGAAGCGCCATTATCAACTAGTAATTCACCATGTCTTGACCAGCAATTATACTTTCTTACAAATCCACATTTAATCAAATGTGCCTCAACCACACTGATGTCAATAAATTTCTAGAAATTTTTACAATCTATATAAGGACAACAAATGTTGAGATCTCCATTCTTCACCCGATTAGCTTCAGTAATCTGAGAAATCCTTGCACACCTTTAATAAAGTCTGGGTTAGAACGTGAAATTTTGTACATCCATTTGCGATCCATCCGAAATAAAAAAAATAAGATAATAAATATAAATGCATGAATGAGATGGATGAAATATGATGAAAATAATCAGGTGACCAATCATAACCACTTTTTGAATACTCCAACTCATATCTATACGTTTTAATGTACGTGTTAACTATTTAAGAAAAATTTGATAACATTTTCTCTTAGCTCATCAAGTCTGCTATATATAAACAAAGTAGCTAAATCTTTTTTTTTTCTTTTCTTAAATAGCTAAATCTTTTAAATGGAATGAAACAAAGTATTAAAAAGAGTTCCAAATGGGGTTATCACTTTCAATCAGACTATGAGTATCAATCAAATAAAATATTAACAAGAGTTCCAAACTAGGACTATCACTATCAATCTATATATGGCATATGATCTGATTAAAATTTATGTTATAAATACATATATATGTACACACATGAATATTGAACGATATAAGCAAGCCCAAACTAATATATATATATATATATATATATTATAAAGTAGAATTAGAATAAAAAATGTTTTACCTTAATAATGGAGTCGGATTTTCAATGGATGTATTCCATATAGTATTTGAGTAGAAGTGATTGAACGTAAAAAGTCACGTTTTTGCGTACATAATTCCCACCTTTTTAGCACCAAACTTGATGAAAACACTTGATATTAATACTTTTTCATCCTAAATCATCATCAAGGCCAAAAATAAGGCATTGCTTTAAAAATCAATCAAAATGGTTTAATAACATACAAAATAGAGCATAAATGATACGATCACGCTCTACGAGCACTTTTAAACATATAACCTTGAAATTATACTTAGATTATCTCATTATGATCTACAGGTAATTACGAACTCGTGGACATAAAGAACGCTAAAAACGGATCAAGAATGAAGAAGTTAGAGCCAAACGAAGATCACACAAACTACGACCAAGCAACAAGACTTATGATCTAGTGCACAAGACCACAACCAGGGAGTACACCACCCCCTAGAAGCCGTATACCACCCCTTAGGGGCCGTATACCACCCCCTAGAAGGCATATACACCCCCTTTAGGGCCGTATACTACCCTCTAAGGGTGGTATACTATCCCTTTTAGGTGGTATACCCCCCTTTTGGTGGCGTATACCCCCCTTTTGGTGCCGTATACCCCCCTTTTATTGACGAATACGCCCCTTTTGGTGCAAAATACGCCGTTTTTGGTGTCGAATTTCATACTTAGGGGGAGTATTTCAGTGTAAAATCGAAAGCTTGGGGGTGGTGGTGTTCTAGTGATCATAAGTCTAAAAAGAGTAGATCAATCCTCCTCATTTCAGACCATCAAACAATCAACACAACAACACACAATTCACATACATTCTCTCACTAGTTTCTCACTCTAGGTTAGTTAGTTAGTAGTTAGTAGTTAGTTTCTCGTTAATATTTAACGGGACTAACGGAGGGGCTACTTTGTAATATTTGTTGGAGATACTTGGAGGGGTGCTTTTGTAATATTCGAGGCTCTGCTCGTTGTAATCTTTCAGCTTATATTCAGGCTACACATTTATCACGGTTACCTCTTTCCATATCTGTTATAATGCATGCTATTGCTATTATGCTAGATTTAGGATTCCTTACCATGATTAGTGAGTAGTTAACTTGTGTGTTTGTTGTGATGTAGTTAGCCGTTATAATGGGGGATGATGTTAATTAATATATAATTGAAAAGTATATATGTTTAACTTTTCATCTATGATTATAAATTGTTTCTAAAACTATCCCCTTTCCTCCAATAAACGTGGTTAAAACTCTAAAAGACAAGGAGTCACGAACCTTGTTCTGAGAGTAATTAATTATTTGTGCTATCTATGCATGGTCTGATTTCGAAGCTTTGGAAATACCGTTAAACTAATGTATAGTACAACGTGAATTAATCAAGGATTTATTGGGTAATATTAAGTTAGGGCTGGTTTATATCATAGATGGGTAGACTTTAATACAAAGTTAAATGGGTTCAGAGTGACCCGAACGTGCAATACGTGTGGAACACCGTAAAACATCCCATTACTTAGTATAGTGTTGAAACCACCTCTGGTGTAGTACAAATGCATGGAAGCTACGGAACGGCCGTCGGTGTATACACTCTAACTTGCATTAGTGTGCAAGGCATGGAATGCCGTAAAACGTCCTAGTATTTCGCGTAAGTGTCGGAACCATCCTTTTGGAATGGTTCCCATGCACCCAAGCTATGGAACGGACGTTGGTGTACATATTCTGAGCAGCACTGGGTCATCCACCAGCTCTGAACCTAACAAAACCATCTATGAAAAGTTAACATACGCTTTCCGAAATAGGTCTTAAATGCTATACTTGATTTAGAATACTCTATTGTGTTAAGAACGGCCAGAGATTAAATATCGGTCTGTTGCCTTATTCATGCACCCAGGAGTTAACTCCAAGAAGGGTCACTAGTCTTCATAGACAGTGTTGAGGGTAGAGCAGCCTGATCTGATCAGAATCATGATAGCCTAGTACTTAGTGACATACTGTATGGGAAATCAGATAGTAGGGTACTAGTGTTTACACCATAAGTATCTGAAACAAGTAGACCACAAATATTTAGAAAGAACATTTTCAAACATCAATCCAAACATCATCCCCCCCTTACGGCTAATGAAATCACAACAAACACTACTCTCCATACTGATTATCACCTATTATTTTATTTCATTGTTTATTTAGTTTATTCTAGGACCTAAGTAATTAAAAACCCAAAAATCAAATACCTTGTTTACAAACCCTGCTAAATCAAATCGATCGTCTTAACTGCTTGGTTTCACAATACGGTTGATCTTAAGAACGACCATGAGTCATTACTTACTGCTATTCGTAGTTATAAGTAAAACTTAGGTCCCCAGCTCTACAAATTTAAAACCACCCATCCGATCGTGTGTCCCGACGGGAAGTTCCGCGACGACAGGAAATGATTCCTGAACCGACCATCCGGGCGTGATCAGGTTTTTGGCGCCGCTGCCTGGGAATCAATAGTAAGACTCTTAGGCATCTAGGCGAACTTTTCTATTTAGTACCACCTGTAAATACCCCCAGTTTTCTTTTCCTTGTTCCAACCGAAAATTCCTTCCCACAACACACAACGACGATTGACTAGATCATCAAGAACTTAACCACTCATTTTCGCACCCGATCCTGAGTCGATTATTCGAACAAACCACAAAGAAAGATGCGCTCTCTTCCAACAAATGGCTGCACGGATTACTCTCGCCGACCATACCAAACCGTCTATCGAAGGACGAGGAGGACCCATAAGCTATCCGGTAATCAAAGGCGCATCTTTCGAACTTAAACACCACATCGTTCAACTCATCAAAGACAACTGTCAGTTCCACGGTTTATCCCGTGATGACCCTAACGCCCATATCGACAAATTCATTCAGATTTCCAATTCTTATAAGCAGCTTGGGGTTGAGCAGGATGTAGCTTGCCTATACTTGTTCCCCTATTCTCTCGGTCTTCATGCCTAGATATGGTTTGAGGGACTTGAGACCGGCTTAGTCACCTCATGGACGGATATGGCTACAAAATTCCTAACAAAGTACTTTCCTCCATCCAAACAAACCAAGTCCAAGAACGACATCACAAACTTCCATCAAGCTTATGATGATTCTATCTACATGGCATGGGAACGATTCAAGATCCTTCTGAAGAAATGCCCAAATCACCAACTCAAAAAGATTGCCCAGTTATGCATGTTTTACAACGGTCGTGTTCCAAAGCACCGCATCACCCTTGACGCCGCTGCTCAAGGTAACTTCATGCAACTCACAGATAAGGAAGCTTGGAACTTGATCGAGAATATGACGATGCACCATCACGACTGGAAGACATATGAGATATCCTCATCACTACCTCTATCCTCCTACAACCAAATCCAACTTGAGATAATCAAATCCTTGAGTGAGCAGATTGAGTTGTTAACAAAATAGTTCGGAGAGCTAAAGAAACAACCGCAGCAGATCCACCAAGTTCAGGCTTTCCAGAACTGTGCCCACCTTCCCATGGAAGAATATGAAGTTGAGTACGAAGATCCAGCTGACGGCACAGTCTACTACGCCCAATTCCCAGCTCGACCACAAAATCCACCTGGTTTCGCACGAACATCTCCGCCTAGGAGCAGAGGCACTCAATACCCTCCAAGAAATAACTAACCAACCTTTCAACCCAAATACCAACCAAGATACCCAACCTACCCACAACAACCACAGCTAATGCGTGTGAAAGCGTCTAGTTTTATTATTTATAAAGTACATGATATACCAATCATTACTATTATACAACCAGGCAAGAATACCCGATCAGAATAGTATAGCTATGGTAAGTCCAGGTCGATCACAGAAACACAGGAAACGGTGGTTTATTTATATAAATAGGAAATAATAATTAATTAAGAATACAGTAAATAAAGGGGACGTTTTAGTTCCGATTGAAAATTAAATTGGAAGTGATAATGAAACAAATAAAATACTTAAATTAAATAACAGATAGGAAACAATAGGAAGAAACAGGTAATTGTGTAGTAACTCCACTCAGATTCATATATCTCGATTTATTGCACGCTAATTGTTTAATTGTGATTTCTTTTATATCAACTTAGTTACTAATCAATGATTCTAAGTTGAATGTAAATTAGCCAACGGTTCGGTTCTAACTAATTTCTATAACCTACGGTCCCACATTAAACATCGATCCGACGTCGCAAGAATGTGATTCTATTGCGTGCTTTTCCCTAGACTATGCTTTAAGTATTCACGATTAATTATGATTGATCCTAGCGGTATGACTCAACAATACCTACTAATAATTACTTATTAGCTTATTCATTTTAGATTACTTAGTTATTATTCTCTTAACCTGTCAAACTCAATATATTCAGCAATGATCAAAACCTAAATTCTAATAATCAATAATCAAAAATACCAAAGGAAATCAATCTCAATGTCACAATCAATCACGTTAAGTAATAACTAATAATCACCAATCAATAAGGATCTACGGATAACATAATAATCTTCAATCAAACAACTTAATAAACGTGCAATCATAATCGTTCAATAATAATTATCCAAGGTTCATTACTACACAAATATTAAATATCAATTCATTATCGAATAATGTAAAAACAGAATTATAAATCTCAAAAACATAGTGTAATCAAGATAAACAGGTGTAAATACAAACCGAAAAGATGAATCACTAAAAGATAAAGTGAATTAGCTTCAACCTTAGCCTCTCGTGCCTCCAAAGTACTCCTAAAATTCGTAATATAACCTCTGCAGTCGAAGTCTACAAACCCTAGCCGAATTATGATGATTTAAAATGTCTTGCCAAAGCCTCTATTTATACTTGCAGATTCGTGAATTTAGCCACCGCCTAAAAGCTTTAAATGCCGGCTAAAATTACTTTTCGTATTCTCTGAGCTTTCTAGAATGTTCCGTAGCCGACTTAGCTGATTTTTGATTTAGCCACCGGCTAAATGCTTTAGCCGCCGGCTAAATATTTCTCCAATAAAGCTGAATTTTTTATATGTTGTAGCCCTATCTTTTCTCTAAATTTTAGCTTTTGAATCAACTCGTTTGGACTTCGTATGAGGAAGTTATGGTCAAAATACTAACGCATAGCTGAAAACTTAGCTTTTACACTTTTCTTCCATTTTCGATCCAAATTCCGTTCCTTTTGATCCAAGCTCTACTTAAAATACCTAATTGCAAATTTAACAAAATGAGTATTTAATATCAAATAAATGCAATAAAATGTATAAAAATAGGGGAATATTATTATATATATATATAGTACTTATTTGATGCTATCAACAACTTACTTACAACCAACCCTTATCCTTAACTGCACCATATCTAACACCCGCCAAACTAGGGCTCATCATTAGGCTCTAATCATTTTGTAATACATGTAATTAGTACTGTGTTAGGCTAATTTGTGTATCAAATAATATATATTGTTGAATATATACAATTACGTGATTTGGCTAAATCGTGCGCTTTCAATCGAATGTAATTCGGTTTAATTAATACGAACGTTGGTGAATAGTTCTCATTAAATAACATAACACTATTATATTCAAAATATTATTTTGACAATATTTCATATCTATTTTGGATCGTACAAATAAACGTCTACGTGATTTAAAGTATTAAGCGTGCAAACAATAAAAACAAAGTTAAGTTATATTTTATAACTCAATTACTAAGTATTAGATGTAATACTTCAACAAAAATATCAAAGAATTATTCGTATTTTAAAAAAATGTATATTTAAACGCGTAAAATAATTATTTAAAGTTTAAATGATCGGGGAAACTAACACCGCACGGAGCGCGAATACAGGGGAACAATTTGGGAGACTCCCACCTCAAGTGGGCCCCCCTAAAACCGGCCCACACCCCTCCCTTTTTCCCCCTCCTTCTTTGACCAAAAATACACACACACAGACACACACACATATCTCTATCTCTCCCTCTCACTTTCTTTCCATTTCTTCCACCACACCACCACCACCATCTTCCACCCTCAAAAACCACCATAAAAACCCATTATATCATCTAGCTCGTTTGGAAGAAGAGAACCACGACGTCACAATCTACATTTCCATCTTTTCGAAATCCTCTCGCACTAACTTGTAAGAATCCCGACAATTCTCAAAAACTCTTAAATTTTTGTTATTTTACTTGAAGGTTGTTTATATAAGCTTATAATGTCCAAATAAGGGTTGGGTAAAAGTTTAGAACCAAACAAAAGTCGTCCGGCCGTGTTTCCGGCCACTGGAACCTGACCAGAAGCTGATGTCACTTTTGTCCCAGGCAAATTGCGACATCAGCCACAATATCGAAAAACCTATCACGATGTCGCATGGTGCGACATCAGCCTCAACATCGCATTAAATTGATAACGTCGCACATAGCGACACAGACTCTTACGTCGCAAGAACCAACAACGTCGCATATAGCGACACAACACTTAATGTCGCTTCAAATTGCGGATGTCGCACTTAGCGACGCCATGATCAATGTTGCAGTCACGGCCTGTGACACTACGCCTTATGTCGCACCTAATGTCGCCGATGACAGAACCTAGAAAACTCAGATTTTAGTAAGTGTCGAGACCTAAAATTTTATCACTTGATTTTACCCAAATTCAAATCTTAGATGCGTTTTTCACTATAACAATATGGTAGAAATAAAAATTCAAATCTCGACCCCAGCCAAGGGCTCTGCCCCTTGGACCCCGCCAGGGGTTGCCACCCCTGGGACCCCGCTAAACAGGGGCGCTGCCCCTGGACCTCTGTCACTTAAAGTTTGTGAATACTTTTTGAGTATAACACTTCAAAATCAAAATAATAATGTTGAAGATTATTATTACAAACAATCACCAATGGGCCGTACACGTTTTCAAAACATACTCAAATCAACCAAATCGTAATCATTTGGACATTCTAGTTGAACGAACAACTACAAAGGTAGTCTTTATAGATACCTACTCATCATATTAACCTTGAGCATTATAAACGCCCAGCAGGTTACGGTCTTCGGACACCGCATATTGTGATATCATATTGCTTTGTTGAAATTCTCCAGACTCAGGTGAGTCTCATAGCCCCTCATTTTACAGTTTTAAACCTAGGTGTGGGAATACATGCTTTACCTTGTTTTACATGTGAACACGAGTACAAAACTCGCTATATACTGCATGAGCTGTTTTCTAATCACTTTTAAGTCCTCTACGATCATAGTTCTGGTAATACTTTATGTAGCACGAATGTTAGTGTATGGTACCATATAGGACTGACCATCCTCGTCCGGGTCAGCAAGCACTGACTGGTTAAACGGATGCATTAACTTTTGTTCATACGAGTGTGGATTAGACACTCGCCTGGAGGCACCCACGATCAAGCACTTTATTATGATCCTGACACCCACGTTAAGCGCAGACTATGACCTCATGGCAGACGTATACATCCTTTGATTCATTTCAAATGCTTATTACTAAATCTTGTGGTTCACATTTACTTACATATTTATTATGCAAACTTGTGAGCTCACCAGCGTTAGTTGACCTTTTTAGCATGTGTTCTCAGGTACCCAACAGTAGTAGACCTGTTCACTCAGGATGCCCATAGCTCGAGTCAGCATACACATCAGGAGATTATTTTGCATTACTAACCTTTTGTAACTAAGTTATGTCGATTAATCTTTAAACATTGTAATTATTGGGCTTTTGTAAACATTATACATTGTAAACTTTATATTATCTATGTATCTGTAAAACGACGCATATAGAGTCATTCATTATATGCCTTGTGTGTTTTGATTATTGATTAGTAGCACCCCAAAGCTTGCTTCCGCTAAACAGTAAATTTGGAGGTGTTACACCAGATGTCAGCTCACCTAGTGATGCTACAAAGACCATTATACCAGTCACTAGTTCAGATGATAATCTCACCAAATTTATGGAGGGCCAGACATTGTTCAATCAGAAAACCACTGCAAGGCAAGACCAGACTGACTTGTTCCTTAGAAACCAACTCTCGGTTCTTAAGAGCCTTGAGAACCAGATCGGTCAATTGGCTCAGTGTCTTGATACTCGACCTCAAGGAACCCTTCCAAGTAACACTATTCACAACTGTGACACTCGTCAAATTAGGACTAGTTATTAGGTCCAAATCATTTTGCCAATACATGTAATTAGTTCTGTGTTAGGCTAATTGTGTGTATCATTACGTATATAGTTATATATACGCATTAACATGATTAATGAAATCGTGTCACTTTATATCAGCCAAATTCCGATTCATTTTTATGGACGTTGGTGAACCTATTTTATTAAATAATATGAATTTATTTAATAAACACATTTGTTTCTAAATATTATTTTGATAATATTTCATAAGTAATTCGTATCGTGTAAATAACGTCTACGCGACCAAAAATACATAAAACGCGCTCGATAAATGAAACAAACCAAAGTTATATTTTTATAACTCATTAACAAATATTTTGATAAACTACTTCAACTCAAAAAAAAAAATATCGAAAGTTTATTCGTTATTTAAAAACGTATATATAATACATAACGTCTAAATATACATTTAAACAATCGGGTAAACAAGCACCGCGTACTACGTAACTTGGGGGAACAAAAATTAACCGAAACTCAGCCATGTGGGGCCTGTGGGCCGGCCTAGACACAACCCACAAAATGTGGATCTTGTTTGTTAAATAATACAAGACCAAACCACCACCACCTCAATCATTCACCATCTTTCATCTCTCTCTCTATCTCTCTCTCTCCATTGTCACACTCTCTCTCTCTCTCTAAATTCAGTCCAAAAACACATTAAATCACTCCCTTAAATCACCTTGGATCATCAAGTCGATTGAAGCAAAGACGATCACGAGAACGAGAGCTACATTTCCATCTTTTCGGATTCTCCATACGATCATTGTAAGACTCCGAAACTTTCGTAAAGTACTTGTATTATGTTTATATAGATGATATATTGTTCAAACAACTTGAATATGTCCAAATCCAAAGCCAAAACACGTTTTTCATAAACATTTAAAAGGGGCAGATTCTGCCTTCGAAAAGTCAGCTTACAAAACTGGCCCATAACTTGAGTTCTAGGATGAGTTAGACAACGCTTTTTTTTAAAAGTTGCGTATTAAAAAGAGCTACAACTTTCGTGTTTTACACTTTTTCCAGATCTGTACGTATTTTTTTGTATAAACTGATCTTTGAGACTGGAACTAGTCAATAACGAATTACAAGGGCAGTAATAACGAGTATTCAAGGGCTGTAATAGCGAGTAATCAAGGGCAGTAATAACGAGTATTCAAGGGCTGTAATAATGGGTTATCAAGGGCATTAATAACGAGTTATCAAGGGCAATAATAACGAGTTATCAAGGGCAGTAATAACGAGTTATCAAGGGCAATAATAACGAGTTATCAAGGGCAGTAATAACGAAATTATAACTAGGAGTAATAACGAGCGACGCAACCTCTGTGTCACAACTATAACTAGCAGTTATAACTAACTGTGACACAAGCCCTATGTTGAACCTCACGTAACCTCTAATACTTATACGATACGACTTTTAAACACTTGAAAAACACTTTATAAGTATCACGTAACAACATAATAATAACTGCACTTTGAAATTATTATTACAAAAACTCACCAATGGGCCGTACATGTTTTCAAAACAATCAAACATTTTGGACATAACTAGTTGAATGAACAACTATCATAGATGATCTGTTGAGACATCTAATCAATTAAACTTTGCGCGTTTAATATGCCCCGCAGGTTTCAGTCGTTGAAAACGACATCATTCTCTTGAATACCATCATTTGTGCTTGTTAGCATCTCATTAGGCTCAGGTGAGTCTCATAGCCCCTCATTTTACTATTTTTACCCAGGGGTGGGAATACATGCTCAGATTTGTTTTACATGTGAACACAAGTACAAAACATCGATATATTGACTGCATGAGTTTATTTTACCTAATCATGAAGCCCTCCACTACATAGTTTGTTAATATTGCTATAGCGTGAATGTTAGTGTATGGTACCATATGGGATTGACAATCCCCGTCCGAGTTAGCAAGCACTAACTTGTCAAACGGACGCATTATCATTTGTTCAGTATGAGTGTTGATTAGGCACTCATAGGGAGGCACCTCGCTCAGGTCCTTGAATGTGGATCCTGACCCCTCAGTTAAGCTCAAACTATGGACTCATGGCTGCATGTACATTCATTATTTCTTTGATTACAAATCATTATATAAATCTTGTGGTTCATAAATCTCATTTACTCATATACACCTGTGAGCTCACTAGCTTTTTAGCTGACCTTTTAGCATGTTATCTCAGGTACTCAGCAGTAGGTTGGACTGCCCATCAGGAAACTTTAGCTCGAGTCACATGCAATCATTAAACATCAAGAGATTTCCTTGCATATCTATATTTTGTATAATTGGAAATGTACTAGAATCTCTCGGGGTAATCATGTGAACTCAATATAATGTAAAAAGTTTGTAAACTCTTATGTTATATCAATGTATTTTGTAAATGACGCATATAGAGTCATTCATTATATATCTTATGTACTTGTGATTATTGATTAGTCGCGCTCCGACCCGATTCACTTTCGCAACCCAAATTAGAGGGTGTGACAGATTGGTATCAGAGCCTAAGGTTATAGTGAACTAGCTTGCATTAGTGGGCCTAGACTATGACCGTTAGGCAGTATTTTCTGTTAAGTATGATTAGTTCAAGAGTTACATCATACAAGTTTAATTTAACATAGCCTGATCAACTATGTACAATTTAATAAAGATGATGTAAGGCTTGAACTGGTTATGCTGGAATAGGGATACATTAGTTGACTCTGACCACGAGAGAAACCGGGACTCATAATTGTTTATGCTAGACACTCATAAGACTATTATGTGATATATGTATATATACATACATAGTCATCGCTCAAGCACTGTACGCTAGTCTATTATATTATATATATATATATAGGCACTCACATTTCCAAACACTTTGTCATGGAGATGGCAAACACACCCACCGAAACATCTTCTACTTCATCCCACTCTCAAAAACATCTCTTGGGATCACGAAACTCATAGGTAGCTAGGAGGACCACCGAGTCACTTCGAGATAGACCCTATCCAACTCGCAACAATTCAAATAACCAGGAAAATCATGCTGCCAAAGGCAAGGCCTTACACCGATGCTCAGATAGCATCCCTCATCACCCAAGCAGTGGCTGAAGCCTTGGCTCGGGACTCACCGCAAAACTCCAGGAGGAGTGATGATGCTGAAACCACTCCTGTACTTCAAGGGAACTGAAGGAGCCATCCGTCTGATTAGATGGTTCGAGAAAATGGAATCCGTCTTCCGCATCAGTAAGTGTGCAGAGGGGGACCGAGTCCAGTTTGCCACTTGCACCCTCACTGACGGCGCTCTCACTTGGTGGAACTCGTATGCCCAGTCTGTGGGTATCGACACCGCCTATCTACTCTCTTGGGAAAATCTGAAGAAAATGCTCACTGATGAGTATTGCCCAACAGAAGAACTGCAGAAGTTAGATGAAGAGTTCTGGCATCTCAAGGTTCAAGGAACCGACATTGTTGGATACACTACTAGGTTCCAACAACTTGCAACCCTTCGCCCAGCCTTAGTAAGCACCGAGACCGACAAGGTCAAGAGGTACATCCGCGGTCTTCCGGAACCTGTCCGGGGAAACGTCGCCTCTTCCAACAAAACCACTATTCAGGGAGCAATCCGATTAGCCCATGAACTCATGGCTATGCAAGATAGCCAAGAAACATCTGTCTCATCTTCTGGGAACAACAACAAGAGGAAATGGTCTGGAAATCAGAACCAGCAAACCCTCAAAAAGATTGAGACTGTCAAGAGTGACACATCGGGGTCTGGGGAAAGGAAAGGCTACACTGGAAGCAAACCATACTGTACCAAGTGCTACCGTCATCATGATGGTCCTTGTGGTACCCCCTGCAACAACTGCAAGAAGTATGGGCATCTCACCAAAGACTGCCGAGCACCTGCGACCAACCCCACCACCAACACTAACAACAACCAACCTCGAGCCTGCTATGAGTGTGGAAACACTGGACACTTCAGAAATGCGTGTCCAAAGTTGAAGAACAAGGGTAACAACAACAACAACAATGCTAGGGGCAGAACTTTTGTGCTCAACGCTGGAGACGCTCGTGAAGACCCTAATGTGGTCACGAGTATGTTCCTTCTCAACAATTTAACTGCTTCAGTTCTGTTTGATACTGGTGCTGATAAGAGTTTTATATCTGGGGAGTTTAGCCCACTATTAGACATTACCCCAGCTGCCTTAGAAGCTAAGTACACTGTAGAGTTAGCTAATGGCAAATTGATTGAGGCCGATAGTGTAATACCAAATTGCACCCTAAACCTCGCAAACGAACTCTTTCCCATAAACCTAATACGTGTTAAGATTGGAAGTTTTGACATCATTGTTGGCATGGATTGGTTATCCATCATCGAGCTGAAATTGTCTGTTATGACAAAATCGTTCGTATTCCTCTCGTCACTGGTAGTACTTTGATCGTACAAGGGGAGACCGGTGGGACGAGATTGAATATCATATCCTGCATGAAGACCCGCAAGTACCTTAGAAAAGGGTATCAGGCAATCCTCGCTCATGTTATTGAGAAAAAGTCGGAAGAGAAGCGACTTGAGGATGTGCCCATCTTCAGAGACTTTCCGGAAGTCTTTCCAGAAGAATTGCCTGGTCTTCCACCACCGAGGCAAGTTGAGTTCTCAATTGATCTTGTGCCCGAGGCAGCACCCGTGGCACGAGCACCGTATCGTTTAGCCCCTTCAGAACTTCAGGAGTTGTCTACTCAGTTGCAAGAACTCCTGGATAAGGGTTTCATAAGACCGAGTTCTTCACCTTGGGGAGCTCCGGTCCTGTTTGTGAAAAAGAAGGACGGTTCATTCAGGATGTGTATCGACTACATAGAGTTGAACAAATTAACCATCAAGAACCGTTATCCACTTCCTCACATTGATGACCTATTTGACCAACTTTAGGGATCGAGTTTTTACTCAAAGATTGATCTACGGTCAGGTTATCACCAGCTATGAGTTCGCGATGAAGATATTCCGAAAACTGCTTTCCGAACTCGCTATGGTCATTACGAGTTTCAGGTAATGGCATTTAGTTTGACAAATGCACCGGCAGTATTCATGGATCTTATGAACCGTGTGTGTAAACCATATCTGGACAATTTTTTCATTGTCTTCATCGACGACATTCTTATCTACTCGCGCAACGAGCAAGAGCACGCGCAGCATCTCAAAACCATTCTAGAACTTCTTAGACACGAAGAGTTATATGCAAAATTCTTCAAGTGTGAGTTCTGGATGCAAACTGTCCAATTCCTTGGTCATGTGATTGACAGTCAGGGAATTCATGTGGATCCCTCAAAGATTGAGGCTATCAAGTGCTGGCAAGCACCGACAACGCCGATCGAAGTACGCCAATTTTTAGGATTGGCTGGTTATTATCGGTGCTTCATTGAAAATTTCTCGAAAATAGCTCAACCTCTCACGACACTGACTTAGAAGGAAAAGAAGTTCGATTGGAC
Organism: Pseudognaphalium luteoalbum; assembly: GCA_963422505.1. Classification (NCBI taxonomy): domain Eukaryota; kingdom Viridiplantae; phylum Streptophyta; class Magnoliopsida; order Asterales; family Asteraceae; genus Pseudognaphalium; species Pseudognaphalium luteoalbum. The sequence goes on from OY730192.1 coordinate 71,997,132, forward strand.
TGATAAGCAAGAGTCAGCATTTCAGTTATTGAAACTAAAGCTTTGTAGTGCACCCATTTTATCATTACCCGAAGGCAATGATGACTTCGTGGTATACTGCGTTGCTTCACATCAAGGTGTTGGTTGCGTGTTGATGCAACGAGACAAGGTCATAGCTTACGCTTCTCGACAACTCAAAATTCACGAAAAGAACTACACAACTCACGACCCGTGGTGTTCACACTCAAAATCCGAAGACACTATTTGTATGGCACAAAATGTACCATCTTCACTGATCATAAAAGTCTTCAGCATATATTCGATCAGAAGGATCTCAACACGAGGCAACGTCGCTGGGTCGAGTTGCTTACCGATTATGATTGTGCAATTAAGTATCATCCAGGGAAGGCTAACGTAGTTGCCGATGCCCTAAGTCGAAAAGAGCGCACCAAGCCACTTCGAGTTTGAGCCCTCAGTATGACCATTCATAATGATTTAATCATTCAAATCCTTACCGCTCAGCTCGAAGCCTTGAAACCCGAAAACATCAAGCATGAGGCCTTGCGAAATACGGAGAATCAATTCGAAATCAAACCCAATGGGGTCAAGTACTTCTCTAACCGAATCTGGTTACCTAAATTTGGGAACCTCTGAGATTTGGTGATGGATGAAGCTCACAAATCTCGCTATTTCATACATCGTGGATCGGACAAGATGTATCATGGTATTAAGGAACTATACTGGTGGCCTAACATGAAAGGTGACATAGCCACTTATGTCGGTAAATGTCTAACCTGTTCTAAAGTCAAAGCCGAATATCAGAAACCTTCCGGATTGCTCCAGCAACTGGAAATCCCTCAATGGAAATGGGAGCAGATCTCCATGGATTTCATCACTAAACTCCCGAGGACATCAAGCGGTTGCGATACCATTTGGGTGATCATGGATCGGCTTACCAAATCAGCTCATTTCCTTGCCATCAAGGAAACTGACAAAATGGAACGTCTCACTCGAATCTATTTGAAGGAGATTGTATCCCGACACGGCGTTCCAATCTCGATTATCTCTGACAGAGATAGTCGTTTCACTTCTCAGTTTTGGAGATTATTGCAGAAATCCTTAGGTACTCGTTTAGATATGAGTACTGCCTATCATCCTCAAACCGACGGCCAAAGTGAAAGGACTATTCAAACACTGGAAGATACGCTACGCACCTGCGTTGTTGATTTCGGTGCAAATTGGGAACATCATTTGCCATTGTGTGAATTCTCGTACAACAACAGCTATCATACCAGCATTGGAGCTGCACCGTTCGAGGCACTGTACGGTCGTAAGTGTCGGTCGCCTATCTGTTGGACCGAAGTGGGAGATAGCCAACTCACTGGTCCGGAAATCATTCATGAAACCACCGAGAAAATCGTTGGTATCCAGCAACGGTTGAAAGCCGCACATGATTGTCAGAAGAGTTACACTGACGTGAGACGCAAGCATCTCGAGTTCCAGGTTGGGGATCGAGTATTGCTCAAGGTATCACCTTGGAAAGGTGTTATCCGATTTGGTAAACACGGGAAGTTAAACCCTAGATACGTTGGACCTTTTGAAAATCCTCGAGAGGATTATTCCAGTCGCATATCGATTGTAACTACCACCCGAGCTTGGTAGTGTGCATCCCATGTTTCATATTTCTAACCTAAAGAAATGCCTGTCTGATGAGACACTCATTATACCTCTCAATGAGATTCAAATCGACGACAAACTTCATTTCGTCGAAACACCAGTGGAGATCATGGACCGTGAGGTCAAACAACTAAAGCAAATTCATATTCCAATCGTCAAAGTTCGGTGGAATTCGCGGCGTGGTCCGGAATTCACCTGGGAACGGGAAGACCAGATGTGACAACCGTCAGAAATCTCAGGTCATTACCGCACTTGAATCTTAAATTTACAGCATTCCTTAAATCCTAGTGAAAACTCTAGGTTATGACTCCTTACATTGTTAAAGCTGTAGAACGTCTTAGAGATTGCTTAGTGAACCATAAGTTCATTCAGACATGCTAAATTAAGTTATGAAGTGCCATGAAAAACAAAAGAATCAAGTCTCATGAATTATCACAAAAATACTATCTTGTCGCACAACCAAGGTTTGCTAAAATTCCGTAAACCCGTAAATGAAACTCGAATATAATAAACTAACACTTGAATACCTATTGGAAGCAATTCAATCATAAATTAAAGTACTTTTATAAACTAAAGAACACAAACTTTTATAGCTCAAATATTAATCACCAAAACATCACAAAATAAACCTTATACCATACAATATACTTACACATCTTTAATACAAACTTAATACAACTTTTATAAACTTTATTTAACAAATAAAAAGAAATTAAAAGGCCTCCTTGGGACCCCAAAACCGGCCTCCCCCTTATCCCCACACATCTCCCCTCTTTTCTTACACCAAATCATTCATTTCACCCTCCCAAAACACACACTTCTCTCTAATTCTTCTCTCTAACCTTTCACACTCTTTTCTCTCTAAAACCTCTTAAGAAATCAGTCATTTTGCAACCTAAACCCAGAAACTTTAAGGTGTCCTCAAGCTATTTCAAGAACATAAAGGTAAAACACAACGTCTCTAACATCTTTCTTTACTTACAATCTCTAAAAATATGTTTTTCCTTCATAAAATTCGGAATTTATGCCTTTTTCATGGCTAAAATCCTAATACAAAACTTGATGTTTGTAGGTTATCTCTTTTCACATCTTTATGTGTTAAAAGAAAGGGAAACCCATGATCAAACCGAAAATCAAGTGAAAACCGATTGTTGTTGGTAAACTTGTGGAAATATTGTTCATCTTTATTTAAAAACTTGTTCTTATGTTAATAATCATATCTAACACATCTTGGATGTATTTCAACACCATGCATGTGTTAGAACATGGATTTAAAGATCAAAAGATGATAATCTTCCTTATTTCATGTTTGGTGTTCATTATTTTGAATGAAACACTCAAACATGAGTTTACAACTTTCTGTCCAGAAGGCTTCTTCCACTTCAACGATTTTTATAAAAATCATTTCTTCATGAAAATGGACGTTTTTATAGTCTAAAATCAAGTTCTGGAAGTTAACTTTCCAACCACATAAGCCTCATGTTTTTATGAGTTCATTTGATATTTTTTATAATTTTTGTGAATAGAGATGTATAATCTATTAGATTAAGGCAGAAACTTTCATCTCAATGTTTTAATCATAACTGGAGCATTACAACTCCAAATGACTTGAAACCAATGGCAAAAGTTTAAAATTTTCATTGGCTACAACTTTCAAGAAGACCACTTTTATTGATTCCTTGTATATTTTGTACAAAAATAATAATTGCATGCATGTGTTTAGATCTGACCTCAGATGGTAAAAGTAAAAATAATAAATACTTGGACTTCACTAAAATCCATGGAAAAATTACAGTAGATAGATAACATATTGAAGATGATCTGTGATTTTTGCCTTATTTTATTTCGGACCATAAGTATTTTTAATAAATTAAACCAACTGAGGCAATTTTCTGGAAATAAGAATATGAACTGATTTTGGTAAAAGTTAAAAACCGACACTTGCGGACTTGTTACTTAAGGAAAGACTAACTCTTTTTTTTTTGACCCATAAATATGTTTAAGGATTGAGTAAAAGTCTTGGGTAAAACCGAGAAGGTTTGACCGAGTCAACAATAATCGGTCCCGATTTTGAAAACGGGAAATTTACTATTTTTGGGAATGAATGATAACAAAAGGGGTTCGGGCGTCTTATGATGTATTTATTGATTTGTGTGTTGTTAACCATAATTCGGAAGGAACCAAAGTTCCAAAGCTCAAAACATTATGATTCTAAGACACTAACAATCGTGAGATATTATACACTTGTATAATCATTATTATATTCCATGCGATTATTGGACACTAACAAACTTCAAAAGCAAACAAACCATGTTGGCACTTCGTAATCTAAATACTTAGTTAAGCAATCCTAACAAACCTAAATTACCAAGGAACTAATTAGAAACCTCGTGTTCATAGGTCTTGGATAGGAGTCATACACGACAAGCACGCGCGCTACATTCATCGTTTACTCATACGCTCAATTGTGAGTATTCACAGCCCCTTTTTACTTGTTTATTATTTTGGGGTGAAAAGCATGATCTCGAATTTTAACTAAATTGGTTGTACTCTTTATGAACTTGTTGAACTTTTGCTATACTATTTATGCGAATTGGTATATACTATTGTTATGCTTGAGTACTATCGTGCTAAAGTCCCCGGAAATACAGTTTACACTACTTATTAACTCGTCCGAGAGCCAGACGAGCCGTTGATATTTATGGATAGCGCTATTTAGGGGGAAACCACTCCTCACTCACACTGTTCGTGAGTGCATAGTATCACCTTACTCATGTTAGCGATAGAACATGGAGCTTGGGGCATGTGTCGGTTGAATCGGTTTAGTAGTGGCCTCAATTGTATTAACGCTCTTGTATATTACCTTTCATATTCGCTACAATTACAACCTATCATTTTTATTCATGTCTTTATGGACAAAAGCTTTTAGTTCATTTATGTGTAACATTAAACCTGTGAACTCACCAACTATGTCCATAGTTGACCTGTTGTTTTATCATGCTTTTCAGGAGAACGACAGTAAGATGCACTCTAGGAGTACATTAGCATGGATGCATGTTCACACGCGTTTGCTTTATTTTGAAACTATGACTCTCTTTTGGAAACTTTAAGAGCTTATTATAATTTCTTTTCGAACTGTGGTTGAAACTTGTAGTAATGTGTGATATTATCTCTAAATTATGTATGGTGTTGCTACTATATCTTATGCATTGTTGTCCGGTGCTGTTACATCTCGTGTTTCCGCTTTAGCGGGGTGTGACACCAGATGCGATTCAAATATCCACATCTTTTCTCAAACTCCACTCCCACGACTCAGAGCTAAATTTTGGGACGAAATTCTCTTAACAAGGGGAGAATGTGACACCCGTCAAATTAGGACTAGTTATTAGGTTCAAATCATTTTGCCAATACATGTAATTAGTTCTGTGTTAGGTTAATTGTGTGTATCATTACGTATATAGTTATATATACGCATTAACATGATTAATGAAATCGTGTCACTTTATATCGGCCAAATTCCGATTCATTTATATGGACGTTGGTGAACCTATTTTATTAAATAATATGAATTTATTTAATAAACACATTTGTTTCTAAATATTATTTTGATAATATTTCATAAGTAATTCGTATCGTGTAAATAACGTCTACGTGACCAAAAATACATAAAACGCGCTCGATAAATGAAACAAACCAAAGTTATATTTTTATAACTCATTAACAAATATTTTGATAAAATACTTCAACTCAAAAAAAAAAATATATCGAAAGTTTATTCGTTATTTAAAAACGTATATATAATACATAACGTCTAAATATACATTTAAATAATCGGGTAAACAAGCACCGCGTACTACGTAACTTGGGGGAACAAAAATTAACCAAAACTCAGCCATGTGGGGCCTATGGGCCGGCCTAGACACAACCCACAAAATGTGGATCTTGTTTGTTAAATAATACAAGACCAAACCACCACCACCTCAATCATTCACCATCTTTCATCTCTCTCTCTATCTCTCTCTCTCCATTGTCACTCTCTCTCTCTCTCTAAATTCAGTCCAAAAACACATTAAATCACTCCCTTAAATCACCTTGGATCATCAAGTCGATTGAAGCAAAGACGATCACGAGAACGAGAGCTACATTTCCATCTTTTCGCCATACGATCATTGTAAGACTCCGAAACTTTCGTAAAGTACTTGTATTATGTTTATATAGATGATATATTGTTCAAACAACTTGAATATGTCCAAATCCAAAGCCAAAACACGTTTTTCATAAACATTTAAAAGGGGCAGATTCTGCCTTCGAAAAGTCAGCTTACAAAACTGGCCCATAACTTGAGTTCTAGGATGAGTTAGACAACGATTTTTTTTAAAAGTTGCGTATTAAAAAGAGCTACAACTTTCGTGTTTTACACTTTTTCCAGATCTGTACGAATTTTTTTGTATAAACTGATCTTTGAGACTGGAACTAGTCAATAACGAATTACAAGGGCAGTAATAACGAGTATTCAAGGGCTGTAATAACGAGTAATCAAGGGCAGTAATAACGAGTATTCAAGGGCTGTAATAATGGGTTATCAAGGGCATTAATAACGAGTTATCAAGGGCAATAATAACGAGTTATCAAGGGCAGTAATAATGTGTTATCAAGGGCAATAATATCGAGTTATCAAGGGCAGTAATAACGAGATTATAACTAGCAGTAATAACGAGATTATAACTAGCAATAATAACGAGATTATAACTAGCAGTAATAACGAGCGACGCAACCTCTGTGTCACAACTATAACTAGCAGTTATAACTAACTGTGACACAAGCCCTATGTCGAACCTCACGTAACCTCCAATACTTATACGATACGACTTTTAAACACTTGAAAAACACTTTATAAGTATCACGTAACAACATAATAATAACTACACTTTGAAATTATTATTACAAAAACTCACCAATGGGCCGTACATGTTTTCAAAATAAGGAAACATTTTGGACATAACTAGTTGAATGAACAACTATCATAGATGATCTGTTGAGACATCTAATCAATTAAACCTTGCGCGTTTAATACGCCCCGCAGGTTTCAGTCGTTGGAAACGACATCATTCTCTTGAATACCATCATTTGTGCTTGTTAGCATCTCTTTAGGCTCAGGTGAGTCTCATAGCCCCCCATTTTACTATTTTTACCCAGGGATGGGAATACATGCTCAGATTTGTTTTACATGTGAACACAAGTACAAAACATCGATATATTGACTGCATGAGTTTATTTTACCTAATCATGAAGCCCTCCACTACATAGTTTGTTAATATTGCTATAGCGTGAATGTTAGTGTATGGTACCATATGGGATTGACAATCCCCATCCGAGTTAGCAAGCACTAACCTGTCAAACGGACGCATTATCATTTGTTCAATATGAGTGTTGATTAGGCACTCATAGGGAGGCACCTCGCTCAGGTCTTTGAATATGGATCCTGACCCCTCAGTTAAGCTCAAACTATGGACTCATGGCTGCATGTACATTCATTATTTGTTTGATTACAAATCATTATATAAATCTTGTGGTTCATAAATCTCATTTACTCATATACACCTGTGAGCTCACCAGCTTTTTAGCTGACCTTTTAGCATGTTATCTCAGGTACTCAGCAGTAGGTTGGACTGCCCATCAGGATACTTTAGCTTGAGTCGCATGCAATCATTAAACATCAAGAGATTTCCTTGCATATCTATATTTTGTATAATTGGAAATGTACTAGAATCTCTCAGGGTAATCATGTGAACTCAATATAATGTAAACAGTTTGTAAACTCTTATGTTATATCAATGTATTTTGTAAACGACGCATATAGAATCGTTTATTATATATCTTATGTACTTGTGATTATTGATTAGTCGCGCCCCGACCCGATTCGCTTTCACAACCCGAATTAGGGGGTGTGACAACAACCCACACGTAGAAGAGGCCAAACAAGTAACCTCTAAAATTCACAGGTGGCACCAAGCCAACCTAATACTCCTTCTCCGGTGAAGGAAGAATCTTTTGTCCTGAAGACAATGGAGACCTCATCCATACCCACTCCAAAAAGGGAAGTGAAAATCCCATTTCCTAATCGTCTAAAGCAAAAGTACAAGGTCAACTCCTTCAAACTTGATGCAAATTCTTGTCTAGAATTCATTCTAGTACCAAGTACATTAGACGAATGCTGTCTACCAAAGATGAGATACCCAAAGTATCTAAAATCCCTCTGAACGCGGAATGTTCATCCGTTATACAAAGTAACCTGCTCGAAAAACTAGGATACACTGGTCGTTTCACCTTGCCCTGTTCTATCTATCAGTCAGGCATGATCCGCTCCTTGGCCGATCTTGGAGCCAACATCAATCTCATGCCTTATTCTCTATATGTCAGACTAGAATTAGGAGACCTTAAGTCAACAAAGATGAGCGTACAACTAGCCGATCAATCAATTCGATATCCACGTGGAATAGCCGAAAACATAATGGTTAAGGTTGATAATTTCTTTTTTCCCACTGACTTTGTTGTGATGGATATACAGGATGATATCAATATACCAATCATCCTAGGCAGGCCTTTCATGAACACTGCCCGAGCTATCATTGATGTATACTCGCAGACTATAAGCCTTCGAGCACACAGAGAGACTATATCCTTCCAAGTTGATCAGGCTGATAGTTCTCATCTAGAGCATGCTAAGATATACACAATATCCACTGGCAGAGTCACATCTGATGATGATACATCTGACGATGATACATCTGAGTCAGAGACTTCAGACTCATACGTAACTGATGACCATACCTGTCTCATCTCATCAATGAAAGAATCCGAGTCAGAGTCGGAAGAGATGGAAGATTCAGAGTCATAAGCCAATTCAGAAGAGGAAATGGAGGAATCTGATGAAGAGCAAGAAAAAGAAATAGAGGAAGAAGAAGAGGACGTATATCAATCCACACCACCTCATGAGTACTTCCCTGATTCTCAACATCCGACTAAAAAGATCATGCAACTCGAGTACATTCAAAATCCAATCATTCTGTCAGATGATGATTCAGAAGAAGGCCACCTGATTGATTACTCCCACTGCAATTCTAACATTCAGGAAGAAAAAGTCATCGAGATGGACTCTTCACATCCAACATCACAAATCATCGATGCAACCCAACCACCGTCTGATACTATTGAGTTCCCTGATTCTCAGGATGCTGATACTCCAGTAATGAATAGTGATGAGGATGACGTCGTCTTCATAGATGTTCCGATAGATGTTTGCTCTATCCACCTTCGTTCATCTCCTACCATTCCTGACCCTCCTCTCAAGATCATCCAAGTTCAGGTCGTCTCTACTCATGAAGAGATGATTAGTGCTATTGAAAGATTTATGGATGATTTTCGAATGATAATGACTGTCATCAGAGACTCAACCAATGAATACACTCCGAGATAGAGAGAGCTAGTCGAGGAAATCAACACTGAATATACAGTCTATCACGCTAATAATACTAGGAGTCCTCAATTTCTACAAAACCGCATTCATGCCTTCGCCGAGGATTTAGCGACTCAGCTTCTGCAAGAACATCATACTGATAACACACCTGCTGCAGCAGATGAACTAGAATTCTTCGAAGAACAGAAAGTCATATATGGCAAGGTTTATGAAGTCCTCATAAGATTCACATTTCCATATTCTAACCAGCAAATGAGTTTGCTACATTCTTACAGGTACAATTTGGACTATGCATATGGGAACGCTGAGGAGGAAGTAGACATTCAGATGATGAATGATCTTAAAGGATTAATGGATTCTATAGCTGATAGGGTGATGATAATGCCACATGCACTTTTGATTTACACACATGCATTATATTTGAAGTGACAATTATACCCTTCAAGTTTTTATCCTGTCTCATACTCCCCATTCTCTCATAAACAATGGTACCCATCTTCTTCTATCTTTCATCTTCAAAAACCCACCAAATAATTTCCCTATCTTCTCCACTTTTGTCCTTCACTTCACTGATGCTAGTACTAATCCCAAAACCTCTGAGATCCACCATTTGTAAAAAACCCATGGGTAAAAGAAGAGGACCCATAAAAAATTAGGGCTTTTATTTTCCCCCAATTTAACCATACATAATCTTGATTACAGAGAACTTCACTTTTGACTTCTATGATGAAATTGACGACACTGATGGAAATTACATCTATGATTGAAATCATTCAACTGTGATTATAAATAAGGGTAACATACATGTGAGAAAATATTTATCTATTGTTATCCAATTGAGTTTAACTTGTAAACAATAAAGTTGGTAATTTGTTTCATTGTTATTCCAATTGAATATCTGATACCGCTAGTTGGTTTTTTAATTTTTAATTTTAAAGGTACAAAGTAATTTATTGAAAAGTAAGAGAAAGAGAAAGGAGAAGTTTAAAGTGAGCGTGATGTAGAAGGTTAATATTACTTGTGGATCAAAGAATGGAAGGGGCATGCCTGTCAAATTGATTTAATTACCTGTGTCTCAAGTAAATGTGCATGTGGCAAAATTAGGACCCTAGCTGATAATGACCACATTGATGATACCTCGCCACATAGGTTTTACATCGACTACACCATTGAACACCACTCCCACAAGATTATCGAGAAGCTCGAGTACGTAAGTTTAGATGAAAGGACGCGTGCCATCCCTTCTTCCATACCAAATGCAACTATAATCAACACAACAAACTTTGTCATAGTATGACTCTCGGAAATCTTTGGTACTGTTCCCTCAGAAGAACCCATGCAGTTATTCCATGACGGTCTACGTGAAGTCTACTAAAGAATCTTGAACATCTTTCAGAATTCGAACCTCATGTATTCTGATCATCAAAAACAACTTCTCCAGGGTATTCAAGGATCCATCCATGCACTTGGAAGAAACCCCAGTACAGCTGATCATGAAGATATACATCTTCGCTTCTTTGCTTTCATGTATTCTTTAAGAGGAGAACGTCCCGAGCGTGAGGTTATTAGATCCAATGGAATCGTCATCTTTGATCCCAACGGAGTCATCTCAAAGTTAGTCGATGATATCACCTGGGATCTCCTTCACTTGCAAAGGGTTGCTGAAAAACACTTTGAAAGCTTCCCTCTTCATGTGGAAAGGATCCCAAACATCACCCAGGTCATCACCCGCCACTTCCTAAGGTTCTACTCCAGGCTGCCACCTTCCAGCACCATTGGCCCTAGAGGACCCACCACCCACTGATTCTGAAGGAAGGAAAGTTGAGCTCTCGACTATAAAAGTAGTGCTTCTTGGGAGGCAACCCGTGGAATAATACGTGTGTTTTTGGTGTGTCAATAAGTGAAGATAAATCTCTGAATATCCTTCACACTTGGATATACCTCAAAAATATTTTCAAAATATTTCAAGTAACAACTCAATTTTGCAAAATCACTTGTCTTAGATAAATAGGAAACTCTCTCAGAAAATTAGTTCAAATGTTTCGAGCATTTGAGGTACTTGCATACTACTTTTATGCATTATTCTCAAACTCGTTTAAAAACATATGTTCTACAAAATGATTTATAATAGAAAACATCTTTTCATTCTGAGACAGTGATTCATTTTCATTGCAAAAATGTGGAGTTGAATTTAGAAAGGTATATCCAAAGTGTTCACACTTAAGAGATTGATTCGCAAGATGTGGTTGAAATGGAAGGCTCGGTTCATATTTAAAATCATCCTCCCTAAAAAGCTGAATAATCCTCATGGAGCTGCCGCAAAACAAAGATGTCAAGTTCAAAAACTTTTCTGCTTCTCAGCACATATTCAGATTTCCAGCTTTAGCTATCTGGGGAGTTTCTTCATCCTTTCTCTGTTATTATCTTTTTGCTTTACGTAGTACTGTTAATTAATAAAAGTAATCTATATCATATCCTAAGCTTATCACTAAGTGTGGGATTCCAGCCCAAACAAACACTTAAGAAACATTTTCTTATATGTTTAAACTCTATGTGTGGGATTATACTTCTAGTATAATCTCCATTAAAGAGAACATTAGGGAAAATTTTCCTCTAAGTGTGGGATAGCGTTATAGAATACCTTAGATAGATTTTTATATCCAAATAGCAACTCATAAAATGTTCCTCACTTTAAAAATTGATCAAAATTTTTAAAATTTTTGCGTAAAACAAAGAAAAGCATGAGGTTAACTTCGACAGTAGATAGCTACTCATTCAGTTAGCTCTGCTATTTCTTTGAATTTTAATATTTCTAAGAGGAGCCATTTTTGATATGAGTAAGTTATTTTGAAGGTAGTGTAAATAAGATAGGAATTTCTCAAAATAAGAAATGATAATCTTGGGGGCAGCGCATGACTAAGCACATACAACCCATATTAATTGCAGTGAGGTATCTTGAGCCTATAAAAGTATTCATTTTAAATGTTTCACTATTTATTTGTTGTGTGTGCTGATGTATGCATTTCTGAATTAGAACTTGCTCCTGGTATGCATTTCGAGACCACATTGGTGAGTACCATACGCGGTATAGGTGCAATTAGATGACCTCGACATTCCTTAGGAAATAAACCCATTTTCTCCTATCTCTTCAAGCCTAACCCTTCTGATACTCATTTTTAGTATCGATGATCCGCTTAGTAAACCCTGTTGAGCCTTAACCTTTTCGTTTCTTGAAAACCCTGAATAAAACCCATTCACTTCCATACCCACCAAAATCTTATCTTGGAATTTTTAAAATTTTAAAAAATGTTGTTTAGATATTCTTTTTTCTTTCACTCAAAAATCATACATTTCGTGTTTTACTTGAAAACTTCCCGTGTGCGTTCCCATAATTAAATCTCAAAGATCAAGAATTATGAGGTGCGAAAAATTGGCACCAAATGAAATTCGAAATATCAAAAGATTGAAAAAATGAAAGTAAGAAAGGATCTCAAAAAGGCAGTAAGAAAAATAAAAATCCCTTGGAAATTCCTTGGCAAAGAAATTCTAAGCCAAAAATATGTCATCCAAAATAAAGCTAAGTGCTTCAAATCTCTCGAAAACTTCGATCTCTGAAAAATATAAAATCTTCCATGTGTTTTCAAAAAGATAGAAGTCAAAATAGTTATCTTTCTCCCTTATCGTTATCCGTTTCCATTTTCATTAAAAAGTATATCTAAATAATTTTTTTCATATCTTTAAAAGTCCTGAGATAAGCGTAACTCTTCAACCCTAAAAACAACCACTATCCATACCCTCTAACACCCACTTCACATAAAACCCGATAAATGTCCTGGGATAATTAGCACCGTCCTCACCTAAGTGGTGGAGATTTGATTCTCGACCAAGCTTATGACGATAAATGCTGCATGACTGGCTATTGAGCGATTTCATTTGTTTAGAATGATAGGAAACCCAATACACTGTTGAGTGAATTGAGTGACCACCTAGTGAGATCGCCTAGTCATGTGTATGTCGGAAGCATGCCCAAAGATATTTATTTCTTATTTCTGAAGAAATATCTTATTTATCTCAATTTTCTTAAACAAGTTACTGGTATAAAGAATGGTTGTTCTTAGAAATGTTTTAATTCACAATAGTTGGGCCTAAAACATTTTTATAGTGAGGATGGTTGAAGTGTTGCTTGAGGACAAACAACGTCTAAGTGTGGGGTATTTGATTGAACATAAAAAGTCACGTTTTTGCGTACATAATTCCCACCTTTTTAGCACCAAACTTGATGAAACACTTGATATTAATACTTATTCATCCTTAATCATCATCAAGGCTAAAAATAAGGCATTGCTTTAAAAATCAATCAAAATGATTAAATAACATACAAAATAGAGCATAAATGTTACGATCACGTTCTACGAGCACTTTCAAACATATTACCTTGAAATTATACTTAGATTATCTCATTATGATCTACAGGTAATTACAAACTCGTGGACATAAAGAACGCTGAAAACAGATCAAGAATAAAGAAGTTAGAGTGTATTCATGGATCTTATGAATCGTGTGTGCAAACCTTACCTTGACAAGTTTGTTATCGTCTTCATTGATAACATTCTGATTTACTCGCGCAACGAACAAGAACACGCGTAACACCTAAAAACCATTCTAGAGCTACTCAAGCACGAAGAGTTATATGCCAAATTCTCTAAGTGTGAGTTCTGGATGCAAACCGTACAATTCCTTGGCCACGTGGTTGATAGTTAGGGAATTCATGTTGATCCTTCAATAATCGAGGCTATCAAGTGCTGGCAAGCGCCTACTACACCCACCGAAGTACGCCAATTCCTAGGACTCGCCGGGTACTACAGGAAGTTCATAGAGAAGTTTGACTGAACCGAAAAACAAGAGTTAGCTTTCCAACTGCTCAAACAAAAACTTTGCAGCGCACCTATCTTATCTTTACCCGAAGGCAATGATGACTTCATGGTATACTGTGATTTTTCACATCAAGGTCTCGGTTGCATGTTGATGCAACGAGACAAAGTCATCGGTTACGCCTCATGACAACTCAAGGTCCACGAAAAGAACTACACAACTCATAACCTAGAGTTAGGGTCCGTAGTGTTCGCACTGAAAATTTGGAGACACTACTTATAAGGTACCAAGTGTACAATCTTTACTGACCACAAAAGTCTCCAACACATCTTCGATCAAAAGGATCTCAACATGAGGCAACGTTGATGGGTCGAGTTGCTTACCAATTACGAGTGTGAAATTCGTTACCATCCAGGCAAGGCTAACGTCGTTGCCGATGCCTTAGGTCGTAAAGAACGAGTGAAACTCCTTCGAGTCCGAGCGCTTGGTATGACTATACACAACAACCTCATCATTCAGATTATTACCGCTCAAATCGAAGCACTCAAAGCTGAAAATGTGAAACACGAGGCCTTGTGAAGCATGGATAAACAAATTGAAACCAAACCAAACAGGGCCAAATACTTCTCTAACAGAATCTGGTTACCGAGTTTTAGGAACCTGCGAGACTTAGTGATGGATGAAGCTCACAAGTCTAAATACTCCATTCACCCCGGTGCCGACAAGATGTATCATGACATCAAAGAGTTGTATTAATGGCTCAACATGAAAGCCGACATTGCAACCTATGTTAGCAAGTGCCATAGTTGTTCCAAGGTTAAAGCTGAGTACCAAACACCTTCTGGCATGTTGCAACAACCAGAAATTCTACAGTGGAAATGGGAGCAGATCACTATGGATTTCATTACTAAACTCCAGAAAACACCTAGCGGTTGCGATACCATTTGGGTGATCATCGACCGACTCACTAAATCTGCTCATTTCCTGACCATCAAGAAAGCTGACCAGATGGAACGCTTGACACGGATCTACCTGAAAGAGATTGTGTCAAGACACAACGTGCCCATCTTAGTTATCTCTGATAGAGATAGCCGATTTACTTCACACTTCTAGAAATCTTTACAAAAATCACTCAATACTCGTTTAGATATGAGTAATGCATACCACCCACAAACTGACGGCCAGAGCGAACAAACTATACAAACACTGGAGGATATGCTACGAGCCTGCGTAGTTAACTTCAGTAGAAATTGGGAAAATCACTTACCTTTGTGCGAATTCTCGTACAACAACAGCTATCACACCAGCATTAAGGTTGCACCTTTCGAGGCACTATACGGTCGTAAGTGCCGGTCACCTATCTGTTGGACTGAGGTGGGGGATACACAACTCACCGGTCCAGAAATCATACACGAAACCACTGAAAAGATCATCGGCATACAAAACCGAAATAAAGCCGCGCGTGATCGTCAGAAGAGCTATGCTGACATGAGACACAAACATCTCGAGTTCCAAATTGGAGAACGAGTCCTTTTGAAAGTATCGCCTTGGAAAGGCATCATCCGTTTGGGCAAACGTGGGAAACTGAATCCCATGTACATTAGACCATTCGAAATCCTTGAAAGAATTGGTCTAGTGGCATACAGACTGCATCAACCCCCTGAACTCAGTAGCGTGCACCCCACTTTCCACATTTCTAATTTGAAGAAATATCTGTCTGATGAGACACTGATTATAACCCTCGATGAGATACACATTGATGATAAACTACACTTTGTCGAGGTACCCGCGGAAATACTGGACCGAGAGGTCAAGCAATTGAAACATATTCGTATTCCCATTGTTAATGATAGGTGGAATTCGAGGCGTGGTCCTGAATTCACTTTGTAACGGGAAGATCAGATGCGACTGAAGTACCCACACTTGTTCACAGACCCTCTGCTCATACCACGACTTCGAGCTAATTTCGGGACGAAATTCTCTTAACAAGAGGAGAATGTGACACCTGCCATTTTAGGACTTTAATTAGTGCCTAAACTACTTGTAATTACCTGTATTTAGTTTTATAATATTCTAAATATATGTGACATTTTGTGAAATTTCATACACGCTTACGCGATTTGATTTAAATCGTCCACTTATGAACCGGACGAGGTCCGACGCTTTTATACATGGACGTTGGTGACAAAACTTATAAATAATGTGGAATTATCCAAACTAACAATATTTACCATAACACATTACAATAATATATTACATGACTTTCGTATTGTTTAAAACATATTCTATGGGATGAAACCGCGTGAAACGCACCCCAACGAGAGGTTAATAACAAAATTATATTTTTATAATTTTATAACTTGAAATAAAGTATTTTGATAAAAACTTCGGTTAAAAATATTTTGGATATACTTTAACATGTTTATAAATCCTAAAAATTACGCGATTAAATGATCGGGCAAACGACTACGGGATTTAACCGACTACGAGTCATGACACGAAACTCAGAAGCACAAACACGCGAGCCCGAGACCCAAATGGGTTTGCCCAGACCCACGGACCCGGCCCCAACCGACCCATGACCCAATTCCCCTTTTTATTTCATTTTTCTTCATTTTATCTTATTTGACACACACACCTACACCCACATTTTCTCCCTTCTCCCTCTCTTCTTCTCTCAAATTAGCAGCCCTAATCCACCATAAAACACCACCAAAAACTCATCATCTTGCAAAGCCGACTCAAGAGGAAACGACCACCACATCACGAGCTACATCTTCATCTTCTTCGTTTTTATTTTCGTAGTACGTGATAGTCCCGTAATCACTATTATAGAAGTGAAATGGAATCACAATAAGTAAAGTTTAATTGTAGAAGGTGGGTTGAAT
Source organism: Pseudognaphalium luteoalbum (assembly GCA_963422505.1). Classification (NCBI taxonomy): domain Eukaryota; kingdom Viridiplantae; phylum Streptophyta; class Magnoliopsida; order Asterales; family Asteraceae; genus Pseudognaphalium; species Pseudognaphalium luteoalbum. The sequence goes on from OY730192.1 coordinate 72,014,025, forward strand.
ACAATTAAAAACTTTTTTATGATTTTAATCCAAGTTAATTTCCAAGTTTTTAATTATGCTATATAAACATAGTATAAAATATATAGATATGACAGTTAAGGTAAATACGTAATAGTAGCTGAACTGTGATTTTTATTAATCATAAAAAATCACTGATTATTGATTGCGGAATGGAATAGCCAAAGCTAATCCAAATCAATTACTCAAGCTAATCTATTACAAGATGAGATGAATAGTAGCGGACAAACACGCTAACTATTCACTCGTTCCTCGCTGTACTGTGCTTAGACAAACTACTCACTGACTAACAAGTGATTAACACATACAAATGAAAAGTTTCAAAGTACATAGTGCTACTCTATTTATAGTGCAGATGTCTTGTGAATATTTTCTTCAAATCATGATCTTGAATGACATGTGTCGCTGTTTGATTGGTTTGATCTCCGAGTCTTGATTATTCTGTGGTCCCAATTCTGTTACCTCGAATATCGCGTCTTCCTTAACACCAATCACTTGCTGCCACGTAGTCCCCCAAATATTTATGAAGATATGAAATATACTTGCTGACTTAAGATTAAAGAGAAACTTGGACTTGACTAGAAACTTATTAGAGTAGTCACTGAAGATGAGATAATCCTCCTCACTCACTGCAAACTATCGTTCTCTTGTAGAGTGACTTGAATTGAATATCTTCAGCAACTATCTTTTATTCGGGCAGTGACTTTTTCCTTTAATCATTTAAAGATGTAAAACTCTCGCTGCTAGAATCAGCGACACACCAAGTTGAGTTTTAATCTTCCTCAGTATATCAGTTTCCCTGAGTAGAACGAACAGCGACCAATGAGTACATTCTTTAGCAACAGAAGCTTTGACTTAATCATTTCTTTTATTTAGCTTGTTATCATTGAGTTGGTCAGCGACCAGTGACTCAACAATCTCCCCCTGAATAATTGTGATCAAAGCTCCCTAGACAGGCTTGTTGCTGTGTAATTTTATAGTCAGTGTTTAAAGATTAAACACTCAGTGACTTGTACTTGTGATCCATTCATTTTTTCTTTTTGGATTCTTTTTATATGATCTGAGTTTTGTACTATGTTTTTCTCAAAAATGATCATATTTTATTAAACTGCAAATGAAGAATATTACAAGTGATATCAGTTATAGTTTGTCTAATCTATTACAAAAAGGATCACGAATCTCTCTAGATGTCTTCTTGCTTTACCAATCCAAGCTCATCAGCTAGCTCATACTTCTTAGTAGAAGGCAGATATCTGAACTGTCAAGCTAAGGCTTCTTCAAGAATTGCTTTCCTCATATGTGATCTTTTATCAAGCATGCTAGCTGATTGAATTAAGTGAACAATATGCTCATGATCAATCTTCTCTAACTCAGCTTCTCTTTGAAACATTAAAACTCCATTTAAGTCTCTGTATATCAATCCTATCTCACCTTTGGAAGTCTCAACCCCTTCCACTCTTGGAACACCATCAGGGATAGTAAGGTTTAACTTTAAGGTATTTGGAATTCTATGGATGCTGCTAGTACCTGACCTATACCTTGGGCTTGGTGGCTGCACTATCTCTTCACCATGTATGAGAATATCTTCTGGCCTTAGTAGCTGAAGTGCAACCATCTTCTAAAACAACCTATCAATCTCATTTAGCACTTCTTTCTTTGCTGCACTTGAAGAGTGACTAATGCGTGTGAAAGCGTCCAGTTTTATTATTTATAAAGTACAGGATATACCAATCATTACTATCACACAACCAGGAAAGAATACCCGATCGGAATAGTATAGCTATAGTAAGTTCAGGTCAAACACAAGAACACAGGAACGATGTTATTCAATTAAATTAAAATTATAAATAAAGCCGTAAAATAGGGGTTACATTTTAGTTCCATACGAACGTTCGATATGAACTAATTAACCAAACCAACAACATAAAACAAGATAACAGGAACAAATAAATAATCGGAGATAGACATGTAATTGCTTAAATTCTTCCGCGCAGATTCATATTATCCGGTTCATGTGTTTTGATTGTCTGATTGTGATTCCTTTTATATTAACTTAATTACTAATCAAATAATCCAAGTTAAATGTCAATTAGTCTCCGGTTCTGGTTAACTAATATCTACAACCTAGCATCCCACATTAAACATCGATCCGACGTCGCAAGAATGTTGCTCTATTGCATGCTTTTCCCTAGATTGTGCATTAAGTGTTCACGACTTGTTATGATTAATCCTCGCGGTATGACTCAAAAATACCGTCTAATAATCTCTTATTAGCTCATTCATTTTAGATTAGTTAATTACTATAACCTATCAAACTCAGTATATTTAGTAATGATCATAACCTAAGTTCATAATCATCAATAATCAACAGTGTCAATGGAACTCAATCTCAACAACACTATTGACCACGTTAAGTAGCAATTAATAATCACCAACAAATAAGGTTTAAGGGATAACATAACAATCTTCAATCAGATAATTTATTCAAAACACAATTATAACCTTCAAACAATCATAATCCAAGGTTCTTAAACTAAACAATATACATAAAGTCTAATTCATGATTCCATTGTACAAAATCATATTCATAATCTCAAAACAAAACACATCGACATGTTTAAATTGAAATCGGAAGATGATACGCAAACCGAATCGTGAACCATGTGAAGTAGGATCAATTGGAATCAATCCTAACCTTCTTGTGCCTCCAAATCGCCATCGAAATGCCTCTGGAACCACTTTTAACCGACTTAGGGTTTTTGGTAAAAGTTAGGGTTAAAATGAGGAAAATAGGGTTTTAAGGGTTTTCTGCCGACTCAATCCATCCGCCGGATGGAATTTCCATCCGCCGGATGGATGAGTTTTCCCCAAAAATTCAGCCTGCGTACTTTGTAGCACAACATTTCAATCCATCCGCCGGATGGAATTTTCTATCCGCCAGATGGATGAAAAAGTCTTCGAAGTCTAAATTAATGTTGTAGCCCCGCCTGTTATCTAAATTCTCCAACTTGAATCAACCCAATCGGAGTTCGTATGAGGAAGTTATAGCCAAAATACGAACGCATAGCCGAAAACTCAGCTTTTACACTTTTCTTCATTTTCAGCTCATCTTTTTTTCTCTTTCCGATTCAAGCTTCATATACACCTATTCCAATCCAATATTTCCTATCTTCATTCTCTTAGTTTCTTTTCTTCAAGATTAGCTCGTTCTCTGTTTCTTTTCGATCTAAGCTCTGATTAAACTCCTAATTGCAAATATGAACGACATGAGTATCTTATTCACATAAAATGCATTAGAAATTTATCAAACACTGGGTGAGTTAGTACTACAATATAGTACATTCTGGCATATATCAGTGACAAACAGTTAGTCTAATTTCATTCTATTCCTCTCTGTGCAACTTGTAGACTATCAAGGTTTATTGCTTGTGTCTCAAAACCTCTGTGAATTAGTAACTGAGCTTGAGATTTGTTCTTTGGCTTTTTCAGATCTACCTTAGTGATAGGAGCAGGGTTTGATCTTCTTGTCATTCTAGCAGCATACTTCTTTCTATCAATCTCATTCTATAAAGTATCCACTGATGTTCTTGTTCCCTGTTTCTTTTTAGGAGCAGCAACAACTAACTCTTGTTGTTCCTCAGAATCCTCAATATTTTGCAAGACTCCTGCAAACACAGCATTACTTTCCTCTTGTTCTATTTTCAATCTCATTTCCCACTTTCTTGCCTCAGCCTCCTCACCACTAAGTTTTAACAGGTAATACCTATCCTTGTCAGAGAGCTCCTTCAACCTTTTCTTTCTTTCTTGTTCTTCTTTTGCTTTTGCTTCAGCTTGAAATTTCATAATCATTTCTCGCTCCTTATTCTGTCTCTCTCTAATCTTTCTTGCAATTCTTTCTTCTTTAGGTTCATTACTGTGTAAGCTGCCTGATGTAGAATCAGAAGAGAGAAGGAGAGCTGATGTAGAAGAAAAAGGATTGGTGGTGGTTGTTATTATTATGGCTTCTGTGGGGTTGCTGGTTGTTTGTATGGGTAAAGTAATTTGTTGGGTTGCTGTTGTTGTTGTGGTTGTTGGAATCTCCTCAAGTATGATAATATCCAATTGAGCTTGAGTTGGTGATTCAGGGCTTTCAAGTATGGTTTGGAGATGATACATGGTTGCTGATACATCCTCCTCAGTGAATGTTTTCTTTCTTTGCTTGGAGGAGGTGGACTCAGATGTAGTAGATTCACTGGTCCTTTTTCTTTTGGACAGAACAAAAGAGATAGGTTGCTGATCCTCCATGTTTTCATCAGTATCGTCTTCTTTCATATCAGCTCCATTGCCTTTACCATCATCATCATTGTCATCATTATTATCATTATCATCATCATCATCATCATCATCATCACCATCCATATTAATATCACTTTCATTTACCTCCCTATTCATCCATTCCCAGCGAGCCAGTTCAAAACTCGCTGACTCCCCCTTAATCCTTGCTGCCTCATCAGTAGCCCACTCCTTCACTCTACCATTATACATCATAAGTTCATCCTGATGAAACTCAGGGAAATCGATTTCATCAAACTCATACTCATCATCCTTGATATCCATATCAACCCAAGAAAGTTTAGCAACTTCAGCAGCTTCAATTTCTGGCTTTTCAGCGATTGAGCGAAGAGAGAATGATTCCAATAAGATCTCTCTGTGATCAACATCTTCATTGATGAAAGCTACATTGTCAGCTACTATTCTCTCCCCCTTTTCATCATAGAAAGATGTTACGCACTCCTTGATCCAGCAATATAACTTTTTGTTATCAATGCGGAGGGCAGCAACTTCAGCCTTTGTAGCCTGATGATGTGAAGTCATGGAGGAGATCACTTTATCATTTGCCTCTATATATTAGAGAACAGAAGCTTCAATTTCTTTTTGTTGATCAGAGAGAGCTTGGATGAATTCATCATGAGTGAGAAGAGTCATCCTTGTTGTGGTAGCGAGCTCAGTTAATAGTTTTACCTTGTTGCTGATCTCAGTGCTCCAGTGAGGAATAGGATTGATGAAATAGGATCTCAGTGCTCCAGTGAGGAATAGGATTGCTGATCTCAGTGCTCAGTTAATAGTTTTACATACGGTAGTATCAGCAAGGGGGTCAGTACACTGTAGATATATTGTCACTTGAGAGAGACATGTCATCTAACTCTTGGATTGGTGAAGTGACAATAGCAGCTGGTGGAGCAGTGGCGGTTGTTCGGTTGCAGCAGCAGTTGTAGTAATGTAAGGTGGTGGTGGTGCATGATCATCAGAGGTGGAGGTGTCCATGGGTTGGGCTTCCTCGTCATCACCAGCTTATGTTCTAGCTGATGGATCATCAGAAACAGAAATTACAGCCTGTATCTCTCCCTGTGACTGGGAAGAGACATTGACAGCTGGTGCAGTGGTAGATAAGAGTTGGCCCGGGTCTGTAGCCTGTGGTGTGGCATCAGCGATGGGTGTGTTATCACCCATTGATACCACTAGCCCTTTTGATGAAATGTCATCCTTTTGTGAGGATGACAAGTGGCTAATGGGTTGACTCGATATGAGGGTGTGGATGTACCCAAATCACTGCTAACAATGGGTTGAGCCATTGTAGCTATCTGTAGTTTCCCTTTTGTAGAGTCACTGGAGTTTCGGGAGTCCAGTGAAGCAGTTGAAGTTGTGGGTTCGTCAAGAATGCCCGCAGGGACTGAACGTTTAGTTTCTGCTTCATCCTTGGCATCCGTAGATGTCTTTTTTTTTCTATGTCCCTGAACCTTTAATGTCAGGGACCCTAATTTGGATTTTTTTCTTGGGAGCAGTGGGTGGTTTCTTGATTGGTGGTTGATCAATAGTAGTCACTGGGGGTGTGTTCAGTGACGTGGTCGATGGAGGAGCAGTAACGGACGGATGTACAGAAGTAATAGGTTGTGGTGCAAGTATCCCCGGTTGTTTCATAAAATCAGGTAGAAACACAGTCGTTGATCTTGAAAAGATTTGACTTCCTACCAAGGTTGGTTCAAAACCATCGAAAGAAATCCTATCATAGGCGTCAAACTTATCTTTGAAGATCAGTGACAGAAACCTAGGGTAGGGCACATATTTAGCCCTGGTAGGCTCCTTTTTTGTACCAGGGCTAAAGATTGAATAAAGTTATCACACTTGCATAATCAATTTGTAAAGAATTGATCTTTACGAATTTCAATAACGGGCCAAGAAGTGATAATCTATTTTAAAATTTTTGATTGATTCTTGTCCTCATAAGATTTGTTACTTGTAATGTAGGTTATTAATATTAGTAATAAGTAACTTAATCTTCCTCTTGGTTTAAAATTTTTTAAGAGATGTTGAAATTGAGAGCGACCTCATTGGGTGAATTGCATGACTAGTACACTTATAGCTCCACTAAATATGTGAGATTCTTGCGCCTTATTAGAAGTACTTATTTTTAGTACTTATTTTTCGTTTGCTATGAGTGTGCCGGTGTTGTAATTTGTTCTAGAACTTGCTCTAGTTGATACATTTCGAGATCGCAGTGGGACTACATTAGTGTGGTAGGTGTATTCGCATGATAAAGAGGCATTTAGGATGTAACCACTTTGTTTTTAGCCTTTTCTTTTGTTTTATTAGCTAATCGCATTGGTTAGTTATTTTCCCATTAATCGTTTGTAGCACTCATCTTTAGTGCTAGATACCCTTAGTTAGCCATGTTGCGCCTTAGCCTTATTTCTTTGTATATAACCACTTAAATAATTAGATAATTCCTTTTTAGCTTTCTTTTGGCCGTAAACAAAAGTTTGAACAGTTAATTTGTAGTTTCTAGTTGTGATGGTTATTGGAGATAGTTGCAAGATGGTTGAGATGAGCGTTAATGGTTTATAATATGAGAAGGATAAATAAAGTAAGTGTTAAATTGACCGTTATGTAGAGTAAAAGTAGTCGGAAAAAAATTTAAAAAGAAAAATAAATAAATAAATAAAAGACTTGGGCTACATAACGGAATTCAGTTTAAATGTTAAATTTGTGTACTATTAAAGGCGTACACTTTGTAAGGAATAAAGTTTGAATATATATTGAGGTTTGAAAGTGTATGAAGTGAAAGTTGGAGTTTTTAAAAGTGGAAATTTCATGGTTATCCTCGGAAGAGCAAGTAGCATCTAAGTGTTGATAGTATAACTGTTCGGATTTTTGTTTACTTTTAACCACTTGTAAATATTCCATTCCATACCCTTAAACCCTAACCTTTACATTACAACCTTAATAAAAGTCCTCTTTTGATAGTACACCTGGTGCTTACGCCAGTCGGTGGAGATTTGATCCTTGTGCAAGCCTATGGTAACTATTGCATCACGACTTGGTTTATTGAGTGTTTATATATTCCATTCCCGATTTAGATTGAGAGTTGAGTGATTAAACACATTCCTCATTGTGAGGTGCTAAGTCGTGCATTCGGGCTTGATAGATTAATCATCTCAGGTTTTTTATTAATTACTATACACTATGTGCTAATATGATTGCTTATGTAATTATTGTTAGTGCTGCTTTTCAAAACCTGATCACCGTTTGTAAAATGCCAGAGGAGTTGTTTTAGATTTTTAATCGCTAGTTTGCTTGAGGACAAGCAAAGCTCAAGTGTGGGGGATTTTGATATGGCTTATTTTATACATATATTTCTTAGCCATACCAGTCCGTTTTATTGTAATTATAGTTAAATTGATGAACTTTTGGTACTTAATTGTTTAATATATGTTTTCAGGTGCATTTACTTGAGTTGTGATGAGAAGAAGGAATTTTGGAGCTAAAATGGAAGAAAAATAATTAAGTGCTGGAAATGCCACAGTTGCGCCGCAACCAGAAGGGATTGCGCCGCAACCAGATACTCGATTGCGCCACGACTGTTGCACATTGCGCCGTAACCACAAGCTCAATTGCGCCGCAACCAAGCATGGTTGCGCCGCAATGTCGAGTCAGCAGCCAGGGTATAAATTCGACTTTTTCACCTCATTTTGAACTCTAACTTCATTTTTGGCCGATTCCAGAGAGCAGAAGGTGACCTTTAGGGAAACCTAGGGTCCAAATCATCCATTTTCTTCCGATCAAAGCTTAGAGATTAATCCCGTTCATCAACACCATTGGTATCTTCGTTAATTCATCGATTACGAACATGTTTATGTCATTGATTTGCTGTTTTTCTGATCCCATGATTATGGGCTAAGTTCTTAATACTTGTTTAGACTAATTTTGCATCTAGTTTGGATATATTTTAGTGATTGGATTTATATACTTTGATTTCTCGGTAACGAAAGACCGATTGATGTTATTTATTGATTGATTAATTCAAGTAGTGACTTTATTACTTTGCAATTAGTGATAACTTTTGCGTGATATTGTTACTTTGTCAATTGAGTGACTGATTGTGAATTCCGATTAGACGTAATTGGGAGACTTGAATTATTTGGTTGATTTATAATATTGGTGGACCATAATTTAGAGATATCTTGTATGGTTAATGGTTTTTATGAAAGTAAGACCATAAGTTAACTTGTGATATCATTGATTACACATTTCATAGTTAAGAGGTTTTAAATTTCAAGGACACTTGGATTGTATAATCTTGACTAGGTGATTGTTAAGTGACAACTTGTAATCCGGATTGTGTTTTCTAGGTGGACTAAATCTGATCCAGTTCTTAATTCAAAATATCTAATAAACTAGATGTCAAAAGGTCTAAACAAGTATCTTTTCTCTAATTGAGTACAACTATCTTTTACTTGTTTTTATTAGTTAAATTATTTTATTAAAGTCTATTTGACTGTCTGTCGTTAAAAGACACAAAAATCCCAATCTTTACTTGCTTTGTAAGTTTAATTATTAGATAAATTAATTTCTTAAAATACTCATACATATTTCCCTGTGGAGACGAACTTAACCGGAATTTACCTTTACTATACTATTCTGCGATTGGGTACACTTGCCTAGTTGTGTTTTAGTCTAGATAATCAGTAATTTTCATATCATATTTTATAACCTGATTTTTGCACATCAAGTTTTTGGCGCCGCTGCCGGGGAGCAATGCGTTATTTTAAGTTTTTAGTTTATTCTAGTAATTTAGTTGTTTTTATTTTATTTATTTTATTTTATACTATCGGTGCTTTTAATCTGTTTGTCGGTTTTGTCTAGACAGGTTACAGGTAGTGCATGACTTGTTCCTCCAAGAAGTCACCACTTCTTGAACCATTTTTCGATCCAGAAAGAGAGTTTAGGAGATTAGCACAGATTAACATCACACCTACCACCTTTCAGTTAGAACCGTTTACAGAGGAGGAAGACGAACCGAAAGTCAACATGGCTGACCCAGAAACTCAAACCATGGAGACTAGGATGAAGGCCACCCGAGATGGCCAAGGTTCAACTATTACTCAGCCCGCAATCAATGATGAGTTTGAGATCAAGGGGCAATTTTTGCATATGATCAATAACCAATGCCAATTTAGTAGAACTGAGAAGGAAGATCCAAATGATCACATGAGGAAATTCTTGGGTATTTGTTCACTTTTCAATTTGCCAGCTATCGAGAATGAAGTGATCTACTTAAGAGTTTTTCCTTGGACTCTCACGGGAGAGGCTAAGGATTGGTTGGATTCCTTGCCAGAAGGGGAGATCACTACTTGGCAAGGCATGGTTGACAGGTTTCTTCAGAGATTTTTTCCTACTTCCAAAGCTGCTGAGCTACAGGGGGAAATTTCCCAATTTGAACAGAAACCTGCTGAAACCCTACATGAAGCATGGAATAGGTTTGGGAAAATGCTCCGGAGTTGTCCTCAACATGGGTTGAACACCTTTCAAAAGGTGCAGATTTTCTATAAGGGAGCCGATTTGGATACCAGGAAGGCTATCGATACTGCAGCAGGAGGTTCGATCATGAAGAAGACAGCTGCTCAAGCTCGCACTATTATTGCTGATTTGGCCACTCACACTCACGAGTGGCATCAAAAGAAGGAGAAATCAAGAGCATCCAAAGTGGTTAGTGTTGAAGCAAATGAGGGTATTGCCGCTTTAACTGCTCAGATGGCAACATTTGGGAGACAGATGGAGAAGATGACAAAGGATATTCATGCCATCAAAGTTGGTTGTGAGACTTGTGGAGGTATGCATCTGACCAAGGATTGTGATGCGGATAAACTGATGGATCAGTTGGAGAACGTTTCTTTCTTGAATCAAAGACCGAATAACTTTCAGAGGAACAACTTCAATAGAAACTATAGCACACCCTATCAACAAGCAGGTCCCGGTTATTACCAACAAATTCAAGTTCCGAACCAACAACAACCACAACAGGTCCAGGTGATGACTTCAAATTTGGAAGATCCGGTTAACAAGTTTGTTGCTGCCCAAAGTCAAACAAATGAAGCCACTTCTCAATCATTAAGGAATCAACAAGCTTCTATTCAAAATTTAGAGCAAGAATTGGGAAACATCTCAAAGATGTTGGCTGCAAGGTAGCCAGGTACCTTACCAAGTGACACAAAGACGAACCCCCGTAATGAGCAAGCGAAGGCAATCACCACTAGGAGTGGAAAGGTGCTCGAGCCACCTGTTATGCCTAACGTTCATGATGATTCTGTTCCTTTGAAACAGGTACCTGCTAAAGAGAAGGATAAGGAACCGATACCGGTGGTTGATGAAGACCAAGGGAACACCAAAAGCCTACAAAGCAAGGTCCCGGTCAAACCAGTAGTGAAGCCGTACCAACCACCCATTCCTTACCCGAACCAGTTGAAGAAGGAGAATCTTGCGGCTGAACAATCCAAGTTTTTGGATATGTTCAAGCAAACTAATGTTAATCTTCCATTTATTGATGTGATTTCAGGTATGCCAAAGTATGCTAAGTTTTTGAAAGTCTTACTCACCAACAGGCGGAAGATGGAGGAGCTTTCAGCTGTGACCATGAATGCTACATGCTTGGCGGTCTTATTAAACAAGCTACCCGAAAAGTTGTCTGATCCGGGAAGTTTTACTATCCCTTGCTATCTTGGTAGTCTTAGTTCTATGCGCGCATTAGCGGATCTAGGTGCTAGTATCAATTTAATGCCTTATTCATTGTTTGTTAAACTGGACCTAGGGGATTTGAAGCCAACAAGAATGAGTATACAACTAGCTGATAGATCAATTAAATACCCTAAGGGTATTAAGGAAAGCATGCTAATTAAAGTTGGTACTTTAGTTTTCCCTGCGGACTGACCTTAAGCATAGAAGATGAGAGTGTTACTTTTTCTGTTGATCGTTCCATGCAATACTATAATTCTACGGATGATTCTTGTTATTTTATTCAAACTGTAGACACGCATTTGGAGTTGTTGCAGGAATTTCCAGAATTGCAAGGTACATGTATTTGTCCACTCGGAGAGCAGGATGACTACTCGTTGGAAGATAGTGTGGGGGAGTTAACCGCCCTCATGGCGGAGGGCTATGAACCCACAGCTGAAGAGTATGAAGAGTTGAAGAAAGAGGATCAGTACTGTTACAAGTCTTCAATTGAGGAACCACCTATTTTGGAGCTTAAGCCACTTCCAAGCCATTTGGAATATGCTTACCTACAAGGCGAGTCTCAATTGCCAGTCATAATCTCCTCATCTCTCACTGTAAGTGAAAAATCTCAACTCATTTATGTGCTAAAAGCCCATAAACCGGCCATAGCATGGAAAATTAACGACATCAAGGGTATAAAACCTTCGTATTGCACTCACAAAATTTTAATGGAAGATAATTTTAAACCCGTGGTGCAAAGGCAAAGGAGATTAAACCCTAACATGAAAGAGGTCGTTAAGAAAGAAGTGATTAAGCTTCTTGATGCAGGGTTGATTTACCCCATTTCTGGTAGTCCGTGGGTGAGTCCAGTCCAAGTAGTACCCAAGAAGGGGGTATCACTGTTATCACCAATGAGAATAGCGAACTCATTCCCACACGTATGGTCATGGGTTGGCGGGTATGTATTGATTACAGGAAACTTAATGATGCCACTAGAAAAGACCACTTCCCATTACCCTTTATCGACCAGATGTTGGAAAGGTTGGTGGGAAATAGTTACTACTGTTTCTTAGATGGTTTTTCAGGTTACTTTCTGATTCCCATAGCACCCGAAGACCAAGAGAAAACCACCTTCACGTGCCCTTATGGCACTTTCTCATACAGACGCATGCCGTTTGGTCTCTGTAACGCCCCTGCTACCTTCCAAAGGTGCATGATGGCGATATTTCATGATATGATAGAAGATTGTATGGAGGTGTTTATGGATGACTTTTCCGTCTTCGGTAGCACCTTTGATATATGTCTTCTCAACCTTGAGAAAATGCTTGTTAGGTGTGAGAAAGCCAATCTTGTGCTCAATTGGGAAAAATGCCATTTCATGGTTCGAGAAGGCATTGTTCTCGGGCATAAGATTTCGAGTGTAGGTATAGAAGTGGATAGAGCTAAGATAGATGTGATTGCTAAACTTCCACCTCCCTCTAATGTCAAAGGAGTGAGGAGTTTTCTCGGGCATGCCGGTTTCTACCGGCGCTTCATTAAATACTTCTCAAAAGTCGCCACCCCGATGAACAAACTCCTTGAGAAGGATGCACCACATGTCTTCACGGATGAGTTTTTGCAAGCCTTCAACCTCTTCAAAGCAAAGCTCACTAATGCACCCATCATGATTGCTCCCAATTGGTCCCTCCCCTTTGAGCTCATGTGTGATGCTAGTGATTATGCTATAGGTGCCGTCTTGGGTTAAAGAATCGACAAACGATTCCAACCCATCTATTATGCTAGTAAGACCCTACAAGGAGCCCAACTTAACTACACCACCACTGAAAAAGAACTCCTTGCCATTGTCTTTGCATTTGATAAATTTTGTCCTTATCTTGTGCTAGCTAAGACGGTTGTCTATACCGATCATTCCTCCCTTAGGTACTTGTTCTCAAAACAAGATGCCAAACCCCGTTTGATTCGTTGGATCTTGCTTTTGCAAGAATTTGATATTGAGATCCGGGATAAAAAGGGTGCTGAAAATCTTGCTGCCGATCATCTCTCTCGACTTGAGAACCCCGAGTTGGAGGTTCTCAATGAATCTACTATTGATGATGACTTTCCTGATGAGTCTCTCATGAAAGTCGAGAGTGATGAAGTTCCATGGTTTGCGGACATCGCGAACTATTTAGCCGGTGGTGTCCTCCAAAAGGGTATGTCGCATCAACAAAAGAAGAAATTCTTTAGCGACCTCAAATACTATTTTTGGGAGGATCCACATCTCTTCAGAAGTTATCCGGATAGTATGATTCGTAGATGTGTGTTCGGAAATGAAGCTAGGAAGATTTTACTTCATTGTCATCTCGGTCCAACGGGTGGGCATTATGGACCTCAACTCACGGGTAAAAAGGTCTTTGAGGCCGGTTTTTATTGGCCTTCAGTCTTCAAGGATGACCATGCCCTTGTTAAATCGTGTGGTTCTTGCCAAAGGGCCGGAAAAATCTCACAACGTGATGAAATGCCTCAAAACATTATTCAGGTTTGTGAGGTTTTTGACATATGGGGCATTGACTTCATGGGTCCATTTCCTAAGTCTCACGCTAATCTCTACATACTCGTTGCGGTCGATTACGTGTCTAAATGGGCAGAAGCACAAGCTCTCCCAACTAACGATGCATGAGTAATTGTGAACTTCTTGAAATGTGTATTTGCCCGGTTTGGTACCCCTAAGGCATTAATTAGTGACCGGGGTACACATTTTAGTAATGCCCAACTAGAAAAGGCATTGAAACGATATGGGGTAACCCATTGAATTTCAACACCTTATCACCCACAAACTAGTGGGCAAGTCAAAAATACAAACCGTGCTTTGAAGCGTATCCTAGAGAAAACCGTAGGTGCAAACCCGAAAGAGTGGTCCACCAAATTGGATGATGCACTTTGGGCCTTCCGAACGGCCTATAAGACACCTATTGGGACCACTCCCTTCCTTCTTGTATATGGAAAAGCATGTCATCTCCCTGTTGAGATTGAGCACAAAGCATTTTGGGCTCTTAAAACATGCAATCGTGATCTTCATGAAGCGGGTCACCTCCGTTTGAGTCAATTGAACGAGTTGGATGAGTTGAGACAAGATGCATATGAAAACTCACTCATTTATAAAGAGAAAACGAAAAAGTGGCATGATAACCGACTGAAAAACTCCAAGGAGTTCAAGGAGGGTGATCGTGTGCTTCTCTTTAACTCGAGGTTCAAAATCTTTCCGGGTAAACTTAGATCAAAATGGTCGGGACCATTTGTTGTAAAACAAGTGTTTCCATATGGAACAGTTGAGTTAGTGAATGCGAAAGGTGAGGTTTTCAAGGTTAATGGTCATAGGATTAAGCATTATTTTGATGGACCATTAGAGGTTGATGATGATGTCGACCTCAACTTTCACCCCACTCAACGATAAAATTTGGGGTTGAGTCAAGCTTAAAACTCGTTAATAAATAAGCTTTGTAATTGTATACTAATTGTTTTTCTTTATCTTGATTATTTGTCCTTTTATTTATTTTTTAAAAAAAATTATTATTATCTCCATTTCGGGTCATACCCTCTGGTCAACATGGTCAAAATTCGGGTCAAGGGCTTAAATCTCGCCGCTATTGTATTTCATTGCACCGTGATTTATGCTTAATTGCGCCGCAATCCCTCAGATTGCGCCGCGATCTGGTTCTGCACAGGTTAAAAATGAGCAGGCCCCCTTTTCTTCCCATTTAATTTTCTTCTTCCTTCAAAACTCTCTCAAATTAGCAAAACCCTAACCCCTAATTCTCTGATTTCGGCATTAGCATGTCAAGGAAGTCACGTAGAGGATCGTCTAGTCGGGGGCAGGCGCATCAGGAGCATGCTAACATTGATTATCATATGGCTCCAGCTGACGACCACGAGTGGATTCAATTTAATGTTGAAGGTGTTACGTGGTCAATAAAGAATAAGTGGTTTACTAATTTATCGATTTTGAGGGATAAGAGTATTGAGGCAGGTCGCACGACCGATTGGACAACTTTAGAGCAATTGGGTGTTGCTGATCGAATCACAGGGATTTTTACACAGAGATACACTTGTAATAATGCGCTTATTGATGATACTGCATGGATTAGACTCTTTAACATCCGAGAGCGGTCTTACAGAGTACTATGTTCTGAGTTTTTTGCTACTTACGAGTTTCAGGAGGATTATGATAGCATCACAGATCATGGTACGATCACCTTTAGGTTAGGAGGTGAGTCCCGGAGTATGAGTCTGATAGAGTTTGGTATTGCATTGGGATTGTACGATCGTGACATGATTTTCTATGGGGATGATGAGATTGACGAGGAGTTTAAGCAGTATTTGTTGCATGGAGAGACTGTCCCTCCCACTGATTTTGATTATAGTGATGCTTGGAGTAGGTTAGGTACAGGTAACTGGAGGGCCGGTTATCGTAAGGAGAGCCAGATTGTAGACCCTGTTCATAGGATTATACATAGGATGTTTGCTCTTGCAGTTGTTTCGAGGAAATCTGGGGCTGAGAAGATGTGTCTGACTGATTTGTGGATTCTATCCACTATGACTACACAGGGGAGGTACATGAATGTACTGTTCTTAGTGGCCCAGTTTTTGAGTTATGGTGCAGGTTTGAAGGACAGGAGCCCGATCTGCGGTGGGCAATATGTGACGAGGATTGCCAAGTATTTGGGTGTTAGTCTTGTCGGGTTGCAGAGAGAAGAAAAGATGGGGTATATTTACAAGTATTTGTTGGGTAGGATGAACGTAATAGTTAAGAATTCTGCGGGTCAGGATATTATAGCAGGAGTTGAGGCAGATGAGGAGGATGTACCACCACCATCACCACCACCACAGGCACCACACGTACCTCCATCCACACTGCATTCTTTACAGACTGACATACATGGTTTGCAGGATCAGGTGTGTGGTTTAGAGTATCAGATGGCGGTTTTGGGATATGATGCAGGATTTCAGAGGCACACCACTTTGACTCACATGCGTGCTACGATGAGACATGAGGACATTCATGTTTATTATCCACCTCCACAGTATGGATTCGGTGGATATACCCGTCCTCCTCCATGATATGATCCAGCTACTGTCTATGATCCAGCTTTCTGGCAGCATTATCAGCAGTTCCCGCATCATCAGCAGGATGACGATCAGGATGATGACCAGTAGGGCATGATGGCCCTAGCTTTAGTATTTTATCTTTGTTTATGCTAGTTTGTAGACATTTTTATTTGTTTGCTAGTTTTAAAACTTGTAATTTATTTTGATGCACTTCGGTTTCAGTAGTGTCGGATACGCTTTGTACGACACTACTTTACCTTTAGTATTATTATCATGTCATTTTTCTTTTTAGAAATTAGTGCATGGCGTGGAATTATGGAATTTATCACGTGCATATGCTGGCAGTAAGTTCAGCGACAAATCATTTGCATGCCATTCTTCACTTACTGCATACACCCCGGGGAAGTTCTCGCTCCCCTTTGCTCATTTTATTATTTTCTTTTTGTTTCCACACTGTTTTTTCTTTATTTTAGTGCACTGAGGACATTGCACTACTCTAAGTGTGTGTGGGGGGGGGGGGGTGTATTTCACTTGAAATTTGTTCAATTGAAATATTTGATGGATTATTATCTTTCTAGCCACTTATCGAATCTGTTATTGACCTTAATTTATCAATTGATCTTTACGAATTTCAATAACGGGCCAAGAAGTGATAATCTATTTTAAAATTTTTGATTGATTCTTGTCCTCATAAGATTTGTTACTTGTAATGTAGGTTATTAATATTAGTAATAAGTAACTTAATCTTCCTCTTGGTTTAAATTTTTTTAAGAGATGTTGAAATTGAGAGCGACCTCATTAGGTGAATTGCACGACTTTTACACTTATAGCTCCACTAAATATGTGAGATTCTTGCGCCTTATTAGAAGTACTTATTTTTAGTACTTATTTTTCGTTTGCTATGAGTGTGCCGGTGTTGTAATTTGCTCTACAACTTGCTCTAGTTAATACATTTCGAGATCGCAGTGGGACCACATTAGTGTGGTAGGTGTATTCGTATGATAAAGAGGCATTTAGGATGTAACCACTTTGTTTTTCGCCTTTTCTTTTGTTTTATTAGCTAATCGCATTGGTTAGTTATTTTTTCCATTAACCGTTTGTAGCACTCATCTTTAGTGCTAGATACCCTTAGTTAGCCATGTTGCGCCTTAGCCTTATTTCTTTGTATATAACCACTTAAATAATTAGATAATTCCTTTTTAGCTTTCTTTTGGCCGTAAACAAAAGTTTGAACAGTTAATTTGTAGTTTCTAGTTGTGATGGTTATTGGAGGTAGTTGCAAGATGGTTGAGATGAGCGTTAATGGTTTATAATATGAGTAAAGTAAGTGTTAAATTGACAGTTATGTAGAGTAAAAGTAGTCGGAAAAAAAAAATTAAAAGAAAAATAAATAAATAAAAGACTTGGGCTACATAACGGAATTCAGTTTAAATGTTAAGTTTGTGTACTATTAAAGGCGTACACTTTGTAAGGAATAAAGTTTGAATATATATTGAGGTTTGAAAGTGTATGAAGTGAAAGTTGGAGTTTTTAAAAGTGGAAATTTCATGGTTATCCTCGGAAGAGCAAGTAGCATCTAAGTGTTGATAGTATAACTGTTCGGATTTTTGTTTACTTTTAACCACTTGTAAATATTCCATTCCATACCCTTAAACCCTAACCTTTACATTACAACCTTAATAAAAGTCCTCTTTGGATAGTTCACCTGGTGCTTACGCCAGTCGGTGGAGATTTGATCCTTGTGCAAGCCTATGGTAACTATTGCATCACGACTTGGTTTATTGAGTGTTTATATATTCCATTCCCGATTTAGATTGAGAGTTGAGTGATTAAACACATTCCTTATTGTGAGGTGCTAAGTCATGCATTCGGGCTTGATAGATTAATCATCTCAGGTTTTTGATTAATTACTATACACTATGTGCTAATATGATTGCTTATGTAATTATTGTTAGTGCTGCTTTTCAAAACCTGATCACCGTTTGTAAAATGCCAGAGGAGTTGTTTTAGATTTTTAATCGCTAGTTTGCTTGAGGACAAGCAAAGCTCAAGTGTGGGGGATTTTGATATGGCTTATTTTATACATATATTTCTTAGCCATACCAGTCCGTTTTATTGTAATTATAGTTAAATTGATGAACTTTTGGTAATTAATTGTTTAATATATGTTTTCAGGTGCATTTACTTGAGTTGTGATGAGAAGAAGGAATTTTGGAGCTAAAATGGAAGAAAAATAATTAAGTGCTGGAAATGCCACAGTTGCGCTGCAACCAAAAGGGATTGCGCCGCAACCAGACACTCGATTGCGCCACGACTGTTGCACATTGCGCCGTAACCACAAGCTCAATTGCGCCGCAACCAAGCATGGTTGCGCCGCAATGTCGAGTCGGCAGCCAGGGTATAAATTCGACTTTTTCACCTTATTTTGAACCCTAACTTCATTTTTGGCCGATTCCAGAGAGCAGAGGGTGACCTTTAGGGACACCTAGGGTCCAAATCATCCATTTTCTTCCGATCAAAGCTTAGAGATTAATCCCGTTCATCAACAACATTGGTATCTTCATTAATTCATCAATTACGAACATGATTATGTCATTGATTTGCTATTTTTCTGATCCCATGATTATGGGCTAAGTTCTTAATACTTGTTTAGACTAATTTTGCATCTAGTTTGGATATATTTTAGTGATTGGATTTATATACTTTGATTTCTCGGTAACGAAAGACCGATTGATGTTATTTATTGATTGATTAATTCAAGTAGTGACTTTATTACTTTGCAATTAGTGATAACTTTTGCGTGATATTGTTACTTTGTCAATTGAGTGATTGATTGTGAATTCCGATTAGACGTAATTGGGAGACTTGAATTATTTGGTTGATTTATAATATTGGTGGACCATAATTTAGAGATATCTTGTATGGTGAATGGTTTTTATGAAAGTAAGACCATAAGTTAACTTGTGATTTCATTGATTACACATTTCATAGTTAAGAGGTTTTAAATTTCAAGGACACTTGGATTGTATAATCTTGACTAGGTGATTGTTAAGTGACAACTTGTAATCCGGATTGTGTTTTCTAGGTGGACTAAATTTGATCCAGTTCTTAATTCAAAATATCCAATAAACTAGATGTCAAAAGGTCTAAACAAGTATCTTTTCTCTAATTAAGTACAACTATCTTTTACTTGCTTTTATTAGTTAAATTATTTTATTAAACTCTATTTGACTGTCTGTCGTTAAAAGACACAAAAATCCCAATCTTTACTTGCTTTGTTAGTTTAATTATTAGATAAATTAATTGCTTAAAATACTCATACATTGTTCCCTGTGGAGACGAACTTAACCGGAATTTACCTTTACTATACTATTGTGCGATTGGGTACACTTGTCTAGTTGTGTTTTAGTCTAGATAATCAGTAAATTTCATATCATATTTTATAACCTGATTTTAGCACATCAGTTAGATTATTAGATGCTTTAGTAGAAATGCCCTCGTGTGCCAAATTCTTTAATGAACTCCTTTCAAACAAAGAAAAACATAGGCAAATAGTTAGTTTACCCTTGAATGCTTAATGTTCTTTAATTGTTCAACGTGGTCTCCCACCTAAATTAGGCGACACTGGACGCTTTATTATACCCTGATTTCTCCAAGGAATTAAAATTAGTAACGCCTTAGCAGACCTTGGTGCTAGTGTTAATCTGATACCTTATTCCCTCTATAAGAAGTTAGGACTAGATAACCTACAACCTACTCGTATGACCATACAATTAGCTGACAGATCAGTTAAGCTCCCTCGAGGAATTGCTGAAGATGTCATGGTCAAAGTCGATAAGTTCGTTTTTCCCGTAGACTTTATTGTCATGGACATAGAGAAAGACACCCATATCCCGCTCATCCTAGGCAGACCATTCCTAAATACTGCCAAAGCTGTAATTGACGTTAATGAAAAATCTTTAAAACTAAGAGTTGGGAAAGAGGAGGTCACCTTTAATGTCGATCGATTAATGAAGTAACCTCTGGAAGAGGACCTTGGTTTGTGTGATACCATGCAGGATATTTTTGATGAACATCTCCACGAAGTACTAGCACTATCAAGCCAGGATCCGATACCCAACTCCATAATCACCGTTCGGAAGCTATCTAATGAGGACCCTGGGCTGCATTCCGCAATCACTTCGCCAACAACATCCGACGAACTACTATTTCCCCTATATGAAAAGAAGTCTCCTCGCACCGACGATAAAACAATCGTTGTTCCATTAGGATGTGGTACACCAATACCTTGGCTAAAAAGAGATAAACCCATATTCAACAGACCAAACCCATTTCCTTCAATCAAAGAAATCCTAGATTCATTCAAGGAAATAAGTGTTGAACCATCGCCAATTGAGACTCAATTAACCAACCAAACCGAACCACTACCATTTCCAAACCCTGAAATCAACATAAACCAATCCTCATCCGCTCAATTTCAAGAATTCCAATTCACCAATGACGGAGAAATCATCCTCACTAGCAATGGTGAAGCCTCCTCATCATCAGTCAACAAATACGAGCTAAAGACCGACGAATTCTCAAATAAAACCAAGTGGGTTGAAATAGTGTCAATCTCCGAGATAGACGATGCGCCATTCCAAGCTGAATATGAGAAACTGAATAGAGACGAGATAGCTAGAACGAAGTCGTCTATTGAAGAACCGCCAAACCTCGAATTAAAAGAATTACCACCCCACCTTGAGTACGCTTACCTCCACGGAACATCACAACTCCCGGTAATAATATCAAAAGAGTTAAAACCCGAGGAAAAAGCTCAAATCATCGACATTCTGAAATCGCACAAGAAGGCAATCGCATAGAAAATTTCTGATATACAAGGAATCAGTCCCAACTATTGCACACACAAAATACTCATGGAAAACAATTTCAAACCATCCGTACAAAGGCAGAGGAGGGTAAATCCAAAGATTCAGGACGTGGTTAAGCAAGAGGTTATTAAAATCTTGGATGCTGGACTGATTTACCCAATATCTGACTCACCTTAGGTTAGCCCTGTTCAAGTCGTCCCAAAGAAGGGAGGAATGATGGTCATTACAAACGAAGAAAATGAACTTATTCCAACACGGACAGTTACCGGTTGGAGAGTTTGCATCAACTACCGGAAGTTAAACGAAGCAACTCGTAAGGATCACTTCCCGCTTCCATTTATTGACCAAATGCTCGAAAGACTATCAGGAAATGAATTCTACTATTTCCTTGATGGTTTCTCTGGGTATTTCCAAATCCCACTCGATCCAAAGGACCAAGAGAAAAAAACGTTCACATGCCCATATGGAACATTTGCATACCGACGAATGCCGTTTGGATTATGCAACACACCTGCAACATTTCAGAGATGCATGGTTGCAATTTTCCGCGACATGATTGAACAATGCATGGAGGTCTTTATGGATGATTTTTCGGTCTTCGGAGACTCTTTCGCATCATGTCTATCCAACCTCGATAGAATGCTCGCCAAATGTGAAGAATCAAATCTAGTCTTGAATGGGGAGAAATGTCACTTTATGGTGAAGAAAGGTATAGTTTTAGGACATCGAATATCAAGGTCAGGAATCGAAGTAGACAAAGCAAAAGTCGAAACCATTGCCAAACTACCACCACCAACCAATGTTAAGGCCATTCGAAGCTTTCTAGGACACATTGGGTTCTACCGCTGTTTTATCAAGGATTTCTCCAAGATATCGCGACCCATCACCCACATGCTAGGAAAAGACATCAAGTTCATATTTGATGAGAACTGCATGAAAGCTTTCAATTACCTGAAAAAGGAACTAACTAATGCACCAATCATGGTCGCTCCAGATTGGAGTCTACCATTTGAAATCATGTGCGACGCTAGTGATTTCGCAGTTGGAGTTGTTCTAGGGCAAAGAAAGGACAATCACTTTCGACCAATCTACTACGCCAGTGATAAGCATCAAATAGATACTATATTTTATACTATTTATCCCTATATTTATATACATTTTATTGCATCTATATGATTTTAAATACTTATTTAGTTAATATTTGCAGAAATGTATTTTAATTAAAGATTGAAGAAAAAGGAACGAGAACAAGCTTGAAACTGAAGAAAATAAAGCACTTGAAGAAGTTAGAGCTTAAACCTTAAAGAATTGAAGACCAAAATAATAATATTGAAGAATTGGGCCAAAATAAGAGTAAAGACCCGAAGAAATAAAGAAGAAGCCCAAAAATGAAGCCTAACCCGAAGTTGGAATATTCTGGAAAGAGGTCCAACCGGTGGTTGGATGACCCAACCGGCGGTTGGGGTATTAAGGTATCAAAGGCGGTTCTAGATGCGAATTGGATTGGGACTTAAGAAAGCCCAACCGGCGGTTGGAGTATCCAACTGGCGGTTGGAATGCCGGTTCTGAAAACTATAAATAGAGGCTTAGGTTAGGGTTAACCATATACGATTCTTAGAATACAAACACGATTATTAGGGTTTTTAGGTCGACTTTAGGTGCGATTTTGGAGGCTAAGGAGCTAGGGTTTGAAGGTTTTCAACCTTAGGAAAAGCTGGTTCAACAATTGGTTCAATTTCTTTATCCGGGTAACTTTATTAACCTTTTGGGTTACTTTTGGATATTGTTTACTTGAATTACTTGTTAATTAGGTTTTCATTATGAATATTTAAATGAATGATTGATTGAATTTATTATACTAATTATATGTTTATGTTGGAACTATATTATTGAATGTTTATTATGCAAGAATTGTCTGTGTTTTATTATATTAATAATGATTCTTGACATGATTAACTGATTTATATCATAACTTTATTAATCTTTTGGGTTTTATAAATTAAGTGATTATTTTTATGTCTTGATCTTAACCTTTGCGATTGACGAAGAATATCATTTATTAATGTTAAGTAACACTGTAATTCAACCAAATCAGGAATTGTAATAATAAACTGTTGATAGATCTTAATAAATAGTAATACTTTTCTTAACCTTTGACTGTATTACTATATGAAAATTATCTTAACCTTTGTGATTTTCTACATTAGCAATTCACCGATAATAATAGCCAACAAAGCAAATAGACATAAGTTAATATAATAAGTTTAATCAATAATAGTTTAAATAGTTATAATCTTCTATCCAATTGAGTATTCTTAAGTTAAACCTTAGACTTATTTATTAGAATCTGTATCAATTATAAATATGTTCGATCGGAACTAAAACGCCCCCTTATCTTGTATATTATTAATGTATATTATTATTGTATGTTAATTGTATATTAATTAGGAATAGATAGATAATTAGTTATAAATTAGAATCACGTTCCCTGTGTTCGAACTTGGACTTACTTAATAAGCTATATTATACGAACAAGTTAATACTTGCCTGCATTGTGTGATAGTATTATTTAGTATTTCTTAATTTAAAACTTGTGATTATAATTGCCTATACTTAGCACACATCACCCAGCAAAACACTCACAGACGTACAAGAAAACTACACAAACACCGAGAAGGAGCTGCTAGCCGTAGTGTTCGCCTTTGACAAATTCACATCCTACCTGATACTGTCCAAAACGATAGTCTACACGGATCACTCAACTCTAAAATACCTCTTCAAAAAGCAAGACGCAAAGCCCGGATTATTACGATGGATTCTACTCATACAAGAATTCGACATCGAAATAAAAGATAAGAAAGGAGCAGAAAATGTTGTCGCAGATCATTTAAATCGACTAGAAAATCCATCAATGGAACAACTTGCAGAAAGAGATATTAAAGATCGATTCCCAGAGGAGCAGTTACTGAGTTTAGGAGAACAAATGCAAGGTTTGCAATTCTCCGACGACCCTTGGTTTGCAGACATTGCCAATTTCGTAGTTGGAGGGATCACAAGAAAAGGGATGATATCATCACAAAGACAAAAGTTATTCCGCGATGTCATACATTATTTTTGGGATGATCCATATTTGTTCAAAGTCTGTCCCGACCAAATTGTGAGAAGATGTGTCGATGGGAAAGAAGTCGAACGTATACTCCACCAAAGCCATCACGGACCTATTGGCCTACTATCTTTAGAGATGCACAAGACTTGGTGAAACGCTGCGATATTTGCCTAAGGTTTGGAAATATCACAACGCGTAACGAAATGTCGTTAACGAATATCCAAGCATGTGAAATATTTGACATATGGGGATTAGATTTCATGGGACCATTTCCAAAATCATATGGAAAAAATACATTCTAGTAGTTGTTGACTACGTATCCAGATGGGCCGAAGCTCAAGCCTTTCTAACAAATGACTCAAGGGTCGTAACCAGGTTCTTAAAACAGCTATTCTGCCGGTTTGGAACCCCTCGAGCGATCATCAGTGATCGAGGCACGCACTTTTGCAATACGAAATTTATGAAACTATTGCAACAATATGGTGTTACCCACAATACGTCTACGGACTACCACCCACAGATAAATGGGCAAGCAGAAATTACAAACCGGGTACTAAAAAGGATATTGGAACAAACAGTTGGTCAGCACAAGGAGAGATGGGTAGATAAGTTAGACGATGCTTTATGGGCATTCCGAACAGCTTATAAAACGCCATTAGGAACAACCCCCTATAGGCTCATTTATGGAAAAGTGTAGCACCCCCAAATTTATAATGCAGCGGAAGTCAACACGGGGCGCTACTAATCAAATATCATAACACACAATCACAAGCAAACGACCTCTAAATGAGACGTTTATAGAAAATAGTTACATTTCATAGTAAATCATTTCGAAACATATTGTTTTCGATTCAAAAGTTGTAATTTCCTAGACTCCACGCGTAAGGCGGGAGATTCCATTACATAATAGAAATATACAAAAGATAATGCTAAGAATCTCCGTTAATGCAGTTATGTTGAAATTTTTGCGACTCTAGCTAAGTCCGGGAGTAATCCTACTCCGTATGCGTACCTGAGAATACATGCTAAAAAGGTCAACATGAATGTTGGTGAATATTACAGGTTTTTAAGTAATATCAGATTTGAACACAAGATTTTTATCAGTGGTACCCGCAGGCGTAAATCAAGTATATGCAATTCTGCAATTGTATGAAAGTTTATACCGTTGCCATGAGGCTCATAATCGAAGCTTAACCCGTAAGTAAAAAGTTGCCCTCGCGACATGCTCGAAACTAGGCAAGCGTAAGTAACGAATAATAGTCACCCGTTTATACAGCACGGTTCGTGGTAGCGCTACTACCCCGGGCGGGGAGGGTCATTTCCCTAATGGATCCATTAACTAGTGTTCGCGCTTAAGTCCATAACTAACAATGTATGATGGAGGGACTTCAGTAAATGGTAAGTAACTCATGCAATCACGTATAGTAAAATGAGTAGTTCAGTACTTGTGTTCATGAAAAGTAAGCAATGTATCTCACCCCGTAAGTAAAACGGTAAAAGTGGGGCTGTAAGACTCACCTGAGTCTAGCAAGTACGTATGTGAAATCAACCAAGTAAAGCGGATGTAAGTCCGTGTATCGGTTCTCAGAACCCTGCAACCTTCTGGCGTCCGAAACGCACAAGGTTGTAAGTAAATAAGTAAATAAGTTGGTGTCTTAAAAGATCACCCATGCTAGTTGTCCACTCAACTAGGAAATGTCCAAGTGTTTGTTTAGTAATCCGTTTGTAATTTGAAAACAAATATGGCCCGTTGGTGACGGTTTGTAATAATAATCCAAAGTGTTATTATTATATGTATCGTTGTATCAGGTTTTATTATTTGTAAGTGTTCGACACTTAGTGTGAAAAGTATTTAAAAGTTCCTGGGTGACGGGGCTACGGGGGCAGCGCCCCTGGTAGTGGGGTCCAAGGGGCGGCAGCCCCTGGTGGGGTCCAAGGGGCAGAGCCCCTGGCTGGGGTCGAGCTTTAGTGAAAAACGCATCTAAGATTCGAATTTGGGTAAAATCAGGTGATAAAATCTCAGTCCTCGACACTTAGTAAAATTCTGAGTTTTCTAGGTTCTGTCATCTGCGACATTGTGTGCGACGTAGGTTGTTATGTCGCAGGTCATGACTGCGACATTGGTCATGGCGTCGCTAAGTGCGACTTCGCAATTTAATGCGACATTAGGTGTTATGTCGCTATATGCGACGTTGTTGATTCTTGCGACGTAAGGGTCTGTGTCGCTATGTGCGACGTCAGCCATTTAAGGCGACATTGAAACTGATGTCGCACCTGCAACATTGTGACGGGTTTGTGCGACATTGAGGCTGATGTCGCAATGTCGCTAGGACAGATGCGACATCGGCGTCTGATCAGGTCCCGGTGGCCGGAAAAACGGCCGGACGACTTCCGTTTGGTCCGAAACTTTTACCCAACCCTTATTTGGACATTTCAAGCTTAAATAAACAATTATTACTTGAAAACACTAAAAATCGAGGAGTTGCGGGTTTTGTCGGAAACTTACAACTTTGCGCGTGAGAATTCTGGAAAGATGGAAATGTAGATCGTTGTGAGGTGGTCACTTTTCTCCAAACGAGCTTGTCGAAATAATGATGTTTGATGGTGTTTTTAGTGGATTTTATGATGGTGGAGGTGGTAAGTTTAGAGAGAAAAAGGAGGGGAAGAAAGAGAAGGAGATATGAAAAATGAGGAAGAAAAGGAAAGAGGAGGGAAGAAAGGAGAAGGGGGGCCGACTGGTGAGGTCCACCGAGTGTGGGCTTCACCAGTTTTTCGTTCTCCCGCATACGCTCACGTTCCATGTATCACTCCCGGAGGTCATCACCAGGTAGTAGCAAGAGGACCATCAGGGGATCACAGTCACCGCCCCCTCGATTAGACGAGACCTTGGCAGACTTAGTGGAGGTGAACGTTCAGGAGACATTCCTTTTACGTTCCATCCATGCTAGGTTACCATCATCTCACCAATCTGAGGGACAGACCGCAGGGACCTCCAGAGTACCCACCTTTCATCATGGGGTAACTGCCACGGACCCTGCTGTCACTTGGTCGATACTGAGAGCCTTCGAGGTCCAGCACACTGCCATCACTGAGATCCACACTGCTCTGGGCCTTCCTTCCACACCTGTGTGCCATTTTCAGATGGGACTTGATCCTGCTCTGCACATTCCACCTTGGGACCTATTCCCACCTTGGAACCTGACTGCGCAGGATCACCCTACTATTATGGACCTGCTAGAGGAGGAGATCGCTGCAGTAGATGCTTGGATTCAGGACCCAGAGGATGGCACTGCATCTCCAGTCTATACCATCATGGAGTCAGCATCTCCTACATCGGTCATGGAAAACATGATCTTTATGGATGATGACTTCACCGATGGGGAGGCGCTCTATACTGACATGGATTAGTTATTATTAGTTATGTTATTTCTATTTAGTATTAACGTGTATTGACATTTGTGTTTCCTGAAGGATATTTATTATGCAGAACTTGACGTGGAAATTATGGAACAAGTACATTTCCAATGAGCCTGGTCCATTTCCAGCAATTTCACACACTTGAATCTGGTCCATAAAATCCAGTGGCAACATACACAACAAAAGGAAGTACCTCTTCTAACCCTACTTTGCTTGATTAACACACTAAAACTCTAAGTAAAACTCTAAAGTGTGGGATTATAACTCACAAAACAGAGAATGACTTTGAAAATATTGACCCTCATTCAAAATCTAAGTGTGGGATTAACCTAACTTAGAAATGGAACATTAGGGACAATGTTCTTTTAAGTGTGGGATAGCAGTATTGTCCACTACTGAAGTGCTAAAGTGCAACATAAAATTTTGATCAATCTTTTAAGCAAACTCAGATTTTCAGCAAAATTTTCAAATTTTTGAAAGTCTAAAAAGGGTATTTCCGGTCAACAAAAATCCAAAGGTTTGGGAAATCGACAATAATGGGTAAAACTCTTTGAAAAATTTTCAAACTAAGTTTCAAAACAAGCAATCGCATGACTAGGCATTAAACCACCAAAACAAGTGAGGAATCTTGAGCCATATAAAAGCATTTATCTTTAATGCTTTACTTTTCGATTGAGAGTGTGCCGATGTATGCCTTTTAAGTTAGAACTTGCTTGAGCAATGCATTTCGAAACTACAAAGATGGGCGTCATACGTGACGAAGGTGAAATTAGAAGATCTCGACATTTCCTAGGATAAAACACTCTCATAAAAACCCCTGTTTTCAAGCCTAACCCAACCACTGCTCACTTTCAGCATTAAAGATCAAGTAGAAAACCTGTTGAGCCTTAGCATTTTCATTTCAAAAACTCACTCAAAGAAACCAACCCTTCCTTTACATCTCTTGGCCATAGCCTAAGTTTCTGTTCTGTCAAAAAGAAATTCTGCAAGAAATACATTGAAACCTCCGAAGGATAAAAATACCATCCAAAAAAAGGGGAACTCCAAAGAAAAGCATAATTCAACAAAAACAAAGCTGCTAGGAGGAACCAAAGAACTAAAAGACCCAAGGATCATTAAATGCCAAGGGGAAGGTTCCTCAAAATGAAAACATGAAAAGAAGGCTCTCAAAGAGAGAAATCCAAAAAGAGGTATCACTAAAACATCAAAGATAAGTCATCACAGACAAATTCTTAGGCTATATCAAAACCCCGCTAAACCACCAACAAAACCCCTCTTCCATATCCATCTTTACCCTCTTACAAATGTCTAGGGATAATTAGAACCGTCCCCATTTGAGTATTACAGATTCAATTCTCAACCAAGCTTATGATGACAAAAGAGCTACATGACTGGTCCCTAAGTGAATTAGAAATTAGGAAACCCGATACACTTTAGTGAATTGAGTGACCCCCTGTGAGGGCCCCAGTCATGTAAAGAAAGCTTGTTAGAACCGGTAGTTTGAGAAAGCATCAAGGGTTAAATCCCTGTTTGAAATCTTTTCACCCAACCTATAGGAATCAAGTTCTCCAGGATATGAAGACACCCTTTCAGAATTTCAAAGCAGTTTTTCTGACAATTTTCTTGAGGACAAGCAAAACTCTAAGTGTGGGATACTTGATATCGCGTAAAAAGTCACGTTTTTACTACCGATATCTCTCCCATTCTGGAACAATACTTTGCAAATAAACTCAAATAATGTTAAATCAATAAAACTTTGTCAAAAAGGTCAAAATAGAGTTACACGAGAAAAATCATGCAAAACGGACGAAAAACAAAGATTCCACACACGTTTGAAGATTCAAGATATCAAGACAAGATTTTAAGGAAAAAGTACCCATCACTGAA